>CM038720.1:6885461-7485461 GCA_021613375.1 Megaleporinus macrocephalus | reverse complement strand
ATACTGTAAAATAAATAAACTAAAGAGTTTGTTTTTTGTTTCTCAGAGCCACACGGCAGAGGCTGCCGCCAGTAGTTGGCGCAGTCACCCAGCTGCACGCATGGTGGCATATTCTCACAGGCCTCGGCTCTTACCTGCACATTCTTCTCAGGTACTCCTCCTCTAGTTTCAGCCTATGCTTTGAATCAAACAAAGTTCTACCAGTCAAACGTTTTAGTACACTTCCAGCCAAACGTTTTAGATAAACTACCAGTCAAACGTTTTAGATAAACTACCAGTCAAACGTTTTAGATACACTACCAGTCAAACGTTTTAGATACACTACCAGTCAAACGTTTTAGATACACTACCAGCCAAACGTTTTAGAACACTACCAGCCAAACGTTTTAGATACACTACCAGCCAAACGTTTTAGATAAACTACCAGCCAAACGTTTTAGATAAACTACCAGCCAAACGTTTTAGATACACTACCAGCCAAACGTTTTAGATACACTACCAGCCAAATGTTTTAGTACACTACCAGTCAAACGTTTTAGATAAACTACCAGTCAAACGTTTTAGTACACTACCAGCCAACGTTTTAGAACACTACCAGCCAAACGTTTTAGATACACTACCAGCCAAACGTTTTAGTACACTACCAGTCAAACGTTTTAGATAAACTACCAGTCAAACGTTTTAGATACACTACCAGCCAAACGTTTTAGATACACTACCAGTCAAACGTTTTAGATAAACTACCAGTCAAACGTTTTAGATACACTACCAGCCAAACGTTTTAGATAAACTACCAGTCAAACGTTTTAGTACACTACCAGTCAAACGTTTTAGAACACTACCAGTCAAACGTTTTAGTACACTACCAGCCAAACGTTTTAGATACACTACCAGCCAAACGTTTTAGATACACTACCAGTCAAACGTTTTAGTACACTACCAGCCAAACGTTTTAGTACACTACCAGCCAAACGTTTTAGTACACTACCAGTCAAACGTTTTAGTACACTACCAGTCAAACGTTTTAGTACACTACCAGTCAAACGTTTTAGTACACTACCAGCCAAACGTTTTAGTACACTACCAGTCAAACGTTTTAGTACACTACCAGTCAAACGTTTTAGTACACTACCAGCCAAACGTTTTAGTACACTACCAGTCAAACGCTTTAGTACACTACCAGTCAAACGTTTTAGATACACTACCAGTCAAACGATTTAGATACACTACCAGTCAAACGTTTTAGATACACTACCAGCCAAACGTTTTAGTACACTACCAGTCAAACGTTTTAGTACACTACCAGTCAAACGTTTTAGATACACTACCAGTCAAACGTTTTAGATACACTACCAGTCAAACGTTTTAGATACACTACCAGTCAAACGTTTTAGTACACTACCAGTCAAATGGTTTAGATACACTACCAGTCAAACGTTTTAGATACACTACCAGCCAAACGTTTTAGATACACTACCAGTCAAACGTTTTAGATACACTACCAGTCAAACGATTTAGATACACTACCAGTCAAACGTTTTAGATACACTACCAGCCAAACGTTTTAGTACACTACCAGTCAAACGTTTTAGATACACTACCAGTCAAACGTTTTAGATACACTACCAGTCAAACGTTTTAGATACACTACCAGTCAAACGTTTTAGTACACTACCAGTCAAACGTTTTAGATACACTACCAGTCAAACGTTTTAGTACACTACCAGTCAAACGTTTTAGATCACTACCAGTCAAACGTTTTAGTACACTACCAGTCAAATGGTTTTTTTTTCAGTAAGAGCACACCTGAAATAAGCATGTGCTCCATTCGGAATGGTTCACTTGATAAGTCATTCACTACATAGTAAATCGGCCGTGACTAAAAGACTTTCTGGGCAGTACGTTCAGAAACACTGCTTCATAAACAATAGCTTCCATATGAGCTGTTGAACCGAAGGTCTGTTATTGATTTGGGAAAATCCATGCTGTAAATAGGAGGTTTACACAATAAATGAGCAAAACCTGAATCATGCAAGTTTGTTGTTTACTGGTTGACATTCTAACAGTTTTCTGGTGGGCTGGTATGTGAGTGTATGTGTGTCTGTATTAGGGGTGTAAGAAAATATTGAAATATCGAATATCAGGATATTATGTTTGGTGATACTGTATCGATTCTCAAAAACACAGTATCAGTACACAGATTCTGACAGTGAATCATTGTGTGTTGCGGTTAAACCTCTGACCACTAGATGGCAGTGTTGTAATCCATTTTCAGCTCCACTCCAACATTAACAAGCAGCACAAGGCTGCAGTGCTGTTGTAAGCATTGATAAACCTGTTCATACAGTGGTGTGTTTTAATAGTAGGATTTGAAAAATCGCAAAATATCACAATACATACTGTATTTGAAGCAATTTATTCATTTATCAATGACTTTTTTGCCAGTTTGCATTGGAAATTCTAGCTTACGTTGTTTGTACTGTAGATTTTGTGATGTATTTTGAGTGATTTGAACTATATAGGGAATGAAATGTACAACTGAAGTTTCTTACAACACTACAAATCATGGAAACCAGATTAATTTTTACATAGATAGTTTGGAGTGGCTAGACTGTAAATGCTGTGGATTGTCCTTGTAAACCTAAACCAAATATTTAAAATATAGACTCTATTTGGTTTTCTTATTAAAAAAACATGTCCTAAACTTTTGTTTCTCTTATCTACAGCCTTCAGATTCGCTCAACCTACCTCAAGTATAGACCTAAAGTAAAGGTGACTGCTTCATTCAAGTTTCGTTCACATTTTGCCTTGACATGTTTATCCACGATGGTGAGCCGTTTCTCACCGTGCTGTTCGTATCGCTTGCAGTTTTTATGTGGCATATGGCCTGTGCTACACATCGAGTCTCAGAAGACGAGTTGAAAGGGCAAGAAGGGGATGACGATGGCAGCCAATCACAGACCTCGGGCTCTACAAGGTCCAGCCGGTCACCTTCAGCGGAACCAGGAAGTGTCCAGCAGCTGGACGTTTGGTCCTCCCATCCCCCACATGCCCGTGCTTCGTTCGGTTCGCCAAGAGTAGTTTGGAGAGAGTTCCCCTGCAGTGGAGAGAGGGTCTGTTTTCGTTTGTTAATTACCGAGTAGATCAGAGCTTCGTGCTGGACGTGTAAGGAGCTGGCACGCTATTTGTTTTGCACTCAGTAGGCCTACATTAACAGCAGCTGTCAGGGACTAAATAGGGTTTTGAATGTGGTCGAATGGACGATTTTGGTGGCTGATTTTGTTTCCTGTAAGTAGGTGTGGCGTTGATTATATATTAGCTAATCATATCGACTCATTATCAGCCCTGACGCAATTGCTTTTTGAATCATTAACACATTTCAGCTACACTACGTCCTCAGTGTGTAAGATATTGTATGTCATTTACGCAAAAAGATCAGTGATTTTTGGTTTTTGCCATAGAAATCTTTAGCTTTAGCTTCGTAGGGTGATGTAATCAAAATCAAAGGGACAGAATCCAACTGTATGAAATCCTATAACTGTACACAAAGCTGACGAAGACGGTATTAATTTTTGTTTTGGGTTATTTTGAGTGAATGATGTTGTAGAATGTTACAAAAGCGTACTGTAAACTCAGTAAGCCACTTTGGTGGTCTCCTTTGAATATCTAAGGCCTTTTATCTTTCATTTGAACCTGTGATTTGTCGTCTAATATGTAATAACCAGCATGGGTTGGTTTGTTTTATTTATTTATGAACAATGAAGAAGTACTGAAGTTAGTTCTCACGTGGCAAGGAAGTATTTAGCGAAGGAGTTGGTCTGCAGTTGGTTTAAATACCACTGAAGTAATGAGGGATCCAGATTGTCTCATCGGTCAACACTAACAGTGGCGTTAGTCTTACGGGGCCAGACGTGATCTTGTCATGAGAATGCACATCTGGGAACAAAGTCAAACGTCTCACACACACATGTACATGCTTAACTGGATATTTGATTTGATTGGGGGGATTTCCAGCCATGCTGTCCTACGTGGGTTAACGACATGCTTGTTGATCATAGGTCAGTGTATCATCTCCCCCTAGTTTTGAGTTCTGCTTTCATGAAGCAGTGGCTTTTTTGTCCCTGACCAAAACTTCTCAAGGGTTGTCGTCACGAGATCACGCCTCACCCCGTCAGACCAGCCTTGCATTTGTTCCTGTGGGGAGGGTGTCCGGACCAAAACTCGTCTTAGTCTCAGACAAGAATCAGTTTGGATAACCGGCCCCACATCTTCCGTATGCCCGACTTCTACCGTTCGTTATGGATCCAACATTTCAACATGTGAACGTATATGTTCTGCTGGTCCGTCTGTTATGCTGCACTTATCTGGAAATCGTATAGGCATTGGGAAGAGTTCGGAATCATAGCGCGTCACTGGTATTGGTTCTTTTTGTCCTAGTTTATGGTCTCGTGTTCTTTTACCTGAAGCTGCATACTCCACAAGCACACAGAGTTGCCAGTTTATTAGAAATATCCCCCTATTTATCTGCATTCACCAGCCATTGGTAACCCCAACCATACAGTTGGTTTGCAGTTGAAGAATTTCATTCCAAAACAGCTGATGTGTAACAGAAAAATCTCCCTAATAAAGAGTCTGCGATATTTCTTGTATGCCGTCGCCAAAGAAAAACGTGTATCTTTAAAATGACTTCTTCACTTTCAATGTAAGTTAATGGAACCAAGTGATTTTAAAGTATGGCACGTTTATTATTTAAATCTTCACACAGTGTAAATTTTAGCGATGGACCGATCAGTGTTTTTAAGGCCGATTCCGATGGCTAATCATCTTTAAGCGCGATCGGCTGATAGCCGATACCGATAGAGGGCAGGGTATACGACATGGCAGAGCTACATGTAGTTATTAGCGCAAGCAAGTCATGAAACATGGTCTAAACTGGTTTATTACCATTTTTAACAAGCTCATGTAAAACAGCACAATATTTTAAACTAAATTAGCAGTTAATAAACAAAGTAAATCAAACAAATATCACCAATACTGCAATCATTACATTTAGACCCTTAAATTAAAATTAAACGAAAAAAAGTTAATTAAATAAATTCAGTAAAAACTGCAGTCATTAAACTCAGACTCTGTTATTTTAAACTAAATCTGTAATCATTAAATGTAGAATATTGAATTGCTGCTGCTGTTCTGTTTGTACCGGTCAGATCTGGTCTGTAGGTGTTCTGGGTTGTTTGTTTTGTGTTAGCTGTGTGTGCTAGCTCTGCTGGTTACTGATACTCACTGTATTCAGCTGTGTGAAGTGTTGTATCAGATTAATAGAGTTAAATGTCTTTGTCTTGGTTCCTCAACGAGACACGCTGATTTTACTGATTTAAAAACGTCCTGGATGAGTCTGGGGCTTTCTATCAGCGCATGCTTTTCTCGCGAGGCCGCTGCTTCAGTCAGTCTGTGGAAAAAAGAAACAGTATGTATTTCCACCTAGTGGTTCAGATAGGAATTGCAAGGAGCTGGCTGGAGGGTGTTCTCCTCTTCCTAGATGAACCGCTAACTGGAAATACACAAATTAGGCTAATTTGTTTAACGCCATCGATCGGCTCTCGGGATCAGCTAAATTGGAGAAATATCGGCTGATCACATATTTTGATTTAAATCGACCTATACCGATACATAGCCAATCGTTCCATCCATCTCTAGTTAATTTGTTTCTTGCACTAAGGCCTACATTAACAGGGACTAATAGGGACTAAATAGGGTTTTGAATGAGGTCAAATGAACGATTTTGGTGGCTGATTTTGTAGGTGTGGCGTTGATTATATCGTTGCTGTCCAATGAAAAACATGTATCTTAATTTTTGTCGAATTTGAGTTGTTTACGTCAACACGGCAACGGTCATTTACATTGTTTGAACATTTCATAATGCATGGACCAATAAAAGTGCCCGAAAATAGCTTGTAAAAAATTCTGGTTCTATTCACTTCCATTAAAAGTAAAGTATGTTTTCAGTTGCAATTTTGGAAATACTTGATTTTCATTGGACAGCGACGATATATCAGTTAATTATATCTACTTATTATCAGCCCTGACATAATTGCTATTTGAATCATTAACACATTTCAGCTCCACTACATCCTCAGTGTGTAAAATATTGGTTTTTGCCATAGAAATCTTTAGCTTTAGCTTTGTAGCTTTGATTCAAAAACCATGCTGTAGTCCAAATCAATGGGACAGAATCAACTGTATGATATTCCCATGACGAAGATGGTATTCAACTTTACAGGGTAGGCCAAAAACCATCTACACCTTCAATGTAAGTCAATGGAACCAGAAATTTTTCCAAGTGATCGTGAAGTAGTTACATTTCCACAATGTAAACGGCAGTTGCTGCATACAAATGATGTAGAGAAATAAAAATAGACAATAATGGATACATGTTTTTCTTTGGAAAGCAACAATATACAAGGCCCACTACCAACAGTTTGTATGATGAAAAGGCCAATTATGTGTTTTGGAACTAAACTCTTCAACTACAATCAGCTGCTTTTCAACTGCATTGTACCAACTGAGCTCAGCTCGACTTGGCTTTTGGCTTTCCATTATTCAGACATGGTACAGTTTTTGATATCACCTCCATCGAGGTTCCAAATGAGCTAAGCCCATAACAAAAGCGCTGAAGACTACTGGCTGGCCATTGTTTGGGTGCTGGTCAGTAAATCTGCACACCGTACTATCTAATAAACTAGCAACAGACTGTACAGCCCATATAAAAAGGCAAATTATCTTATTTTCCTTCTTATAACATAATTATTAGGGATGCATCATGATATTGGAGTCATATCTTATTGGCAGATATTTAGTAAAAAGAAAAAATCAAAAGTTTGGACACCCATACCCAGGTTGTTCTTATCTGCACTATATTAATAGTAATAATATTAGTGAATAAGTATGAAGAGATCAGAACTATAGAATAGTCGGTATGGAATTATTCCTGAAGCAGAATAAAACATCTGGTTGGGTTTAAAGAATGTTTAGAGGGTCTTTTAGAAATGAGCTCATTTGCTCTGATGCAGGTTTACATACTTTGAACATTCTGACCAGCAGCTTCATGAGGAGCCACATGAGCTGCTTCTCTAACAGGACTGGAGAAGATAGTGTAGATGTTGAGATCTTGTTCTGATAAACAGGTTTGGAGGTTTTATATCTCCTATAAAAATATACATTCTCATTTTTAGATTTAAACACAGTCAAATGTTTGTTTCAGAGATACTTTTGTATATAGGCACTATGTACATGTACCAGAGTTCAGGACTTGGTCCCAATTATCTTGGACATCAGCCCGAATTCCCGTATCAGTGCATCCCTAGTTTATATGTTAAACATCGCGGAATGCTTTTGGAGAACAGCACAAAGCTTTAGAAGCACTGCACAAGTCTCGGACTCCCTCACATACCTCCTGTTGACGGACCCTCGGACTACTTGAACTGCCAAAGACTGCGCTGACCTTTAGAGAAGCCTCGCCGTGATGCGTCAATCTGTTCGGCTTTGCTTTTAATGTATGAGGAGTTGTTTTATGCATCGTGTATCATATATGCATCAAGTGTTTATCAATACAGTATCAATATGTGAAGCACAACAGAAGAAGAGAGTTAACGGACGACACAGAGACTACATAAATCATGTTTCCTGACTAAAGTGCTGCTTAGAGTGGTTTAGGTGAATTGCGGATATTGAGGGTGCCTTAGGTTTATTTTCCTGGTGGTCTATTCCATGTTGCCTTGATGTCCCTCATCTAATATCCACGTTCATACGTGCTATCCTCGTTCTACTCATAGCATACGAGCCAAGTAATAAGCTGTTACCCGTATGTGCCCGTATACTGTAGAAGGCAAAAAAGAACAAAAACGTATGGAAACTACTGCCAAACCCATGTGTGTGGTGTTGATTTGACTCCCTTTTCTTGAACTAGCAGGAATCACTGCAGATATCAGGCAGAGACTGCGTGTGAAAGCTGGCTGTGATGCGACCACAAGTTCCTGTTTTCATCTGTCATGTGTTCTGTCCTGCAGATTCAGCCATTTCATAACAGTTTTGTGAAATTAAAAGTTTGTGTAACTGGAAGAGCCTGGCGTTCTCTTGTTCTTGTTCTCAGGTGCGACCAACTGCGGAGGTGTAGCGCCGCAACTTCAGATGCACACTTTCAGCTCCCTTACTCGTACACCTCTAGTGGCGTATTCCAGAATTACAGCCACAGTTTCAGCTCACGTACACTCCTAGTGGCGTATTCCAGAGTTACAGCCACACTTTCAGCTCCTATACGCGTACACCTCTAGTGGTGTATTCCAGAATTACAGCCACAGTTTCAGCTCCTATACGCGTACACCTCTAGTGGCGTATTCCAGAATTACAGCCACACTTTCAGCTCCTATACGCGTACACCTCTAGTGGCGTATTCCAGAATTACAGCCACAGTTTCAGCTCACGTACACTTACACCTCTAGTGGCGTATTCCAGAATTACAGCCACAGTTTCAGCTCACGTACACTTACACCTCTAGTGGCGTATTGCAGAATTACAGCCACAGTTTCAGCTCACGTACACTTACACCTCTAGTGGCGTATTCCAGAATTACAGCCACAGTTTCAGCTCACATACACTTACACCTCTAGTGGCATATTCCAGAATTACAGCCACAGTTTCAGCTCACATACACTTACACCTCTAGTGGCGTATTCCAGAATTACAGCCACAGTTTCAACTCACGTACACGTACACCTCTAGTGGCGTATTCCAGAATTACAGCCACAGTTTCAGCTCACGTACACTTACATCTCTAGTGGCGTATTCCAGAATTACAGCCACAGTTTCAGCTCACGTACACTTACATCTCTAGTGGCGTATTCCAGAATTACAGCCACAGTTTCAGCTCACGTACACTTACACCTCTAGTGGCGTATTCCAGAATTACAGCCACAGTTTCAGCTCACATACACTTACATCTCTAGTGGCGTATTCCAGAATTACAGCCACAGTTTCAGCTCACGTACACTCCTAGTGGCGTATTCCAGAATTACAGCCACAGTTTCAGCTCCTATACGCGTACACCTCTAGTGGCGTATTCCAGAATTACAGCCACAGTTTCAGCTCCTATACGCGTACACCTCTAGTGGCGTATTCCAGAATTACAGCCACAGTTTCAGCTCACGTACACTTACACCTCTAGTGGCGTATTCCAGAATTACAGCCACAGTTTCAGCTCACGTACACTTACACCTCTAGTGGCATATTCCAGAATTACAGCCACAGTTTCAGCTCACGTACACTTACACCTCTAGTGGCGTATTCCAGAATTACAGCCACAGTTTCAGCTCACGTACACGTACACCTCTAGTGGCGTATTCCAGAATTACAGCCACACTTTCAGCTCACTTACACGTACACCTCTAGTGGCGTATTCCAGAATTACAGCCACAGTTTCAGCTCACGTACACTCCTAGTGGCGTATTCCAGAGTTACAGCCACACTTTCAGCTCCTATACGCGTACACCTCTAGTGGTGTATTCCAGAATTACAGCCACACTTTCAGCTCCTATACGCGTACACCTCTAGTGGTGTATTCCAGAATTACAGCCACAGTTTCAGCTCCTATACGCGTACACCTCTAGTGGCGTATTCCAGAATTACAGCCACAGTTTCAGCTCCTATACGCTTACACCTCTAGTGGCGTATTCCAGAATTACAGCCACAGTTTCAGCTCACGTACACTTACACCTCTAGTGGCGTATTCCAGAATTACAGCCACAGTTTCAGCTCACGTACACTTACACCTCTAGTGGCGTATTCCAGAATTACAGCCACAGTTTCAACTCACGTACACGTACACCTCTAGTGGCGTATTCCAGAATTACAGCCACAGTTTCAGCTCACATACACTTACACCTCTAGTGGCGTATTCCAGAATTACAGCCACAGTTTCAGCTCACATACACTTACACCTCTAGTGGCGTATTCCAGAATTACAGCCACAGTTTCAGCTCACGTACACTTACACCTCTAGTGGCGTATTCCAGAATTACAGCCACAGTTTCAGCTCACGTACACTTACATCTCTAGTGGCGTATTCCAGAATTACAGCCACAGTTTCAGCTCACGTACACTTACACCTCTAGTGGCGTATTCCAGAATTACAGCCACAGTTTCAGCTCACGTACACTTACACCTCTAGTGGCGTATTCCAGAATTACAGCCACAGTTTCAGCTCACGTACACTTACACCTCTAGTGGCGTATTCCAGAATTACAGCCACAGTTTCAGCTCACGTACACTTACACCTCTAGTGGCGTATTCCAGAATTACAGCCACAGTTTCAGCTCACGTACACTTACACCTCTAGTGGCGTATTCCAGAATTACAGCCACAGTTTCAGCTCACGTACACTTACACCTCTAGTGGCGTATTCCAGAATTACAGCCACAGTTTCAGCTCACGTACACTTACACCTCTAGTGGCGTATTCCAGAATTACAGCCACAGTTTCAGCTCACGTACACTTACACCTCTAGTGGCGTATTCCAGAATTACAGCCACAGTTTCAGCTCACGTACACTTACACCTCTAGTGGCGTATTCTAGAATTACAGCCACAGTTTCAGCTCACGTACACTTACATCTCTAGTGGCGTATTCCAGAATTACAGCCACAGTTTCAGCTCACGTACACTTACATCTCTAGTGGCGTATTCCAGAATTACAGCCACAGTTTCAGCTCACGTACACTTACACCTCTAGTGGCGTATTCCAGAATTACAGCCACAGTTTCAGCTCACATACACTTACACCTCTAGTGGCGTATTCCAGAATTACAGCCACAGTTTCAGCTCACGTACACTTACATCTCTAGTGGCGTATTCCAGAATTACAGCCACAGTTTCAGCTCACGTACACTTACATCTCTAGTGGCGTATTCCAGAATTACAGCCACAGTTTCAGCTCACCTACACTTACATCTCTAGTGGCGTATTCTAGAATTACAGCCACAGTTTCAGCTCACGTACACTTACACCTCTAGTGGCGTATTCCAGAATTACAGCCACACCTTTAGCTCTCTTACATGTACACCTCTAGTGGCGTATTCCAGAATTACAGCCAGTTTCAGCTCCCGTACACGTATACCACTAGTGGTGTATTTCAGAATTACAGCCGCACTTTTAGCTCACATACACTCCTAGTGGCGTAATGTAATTCTGTGGCGTAATGTAAACCTGTAATTCTGGAATATGCCACTAGGGGTGTATGCGTTGGGGCACTGAAAGTGTGGCTGTAATTCTGGAATATGTATGTGTTGGGGCACTTTCAGTGCAATACACCCCTAGTGGCATATTATTGGGCTACTGTTTTGAATAGTGGGCTGGTAGCTTAGCAACCAGCTAAACCACCGGCTGCGTGCTGCAGTGAGCGGGAACAAGCCGTGACGCAGTCCGTCTCTAACTAGAGTCTCTTTATAATCTGTAAACATACAAATGTAATTGTAAACGTACAATAATATATATATATATATATATATATATATATATATATATATATATATATATATATATATATAATAAACAATCAAATGCACAAATAATAAAATAAAGATTAAATAAATTATTTTTTTTGTCATGAACAAGGACATACTTAAATTAATATAAATTTATTTCTACATTTCTATGTGTCATCTCTTATTTAGGCTGTATTTCTACATTTATTTATATATTTTTTTCATTTATTTCTGTATTTCCACATTTATTTTTGTATTTCTGTATGTTAATGAGGTACTACTGCCTCGGCCTTCAGCGCTGATAGCTGTACAGCTAGCGAAAAGCTATAAGTTGTTGACGCTCATTCATTTAAATCAGTGCTGTGTTACTTATTTTAGGAGCCACTACAAACAATTTAAGGTCATTACCGAATTGTTTTGAAAGCCAGGTGACTGCCTCCAGTTTGGTTTGGATGGAAGGGTTACGGATGGTTTAGTTCAGTTTAGTGCTGATATGGATGTAGACCTTGACCTAACTGTTTTAAACATACGGCAAGAGCTTCACATTCTCTCAGAGACAGAAGAAGTGAACGTTGGTCATCCATCGTAGATTTTACCTCTGAATGTAAACCGCGGTCTCGCTGTCTGCACTGAGAGACGGCTCGGTATCTACACTAAACGTTCAGGTGTGTGTCTAAACCACGTTTTATGGCAGCAGCTTTCAGTACAGATATTTAAACTGGGAAAGTAATACGACTTACAGCCTAATAAACATCACTAAACCAAGTCTACACACACACAAGTACCAGAAATAAAACACATGTTCAAGCTATATGTGGAGCAGCCAAACACGATAGACTATTCACGCTATTTTCCATGACAACACTGGGGCGGCCATCTTTGTTTACTTTGTGTTAGAACTTCCGGTGCGATCGCGAATACGTTGATACTGATTACAAGCAAAACGACAACAAACATATAAAATCACTAGCATAACATGTTCAGTTAGAGGGAGTCAGTAATTGGAAGAAAAGGAAAACTTGGCTTGAACTACAGAGATACGAACACAGCACATAAAGATCAGAGTGTTGGGGGGCCGCCTTCCAAAGAAGAGGACCTGCGTCTCTGACTGAAGCTCTAAATTTAAAACATCCACCCAAACCTCCGTATGTCTGCTCTTACCATTCTGTGGAGGAGAACCAGCACCAGAGCTTCCTTATCCAGAGAAATGTCTCACTTATGAAGCTCAGAGGAAGCAGACGTGTCGGGTGCTGGTGAGTCTATAAGTTAAGTAACTGTTTTCTGATCAGTGTCCACCGCGCTAGGCTATCTGGACTGTAACTAACACCCACGCAGAGTGGCTCGGGCAGCTGGCTGGACTTGGGTTTAACCGGCTTTCAGAAATATAAACTCACCGTCTGTGTGTAGGAGGACACGCCCACCTTCCCACTGTGCAGGTACTGATACGCTTCAGTACTTTTATAGTTTTTCATTACTGAACCGTCTACACCTTCTGAGAGTACAGAGTAATTAAACATGTCTCCATAAGTAACCTCAGACCACCTTCTCATATCATCCACCCACTGTGTTATTAACCTCAGACCACCTTCTCATATCACCCACCCACTGTGTTATTAACCTCAGACCACCTTCTCATATCACCCACCCACTGTGTTATTAACCTCGGAGGAGACAGTGTTGTCCCATTAGAACTTCTTACTGTCTCTCTGGTCTCCTCCCATGTACCTGTATTCATTTTGGTTAGCTGAGCAGAAGTTCTAACACAAAGGCGGAAGAATACCACCTGTTCCTCATACCACGAGTACATGAAACAATGTTCTTTAGGAATATGGTGGGACCATATGGGACTTCTAATTACTGTCCATATATAACCCATTGGACACTTTTCACAACTTTGCCATCCAATTACTCCAAATTCATACTGTAATATCACTCCATCCTCATACCTTGAGTACACGAGAGACTGTTCTTTGGGAATATAGTGGTGTAAGTTGATAACACTTCCAGGTCCCTTAGCAGTAGGTCTGTAGCTAAATGTTCTCAAATTTCAAACCCAATCCAGTTTTTAGTTCATGGAAGAGATCATGAACTTCTTTTTCAAATCAAAAGAAATAATCTTTTTGAAAACCATCTTGGAATTGTCTAGTTATTTGTATATGTACAGCATAAACAGGGCCTTTATTTAACCAAACTTTCATATCAGAGCAGTGTTCTTGACTGTGTTGTTGGAATCTGGCTGCAATTGTGCATCAGAACAGCAGAGGGCACCAACATCTGGAAACTGCACTGCGATTACACCAAAGAAATCAGTGAGTCATTTCCAACCTTTCACTCAATTACAGCCAGACGGCTCACCCTACTGCGCCTTAAAGCTGTGCAGGAGTCACTACTCAAGGGTGGGAATATAGATCCACTATAATCCAGCTCTCATATGGCTGCTGTGGGAGTGTAAACCTCTCAGGACACTGAAAACACACAGTGTTTACTTTATCTATGGTCATTTTTTTAATGTGAAGCATAATATTCAGTGTCCAGTATGTGTAAGAGAGTTTTGGGACATTAAACGTATTTATTATCACCAATGCAGACAGAACAGCAACACGTTTCTTATGTTTACTGCATGAACAGTTGCATTAAAACGTTATATATATATATATATATATATATATATATATATATATATATATATATATATATATATATATATATATTGAATCCTTTACATAATATTTCTTATATGCTAATAATAAAGAGCTTTTTAACACAAAGTATATATACTGCTGCTTTACATCACCGGAAATAAACAAGTTGTTGACACAATTAAGGTCACTGATTAAAAAAAGTCAGAAAACATTACTTATTTTACATATTAGATTTATATTAAACATATTAGATATAGGGGTGGTCCTAGAAAAGATTTTGAATGTTCTCCCCATGCTTGAGTGGGTTTCCTCCGGGTACTCTGGTTTCCTTCCACAGTCCAAACAAATGCATGTTAGGTTGATTCTCACTCTAAACTGCCCGTGTGTGTGTGTTGGCCATGCAATGGACTGGCGACCTGTCCATGGTGTACCCCGCCTTTGCCCAATGATGCTGGGATTGGCTCCAGCTCCCCCGTGACGTCAACAAGTGGGATAAAGAGGAAGATAATGGATATATATCACATGCATTTTATGTGTTAGTCCAGCATTCTACATAGAAGTAACATTGACAATAATTAATGTTTTTTTTTATGGCAGCAGCTTTCAGCTTTCAATTTACAGCTTAATAAACATCACTTAACCAAATCTAATACACACACAAGTACAAGTACAAGAAATAAAACACATGTTAAAGCTACAGGGGCTGGACAATAAAACTGAAACACAATAAAACTGTCATGTTAGTGTGGGAGGTTTCAAGGCTAAATTGGACCAGTCTGGTGGCCAATCTTCATTAACTGCACATTACACCAGTAAGAGCAGAGTGTGAAGTTCAGTTAGCAGGTATGAGCTCAGTTTAGCTCAAAATATTACAATAACACAACATTATGGGACGTACCAGAGTTCAAAAGAGGACAAATTGTTGGTGCACGTCTTGCTGCTGCATCTGTGACCAAGACAGCAAGTCTTTGTGATGTATCAAGAGCCACGGTATCCAGGGTAACGTCAGCAAACCACCAAGAAGAACCAACCACATCCAACAGGATTAACTGTGGACGCGAGAGGAAGCTGTCTGAAAGGGATGTTGGGTTCTAACCCGGATTGTATCCAAAAAACATAAAACCACGGCTGATCAAATCACGGCAGAATTAAATGTGCACCTCAGCTTCTCCTGTTTCCACCAGAACTGTCCGTCAGGAGCTCCACAGGGTCAATATACACGGCCGGGCTGCTATAGCCAAACCTTTGGTCACTCGTGCCAGTGACAAACGTCGGTTTCAATGGTGCAAGGAGCGCAAATCTTGGGCTGTGGACAATGTGAACCATGTATTGTTCTCTGATGATCCACCTTTACTGTTTTCCCCACATCCGGGAGAGTCACGGTGTGGAGAAGCCCCAAAGAAGCGTACCACCCAGACTGGTGCATGCCCAGAGTGAAGCATGGGGGTGGATCAGTGAGGGTTTGGGCTGCCATATCATGGAATTCTCTTAGCTAAATACTTGTGCTAGTTGGGCGTGTCGCTGCCAAGGACTACCGAACCATTCTGGAGGACAATGTGCATCTAATGGTTCAAACATTGAAGGTGGTGCCGTGTACCAGGTTGAAAGATTGGTTTGATGAACATGAAAGTGAAGTTGAACATCTCCCATGGCCTGCACAGTCACCAGATCTAAATATTATTAAGCCACTTTGGGGTGTTTTGAAGCAGCGAGTCAGGAAACGTTTTCCTCCACCAGCATCACGTAGTGACCTGATCACTATCCTGCAAGAAGAATGGCTTAAAATCCCTCTGACCACTGTGCAGGACTTGTATATGTCATTCCCAAGACCAACTGACGCTGTATTGACCACAAAAGGAGGCTCTACACCATACTAATAAATGATTGTGGTCTAAAACCAGGTGTTTCAGTTTCATTGTCCAACCCCTGTATATGTGGAGCAGCCAAACACAATGAAATGAAGACATTCTTAAACAGTCTGTACAGACCACAATTTGAAGTCCCATGAAACAGGCCATCAGAGAATTCCTACTGTAATACCACCTGTTCCTCATACCACGAATACATAAAACAGTGTTCTTCAGGAATATGGTGGTCTGATGATGATAATACTCTGAGTAGGCTGTTTTATGGGATCTAATGATCTAATTGTTGTCTATATATAACCCATTGGACACTTTTCACAAATTTGCAATCCAATTAATCCAACTCCCTACTGTAATATCATATACTCATACCTTGAGTACACGAGAGACTGTTCTTCGGGAATATGGTGGTGTAAGTAAATGTGATGGACTTGCCGACCTATCCATGGTGTACCCCGCCTTGGCCCGATGATGCTGGGATTGGCTCAAGTAATATTGACAATAATTAATATGTTTTTTTCAAACTCATGCATATTTCATGGATCAAATTTCAATCTACCGGACAGTAAAATCCATTGAACTTCCATTCCCAAATTCATGCAACATCATATCATCACGGGCCTCCACTGATCTTAAAAATGACAACTTTACAGTAGAGGCCAAACACCTTCTTAACTTTCAATGTACTTCAATGAAACCAGAAATTATTCCAAGCTCTTTTGGAGCACTTCTATTGGTCCATTCAAAATTTTTAATCCAATGTGAACGGCAGCTGTGGCAGCTGTGATCGACCAAAATGGAGATGTTTTTCTTCGGAGAGTGGTGATATACTTTCACTCCTAAATGCATGTTACATTCTTCATTTCATAAAATTCAGTTTACTGGATGTTAAAATCCATCAATTCAAAATTTGTGTATATAGATAAACAAACATCTACTGTTTCCTCTGGTGCCTTTCGTTAGAGGGACCTTCTAAAAGAATGTACACAGGAAAGCAAATTTTCTGAATTAATTTGTATTAATTTTATAGTTTCGTTTTGTCATATTTGTATTTGTTTAAATTTTACAGAATGGTTAACTATTATGAAGATAATACTAGTTCCTTAGAATTACATCAATATATCTCCATTTTTGTAGATGTTTGTTTTTCTATATTATCTTAACATGCTGTTGTTTACATTGTGTGAAACTTTCACACAATTCTGTGGCCTCTTGGAATTCTGCCTAAATTTCCGAGAATTCTGTGGCTGAACTGAATCATTCCGAGTGTTTAGATGGTAAATAGTGAATGGACCGAGGGGCCACCAAGTCTACAGCACAAATATGGAAAAAAATATGGAATGCTCCAAATTAGCCTGGAAATTTTGATTCCATTGACTTCCACTGAAAGTAAAGTTAGTTTTTGGTCTCTCCTGTATGGTTTAAAGTTTGGAGAATACAGGAGATGCAGGACACGCCAATGGTTATTTACACTGTGTGAAAATTCATGACGTAATGGCCAATAGAAGTGCTCCTAAATAGCTTGGAAAAAATTCTGGTTCCATTGACTTCCACTGAAAGCAACGGTGTATATATATATATATATATATATATATATATATATATATATATATATATATATATATATATATATATATATATGTATATATATATATATATATATATATATATATGAAAACAAGTATTTCCAAAATTGCAACTTTACAGGAGAGACCAAAAAACAGGTCTTTCCTGTAAAGTTGCAATTTTGGAAATTCTTGTTTTTCATTGGACAGCAACGGTATATATATATATATATATATATATATATATATATATATATATAATTAATGAGGCATGATGAACAGATGTAGCTATCCTTCATCATGATAAAACTTAAATTACCCGTAAATAAACACCAAACAGAAGAAGCTGAAAACATAAACACTGTCTCTTGGAATTCTGCCTAAATTTCCCAGAATTCTGTGGCTGAACTGAATCATTCCGAGTGTTTAGATGGGAAATAGTGAATGGACCGAGGGGCCACCATGTCTACAGCACAAATATGGCCATCTTGATTACTACCATAACCACCAGTTTTATGCAATGTGGTCCATAAAGTCATGCAGACACGAGCAGAACGAGGGAAAATGTGATCTCAGTGATTTTGAGCGTGGCACGATCGCTGCCAGACGGGCTGCTTTCATAACCTTGGCAACGTTTTCAGGTTTCTTCAGTGGCTTTTCCAGTCGCCGGATATGAATCCAGTTAAACACGTCTTGGGATGTTGACAACGATGTTTAAATGGTTAAACATTGACTAAGTGCTGGAGTGAGTGCATATGTTGTGTGGTTACTTGAAAAACATGATGGGACACCTTGTGGTCAGTGGCCCCCCCAAGTCATTTAAATCTCTACATTCCACACATTAGACATCTGATTCGCTGTGACTTGGCAAGCCGGACCACCCGAAAACCAGCCTGAATTACTTTGTTTATGTCTTTCAACAATTTAATGATGCAGTGTTTTATGAACCCATGGAATTCCCCGTTAAAGATCAACTTGATACAAAACACGTGAAAGAGAAGACCAGCTCCAGGTATCAACTGGATCTCCTAAGCGACTGTGAAGTCAGTGTTTGTGTTCATATGGCTGGAGGGTGTGTAGGAAGTAAGCGTGAAGGGACTTTTTTTAAACAGCTCATCCAGAGGACTCACTCTGGTGATTGCCCAGCTCACGTAAACCGGACGTGAGTCCTGACTTGTCAGCACTAGATTAGATTGGAGTTGGATATTTGCCTGCTGTTCACACTGTAGCTTCCAATGCAGTGTATTTTCCTCCAATGAGACTCTGTGCTGATGAATTATACCTAGGAGGTGCAGTTCAGGTGTGTTTGCTGATCTCATTATAAATAACACTTTAATTTTTCAAGCCAGGAAGCTGTTTGGCTGCCACAGGACAAAAAATCAGCCCTGGCATTTTTGGCCTAGACCAGCCCGTCATAATTAGTGGAGAACAGCCGTACCAGTACTTCTGCAAAAGAATGTATTTTACTGTTGTCATATAATAATTATCAAATAATAAAAGCATCATATATTTTTTTTTGCCTTATTAGGAATGTACAGTGAATCATTACTTTAGAAGCCTATAAATAACCACTGTGCAAAGCAAATAAGTAAATTTACACATACTATAGTTCCAGCACTTCTGTCTACTCATATGTATTTGCTGAAGTGAAGATGAAGGCTGTCACTGTAGATGAAGAGTGTCACTGTAGATGAAGAGTGTCACTGTAGATGAAGGCTGTCACTGTAGATGGAGAGTGTCACAGTAGATGGAGAGTGTCACTGTAGATGAAGAGTGTCACTGTAGATGGAGAGTGTCACTGTAGATGAAGAGTGTCACTGTAGATGAAGAGTGTCACTGTAGATGAAGGCTGTCAATGTAGATGAAGAGAGTCACTGTAGATGAAGAGTGTCACTGTAGATGAAGAGTGACGCTGTAGATGAAGAGTGTCACTGTAGATGTAGAGTGTCACTGTAGATGAAGAGTGTCACTGTAGATGAAGGCTGTCACTGTAGATGAAGAGTGTCACTGTAGATGAAGGCTGTCAATGTAGATGAAGAGTGTCACTGTATATGGAGAGTGTCACTGTAGATGAAGAGTGTCACTGTAGATGGAGAGTGTCACTGTAGATGAAGAGTGTCACTGTAGATGAAGGCTGTCACTGTAGATGAAGAGTGTCACTGTAGATGGAGAGTGTCACTGTGGATGAAGGCTGTCACTGTAGATGAAGGCTGTCACTGTAGATGAAGAGTGTCACTGTAGATGGAGAGTGTCACTGTGGATGAAGGCTGTCACTGTAGATAAAGAGTGTCACTGTAGATGAAGAGTGTCACTGTAGATGTAGAGTGTCACTGTAGATGAAGAGTGTCACTGTAGATAAAGAGTGACGCTGTAGATGAAGAGTGTCACTGTAGATGAAGAGTGTCACTGTAGATGAAGAGTGTCACTGTAGATGAAGAGTGATGCTGTAGATGAAGAGTGTCACTGTAGATGAAGAGTGTCACTGTAGATGAAGAGTGACGCTGAAGATGAAGAGTGTCACTGTAGATGAAGGCTGTCACTGTAGATGAAGGCTGTCACTGTAGAAGGAGAGTGTCACTGTAGATGAAGAGTGTCACTGTAAATTAAGAGTGTCACTGTAGATGGAGAGTGTCACTGTAGATGAAGAGTGTCACTGTAGATGAAGGCTGTCACTGTAGATGAAGGCTGTCACTGTAGATGGAGAGTGTCACTGTAGATGAAGAGTGTCACTGTAGATGAAGAGTGTCACTGTAGATGAAGGCTGTCACTGTAGATGAAGGCTGTCACTGTAGATGAAGAGTGTCACTGTAGATGAAGGCTGTCACTGTAGATGAAGGCTGTCACTGTAGATGGAGAGTGTCACTGTAGATGGAGAGTGTCACTGTAGATGAAGAGTGTCACTGTAGATGAAGGCTGTCACTGTAGATGAAGGCTGTCACTGTAGATGGAGAGTGTCACTGTAGATGAAGAGTGTCACTGTAGATGAAGAGTGTCACTGTAAATGAAGAGTGTCACTGTAGATGGAGAGTGTCACTGTAGATGAAGAGTGTCGCTGGCTGCCGGCTTTCTTATCACACCAATTGCAACAGCAGCCGATGATTCGATTTTATTCATTCTAACTCTGCTCGTTCACAGGTTGAACTCTTCTAACCCATTCCTAAATGATTCTGTATATCCACTCTCTGGCCACTTTATTTGAAACACCTTGACCTTGTACTTCCACTAACTGGCCACTGTATTAAAAACACCAACCTTGTACTTCCACTAGCTGGCCACTTTATTAGAAACACCAACCTTGTACTTCCACTAGCTGGCCACTTTATTGGAAACACCAACCTTGTACTTCCACTCACTGGCCACTTTATTAGAAACACCAATCTTGTACTTCCACTCATTGGCCACTTTATTAGAAACACCAATCTTGTACTTCCACTCACTGTCCACTTTATTAGAAACACCAACCTTGTATTTCCATTTACTGGCCACTTTATTAGAAACACCAACTTTGTACTTCCACTAACTGGCCACTTTATTAGAAACACCAACTTTGTACTTCCACTAGCTGTACACTTCATTAGAAACACCAACCTTGTACTTCCACTAGCTGGCCACTTTATTAGAAACACCAACCTTGTACTTCCACTCACTGGCCACTTTATTAGAAACACCACATTTGTACTTCCACTAGCTGGCCACTTCATTAGAATCACCTACCTTGTACTTCTACTAGCTGGCCACTTTATTAGAAACACCAACCTTGTACTTCCACTCACTGGCCACTTTATTAGAAACACCAACTTTGTACTTCCACTAGCTGTACACTTCATTAGAAACACCAACCTTGTACTTCCACTAACTGTCCACTTTATTAGAAACACCAACTTTGTACTTCCACTAACTGTCCACTTCATTAGAAACACCCAACTCATTCTTCCACAAATTATAGCAGAACCCTTATATAGAACAAATAGCTTCTGTATAGAACCATCTACAGTACATTGTCTATGAATCTAAAGAACACTTCCATGATGCAAAGAATCATATTTGAACCCAGAACAAACACTAGTGTGCAGCTGCAGGACTATTTAAGGTTGGCCAGGAATTTTAACAAGACACTAGCGTAAGCTTCAATAGATTAGTGGGACTGTGTAAATCTGGCCACAACATGGTCCAGTTTAGTACTGCCTGAACATGACAAGCAGCTCTACAGTTTATTACGTTTCCTTTAAGCCAGTTTTTTTTAGTTGTGGTTAGATTGTTGGTCAAATTGCTGGCTAGTTTGCTCACAGTACTTTTTATGAGAGTAACATGTTTTTCCTCAAGTTTCCCAAGAGTTCAAATTGGCCTAACAGCTCTGACGCCCCACTTATTGAATACAGTTCAATCCAGCATTTAAATAAAAACACAATCATCCCCTGGCTTCAATTCTAGGTGTGCTCTGCCATAGGGGTTTTCTATCCTTACTACAGGGAGCATTGCAGTGTGTGGTAGATACTTCTTAGGCGACTGAGGCGTGCTGGACTAGAGAGCTCAGTTTTCACCTCCTTTTACAGATGTGTGGTGGAGAGTGTTCTGTGCTCCAGCATGAATGTGGGGCATGGAAGCTGCTCTGCTGTAGAGAGGAGAGCTCTGCAGAGGGTGGTGAAGAGCTGCACAGAGGATTGTTGCAGTCAACCTCCCCACCACCCTGGACATCTACACCTCCAGATCCAGGAAGAAGGCCACCTGCGTCATGAAGGACCAGCACACACGAATTAAGTGTAAAACCAGCAGACTAAGAAACAGTGTTGCTGCTACTTTTTATATTTATATTTTATTTATTGTGTTTTCTTCTCTTTTATAACTCTTTTAAACTGGATATTTGTATTTGCGGGAAACTGGGACCTTGAGTACTAAGTTTCGTTCCATCTTATGTACCACGTGTGTTGCGAATGACAATAAAGTCTCCTTAAATCCATGAGATACAAAGTAGGTTGGAGCTTCATCGTTGATTCTCGTGAGCACAGTTTACCAACTTACAGAATGAGTTACGGTGGGAGTGCTTGGAGTGTTACATCATTAAAGGGCTTGCTGATGCAACAGGAAAGAAAACAGATTTAGGAGGAACTTCAGTAATGTTACGTTATCTTGCTTAAGGCTTTGTGGTTAGTAGTAAACACAACATTCAGTGACCATAACTAATGTCAACCATTACAGTCTTTATCAGTGGCTGTGTCCAGTATTGTTTTTGGACCACCAAGAAGGGTTCAATTAAATACCAAAAGAAAAGGTTCTACAACTTCTAACAACAACAGAGCCTTGGTTCTACAATATATGCCCAAAGTGTCCAGCCATAGGTGTCCCATTACACACAAACAGCTTGTAAAGTCTGCATAGAAAAACACTGACCAAAGAATGGGATGCTCTGGAGCAGCCTTAAGGTCACCTGACTCAATGCCAATAACCACCTAGATGGGTTAAACGTCCTCCAGTATTGGGCTGTGGAGCAGTGGAACTGTGTTATGTGAGATGCTGGAGCTCTATCCAGTACCTTTAATCATTCAGCATCAGTACCTGACCTTACTAATACTCTTGTGGCCGAATGCAATCAAATCCTCATGTCAATGTTCCAACTATATAGTGTAAAGTCCTCCCAGATGAGTTACTGCAGCAAAGAAGGAACAAACTCCCTTCATTTCACAAGAAACACTGAATGGTATTTAAATGGCCTGCATGCTTAAGACTAATATATTTAAATAAGCTCTATTCTGATTGGCTTATTCCAGACTGAAACACTTAACCCTAACCCTAACCCTATAGCAAGCCGAGCCTATAAATAGACACACGATTAAACTTTCAAGCACGGTATACCGGCCACGCAAACGCAATTTTTGTCGGGATGAACTAAAAGGCAATTTTTTAAAGAAATACAAAAAACCAAAACATAATATTTTCCAAAGTTCAGGAAAGTTCTACAAATAAAGAGAAAAAGCAGAAATTGGAGGAGATTGCCAGGAACATAAGTGCCCTAATGTTTATCATACTCACCTTTGTCAGTCTTCCACTTGGTAGTTTATATATGTATGTAATTGATCAGTCAGTTTGATTGGTTAAGGGATAACAAGCTAGTAAGCCAATAACATTTTTTTAGAAAATAATATATGTATTAATTTACTACTACGACTGTTACACTGGAAGAAAATTAATTAAAAGTATGTAATTTATATGTGTATATGAACAAATAATGTATTGTACTTTAAGCAGTTTAAACTGTTTGTTTCACGTGATTACGATGATTCCAACCTTAAAATAAAAAAGTAACATATACATTTATGCACAGTATTGAACTCAGGGCTTTCAGAGTGGCAGGCAGTTTGCTTCTCACTCCACTATGTTTATACTCGTTTATACTAGAAATGTACTGTTTACATCATTCAAGCTCTTGGATATATTTGTTGACGTTGGATGTAATTTCCGTGATGCAATTACGCTTTTAAAAGTGATTTTAAATCTTTAAATCATGAATTCATGTTTGTATTAGTGATGGGACTTGATTACAATTTTTTATCGAGTTAATTACAGTACTGTAACGGCTGTGGACTCCTACAAGTTCCTGGGTACAATAATCTCCAGGGACTTGAAATGGGACTGCAACATCAGCGCCATCATCAAGAGGCTCAGCAGAGGCTGTACGCCACAATCGAATCTGTCCTCACTGCATCCATCACAGTGTGGAGCAGCTCAGCCACCAAACACCCACAGACTGCAGCACATCATCAGGTCTGCAGAGAGAACCATCGGTGTGAAGTTACCCTCCCTACCGGACCTGCACACGGCCAGAACCAGGAAGCGGGCAGAGAACATCGTCCGTGATCCGTCACACCCTGGACATCACCTGTTCCAGTGTCTTCCCTCAGGTCGGCGTTTCAGTCAGTTGAGGATCAAGACCTCCAGACTTCAGAGAAGCTTCTTCCCACACGCCATCACACTCATGAACAGCTGAACATCACACACTACATTCTGAATACAGTCTACATACATACATCCATATCCAGATGTTCTCTCACTCTTCTACTTGTTCTGCACTTTTTATTTATCTGATAGTCTCAGAACACTCTGTACCATCGTCTCAACCAGTGACTCTTCTGTTCTTCATATTTATATCTATTTAATTCAGTCTGTACTGTTCTTTACTGCTGCACTCAGCACTTTACTTTTAATATACAACTCTGCACATGTTAAGTTTACAGGTGTGTCTGTGCGTGTATGTCACTGTGTGTGTGTGTGTGTGTGTGTGTGTGTAGATTGGATGTGCTACTTCTGTAATGTCAGTTATCGTGCACTGTGAGCTTCTGTTACCAAACACAAATTCCTTGTATGTGTGAGCATACTTGGCAAATAAAGTCCGATTCTGATTCTGATTCTGAATTACAGGGTCTGTAATTAATTAATCGCAATTAATTACAAAAATTATTTTGCTACTAAAATTTTGAATGAATACACGTATATTCTTAACAAAAAGTTTTTGTTTTTTTATTATTGTTATTAAACCAACAGATGTGTTGGTGCTATTATAGTTATTCAGATTTCAAGTATTTCAGGAACCCCTGATTGTTTAACTTATTTGAAAAATGAATGGTCCCCTGTCAATGCAACACAATCAACTGCATTCAGTATGTTTTGACTGCTTTTTGTCATCATAGAGCTGCCCAATCTTACTCGCCATGGTTTTCCTACACGGGAGTTCGTAAGCAGGGTCCGATGTCGCTATCTGTAACACAGACTGTAGCCCCCTATCCTCTACCACCGAAAGTGGTCTACAGTCTGTTGCGATCCATTTAGCCAGGGGGTTGCTTGATTTTTTCAGACGTAGACTTACTTATTTTGGCCCTGAAACCTGTCATCTGGTCCAGTGTGATCTGGCTGGAGCGTTTATTTGTACCGCTGCTGGGGACGCTGAACTTAGCTGTGAGGACGGCTGTGCTTGCCGCAACGTTTTGCATTGAGATGGTATTTTAGGCTTGAGTAGCTTCAGTGATAAGCAAACTCCTTTTTGCACAACTTGCATACAGCAGTAGTCTTTTCGAAAGTCCCATCAGGACGTTTTTTTAAAGCTAAAGGTGTCCCTCAGTGGACCAAGAGAAGCGGCTTCGTCGCCCATCGTTGTTGTTTGCGGATGCCGCTTATGCATCAGATTTACAGGCGTGCTAGAACACGCGAATACAAAGGTTCCGGCTCCAAACTTTAAAAACTTTTCCAATAAAAGTTTTAACGAGCTAAAATCTTTGTAATTAATTAATCTAAATGAACTTGCTAAAGTCCCGGCCCTTGTTTGTTTACATACGTGTAGTTGCCATGCACAGAACAATACATTTTGAATAGGATGATTAGCGGCCTCCTTCGTTTTTGAGACAGAGTTGCTGCAACTTCAAGTTTAAAAAACTTAGTTAGTTAGGGTTACAAGTGGGTCAGACTGCTCTTACGTTTACGAACGACTTTACGTACTACGTTAGGAAACGTTCGTAATTTTAAGAATGTTCTTAAGTAACGAAGTACTTGCCGTTAAGAGTGTTTTGAGAAAAGGCAACCCTGGACTGTAATAGGCATGTTGGCACTATTCATTCCCTAAAGAGCCAAACTGTGAGTGGACATGGTTTATGTTGATCGTCAACAAGGCTGAAACTGGCTTCTACATTGAATGCTCCGTTCCACCTTAACAGTTTCTCCAACACTCGGAGCAGCTTCAGCTCAGCGTTCAACACTGAAGAGACTGAAGAGACGAGCAGCTCCACCTTTATTAGCACCACAGCCTCCAACAGTGACTGTAGGTAGCAGCCATGCTGTGTGAGTGGATCACTGTGTGCTGGTTGAAGCAGATCATCTTAAACTGAAAGTTTCACAGTGAGTTACAATTTTCATTTACAGAAAGCGAGTAGCCAGTATAGCTAACTTTAGCGACTAGATAGCTTTAAGTAACCAGCACAGCTCACTAAACAGAATGCAGAGCTTATTTACAAGGAGGTTCATTTTATTTGGTCTATTTCAACATGTTGTGTCTGCGTGCTCAGCGAGAGCTCTCTCTCACTGTAAACCAGCCAACCAGAGAAGAGCTCATTAAATTGTTCATAAACAAAGACAGCTCTTCTCACTCTAGGATCAAACCGTACAATGTGAAAGTGCATCTGGGCATTTAAAACCCTGGTCAAAGTCATGTATCTTCTATTTAGACATCAGAAATGATTTAAAATGCTGATTAAGTGCATTCTATGGTACCTTCAAACAATCACACAGCAGGTTTGTAATTCATAGTAATAATAGCTGTAGTACAGAATATAATAACTAGCCGTCATATCACTCTTAGAATAGCATAAAGAACTGTTTCAGTGTATAAAACAAACCCTAGGGCAACTCTATTAAGGCAATAATTTATATCTTTTATATTTTATAGGCTTACTTAACCCACACTTCTACTTACTCAACATAGGCCTATTAGAGCCTTTAATTATAGGTTTGTGTCAGATTTATTACTAGTGGTTTGTTTTTATGGTGATTCTTCCCACAGGAATCTCATGCAAGCATAATTTCTGGCATCATATCGTTTAAATCCATATTCATGCCTATACTGTAGGTCTGAGAAGGCCTCAGGTGTTGCACCGCAGGCTTCGTCACTGTAAACTGTTCTCACAGAACCCATAAAACACCACAGAGCCTCATATCTCTCCATGCAAATGCGCCTGCCTGCTGCGGTTACTGTCTGCTGTTGAATGGCGGTTAGCCACACATCAATCATGTGTTTCTAAAAGAAAGCACAGAGTGCAGGAGTGCTAGGTGACGTCTGCTTTGGCCTGACTGTGTATAATTAACGTTGCACTCCAGGTGGCCCCTCTTTTACATTTAGGATGTCATGATAGGTAGAAGGAGTCTCATCTAATGTAGTAAAGCATCGTCGTGGCAGACATGAGAAAGCTCTGCTTGAGCCTGTGTGTCCAAGCCGGTGTGTTCCTGACCTCTCTGGCGTATCCCATAGCACGACGCAGTGATGCTGACCTGGAGTTTGCAGAGGTATGAGTCGAGTAATCCTGCAGTACATTACTAGACTAGGTCGGATTAAACTTTTCTGGGAGATCAGAGAAATTATGAGTAAAATAATAATAATATGAGAGAAATATTTAATGTTCTGCAGTTTTTGTAGTTTAATTTTCAAATGTAACCCAACTGAAACACGCTGGAGCTCTTTTTGTATAAAACACATGTTTTTGTTAGGTCTCTTCCATTGAAGTGCATGTTCAGGTGGACTCTCAGGTGGATTTCTTCTGCACGTTAGAGGTTTTTGCACAAACTTAAGTGTGAAGCAGTGGCAACAGGATAAAATGTCAAGTGTTCTACTTTTCATTTTAATTGTTGATGGTACTTTTTTAATTATGTTATGCAACTATGCACTATGCAGTTAAACCATTTTTAGGTTTTTAAATTATTGGTTGTAATTCATGCTGTATATAACTGTAATGATGAATGGATAAAAAGAAATGGTCAAAAATGACCGATTCCATTGACTTACACTACGTGTCTTTACCACTGGAGATACAAAGTTTTATTCCAACAAAGTTTTGCACATTGCTAAATTTTTTTGGGTCTCCTTTCTCATATTTTTGCTTTCATAATATGTCAAATGTTTTTAATGGATGACCAGTTTTGGACTGCAGGTAGCACAGTGGGAGCAACAATAAAATAAAATAAAATAAAATAAAATAAAATAAAATAAAATAAAATAAAATAAAATAAAATAAAATAAAATAAAATAAAATAAAATAAAATAAAATAAAATAAAATACAAAACAAAACAAAACAATACAATACAAAAAATACTAAACAATACAATACAATACAATACAATTCAATTTAATTCAATTCAATTCAATTCAATTCAATTCAATTCAATACAATACAATACAATACAAAACAATTCAATTCAATTCAATTCAATTCAAAACAAAACAAAACAAAACAAAGCAATGCAATGCAATGCAATGCAATACAATACAAAACAATACAATACAATACAATTCAATTCAATTCAATTCAATTCAATACAATACAATACAATACAATTCAATACTAAACAATACAGAACAATACAATACAATTCAATACAATACAATACAATACAATACAATACAATACAAAACATTACAACACAATACAATACAATAAGTGTGAATGCACAGAACTGAATATATAAGTTTATAATATAAATAAGTATAAGTATTTCAATTAAGAGCTATAAACCCCCAACCCTGTTTATCAGAACAAGATCTCAGCATCTACACTATCTTCTTCAGTCCTGTTAGAGAAGCAGCTCATGTGGCTCCTCATGAAGCTGCTGGTCAGAATGTTCAAAGTATGTAAACCTGCATCAGAGCAAATGAGCTCATTTCTAAAAGACCCTCTAAACATTCTTTAAACACAACCAGATGTTTCATTCTGCTCCAGGAATAATTCCATGCTGACTATTCTATAGTTCTGATCTCTTCACACTTATTCACTAATATTATTACTATAGTCCAAAACCTGAATAGGTGTATCCAAACTTTTGACTGCTAGTGTGAACCATAGTTTGGTGGTTGAACAGTGATGCTACTGGACTGCGATATGGTTATATGTTAGATATGGTTGTTATTCTGTGAAGTAAATGGTTTGCTGGATTGAATGATGAATCCCACGATTAAAGAAATGATCCACATCCCTGAAGAACCTTTACAGCTTGAATCTTGACAAATCTTCTTTGACAACAGCAGCAGCTTCTCTGTTTGATTTGCAAATGTTCTTCCTGTTGGTCTGCTTCCTTTTCTTGATTTCCAATTCTTTTATAACAATTTATCTCACGGAGACAGGTCTTCTTCTCTGTAAAAACCTAGTTTTTCTTCAGAATCTCATTGCTTCGTATATTTCATTTTATTTCTAATTTGTTAAGATATAAACAACTCATACATAATGGTTGTTTTGGCTGGAACTGAAATAACTAGAGGGGTCTTAGACTTTTGCACATTCCTGCAAGGTTCCCATCAGAGAGCGCAATAAGGTAATGATCAGTTATGCAACCGTATATTGCTACAGCCCATTTGACAGGACATTTCCGTAACTCTGCAAACTGCTACCGCATTTCACACCAGCCTGCCTGTGATGAAAACTGGGTGAAGGTTTATTTAGCTTAAGTCATAAACAATTACACAAAGTGGTTGGAAATGGTTCGTGGCTTGTGGCGTCACTCAGTTCTCTGGATTCCTGGAGTCATGTTTGTAAACAGTGGCTCACAAATTCTTTAAAACCACTAATTGGTCCGTCGGCAATCGGGTACAAAGTAAACGGGAACAGTGAAGGTACAGCGTGACGATGTCTGTTATCATGCTAAAGAAAGCTAATGTAGATTTATGCCTGTGTTTTTCCCATTCCGAGTGTTTTTCTCACCATGTTGTTGCTCGAGGATATATTTAAAAGCATTTTAAGAGAAAAATAAGATTACAGGCAGTTTCTTGGGTGATGACAACTACAATGAACAGTTACGGAAAAGCAGATGGCGGCCTTAAGGTGGTAACAAGATTCCTGGAATATTTCCAGGAATCTACTCAAGCTTCCACCATACATGTAGCCCATTGCATGTTCTAACATTATCGACCATATTTTGGTTCAATGTGTTCACACTTACTGACAATGTAGGCTTTTACTAAGGGACCATTTCCATTCTTAACATCCATCCATCTTCCACTTCATCCTGCTAGTCGGCAGACGTGTGGACTCGAGTCACATGACTTGGACTCGAGTCCAACTCGATTCACTAAACTGATGACTTGTGACTTGCCTCGACAACATCATTAAAGACTTGCGACTTGACTTAGACCTTACCTTTACTGACTTGGACTTGGAATCTTGAGCTTTAAGACTTGAAAAGACTCGCCACCATATTTTAACTTAATAAATAAGGAAAACTGAATCAAATAACTGATCATTTTGTTTTAAATGGTGCTGCAACGCTAGGGAATCCATAATTATCCATAACTTAGCAACAAGTGAAGTTCTGCAGCCAATCACGGGAAGCTTTGGGGGGCGCCAGTGTTGAATTTATGCGGAGACAAGAAGCAACATGCTCCTGAAAATAATTCAGTTAAACTACAAACATTATGTTGTAGAACTGCGACATGCAGGACACGTGGAGTCCAGATCACAGATGGAGCTGCAACCACTTCAAACTTTGTTCCATCTTTGAGACACAAAGAACAGGAAGTCTCTGTCTATATTTCACATATAGCAGTTAGCTAGCTAGCTGGCTAAGCTGGCTAGCGCTTCTCTGTTCATCCTGCTAGATCTTCCACCATCCACTGAGAACTTTACTGAAACATTAAAGCAGTTAGGAAGCTCAGCGTCTCAGACAGGAAGTGATCCAGTAGTGCAGAACAGTACAAACACTGATCAGTCCATGCAGATCTACTGTAGAGTCACACATGCTGTTAGAACTGAAAGACCCGTCCAGATATTAATGCTTATGGGTTTAGAATGTGATTATTAAAGTTCCTGTAGGTGTAATGTGTACTAATACTTCCATACAGTGCAGTGTTTCTCAGCCTCGGCCTTCAAGGCCCACTGCCTCACATTTTAGTGTTTTTTCTACTTGAACAATTATTTAAACTCAGTAATGGACTGGTAATGAGGTGACTGGACTGGTAATGAGGTGATTGGACTGGTAATGAGGTGATTAAACTGGTAATGAGGTGATTGGACTGGTAATGAGGTGATTGGACTGGTAATGAGGTGATTAGTTGGATCAGGTGTGTTGAGAGAAGGGAAAGCAATAAAAGAGTGCAGGGCAGTGGGCCAGGGTGGAGAAACAATGATATGATGTACTTTATTAGCCTGTTTATAGAGATTAATCTGTCTTATAGCAAACTGAAACAGCTCCATCACAAGTCATATGATATTCTAGACCTAATTTTTTTATTCATAAACCTTGACTTTTTGTTGCTGTTTAATTTTTAATGCTATGTCTGCCCTTCGGCCCATGTTCATGACAGGAAAGGTTGCGATCTGTCCTTTATTTGCTTATTTTGTTTTATTGACTTGGAGAAGTTGTGTCTGTTGTCTATGTTGGTTCACTTATGAGAATTGTTTCAGTTTTGTTAATGACAGGAGTTTTAGGAGTGCTGTTGCTTTCGTCTTGGTGAAGAGTTTGTTTATGGTTTCTGCTAGAGATGGAAGGATCGATCAGCTATGTATTGGTATTGGACAGTTTTTAATCAAATTATGTGATCAGTGATCGGCCGATATGTCTCCAGTTTAGCTGGTCCTGAGAGCCGATCGATGGCGTTAAATAAATGAGCCTAATTTCTGTATTTCCAGCTAGTGTTTCATCCAGGAAGAGGAGCCCTCTAGCCAGCTCCCTGCAATTCCAATCTGAACCACTAGGTGGAAATACATACCCTTTCATTTTCCACAGACTGACTAAAGCAGCGGCCTCACGAGATGTGCTTATAGAAAGCATGTCGTCGGTCTGGCAGTTTGTTACCGTATGTGACTCAGACTCATCCAGGACGTTTTTAAATTAGTAAAATCAGTGAGTCTCATTGGGGAATCAGGACAAAGATATTTAACTCTACTAATCTGATATGACACTGCATCTCAAACCAAATAACCCAGAACACCATACAGACCAGATCTGACCGGTACAAACAGAACAGCAGCAACAATTCAATATCTACATGTAATGATAGTAGTTTTAGTTTAAAATAATAGAGTCTGTGTTTAATGACTACAGTCCTGACTACATTTATTTAATTAGCTTTTTTAGTTTTAAATTAAGGGTCTAAATGTAATGATTACAGTATTAGGGATATTTTATACATTTACTTTTATTTACTGTTAATTTAGTTTAAAATATTATACTGTTTCACATGAGCTTGTTAAAAATGACAATAAACCAGTTTAGACCATGTTTCATGACTTGCTTGCACTAATAACTACATGTAGCCCTGCCGTGGCATATAGCCCCGCCCTCGATCGGTATCCGCTATCGGCTGATCGCGCTGAAAGGTGATCGGTGATCGTAATCGTCCTCAAAAATGCTGATCGGTCCATCTCTAGTTTCTGCTGATAAGATCTGTTGTCTTTCTTCGTTATTGATGGTGTATTCCAGCAGGAAATTGTAACCTGTGCTTGGCATGATGGACAATGTGGGACAGTTCTGTCTTTTATCAGGAACATGTGTGTTAGTCTAGTATGACCTATACGGCATCTTGTGTAGACTGTCTGGTTTTCAAGATAGGTCTTCATCGTTCCCCCAGTAGGGAGATTGGCTCTATACAATTTAGTATTGGGTTGTGTTTTCCAGTCATTTTGCCATTTATCGTTGATATAAAAGTTTAATTGCCATTTATCCTTGATATAAGAGGTTTGATGTCTGCTGGTGGGGTCTGGTACATTGGATCTGGTGTGCGTGTGGCCCTTTTTTGCTGCTTGATCTGCTCTCTTATTGCCCAGGAGCCTGCAGTGTCCTGGTTTCTAACATAATATGATATCGTTACTGTGTTGTTCTAGGTAATATACTTTCTGCTGAATTGCTGTGATTGTTGGGTGGTTAGTTTCCAGAGCTTGGAGTGTCTGTAGACAGGATTTTGAGTCATATGTTCATATGAGTGTCCTTTGTTGATTCATTGATTCTGCATAAAGTAATGCTAGTAGTAGTGTTTGGGCTTCTGCCATGAATGCTGAGCTTTGTTTGGGAAGCGTTATTCCTATTTGTTGTTGACCAGATACTATTGCTGCTGATGTCTGTCTGTTTATTTTAGAGCCGTCTGTGTTGTAAACTGTGGTATAATATTGCATTCATTATCCACACTGCATTTAGTACGTATCTATTAGAGATTACAGTAAGTTCTTCACTTTGTTTGCTGCACAGTACATGTTAAATATAGAAATGTTGTTACATCTGGTGACTTGACTAGGACTCAAAGTTTAAAGACTTGGGACTTAACTCGAGACTTGCTTGTACTGACTTGGGGTTTGATTGTCAAGACTTGAGACTTATGGGGGGCTGGAGCCAATCCCAGCATTATCGGGCCACTACACCACCACTACACCACCATACTAACCACTACACCACCATACTAACCACTACACCACCATACTAACCACTACACCACCGTACTAACCACTACACCACCATACTAACCACTACACCACCGTACTAACCACTACACCACCATACTAACCACTATACCACCATACTAACCACTACACCACCATACTAACCACTACACCACCGTACTAACCACTACACCACCATACTAACCACTACACCACCATACTAACCCCTACACCACTATACTAACCACTACACCACCGTACTAACCACTACACCACCATACTAAGCACTACACCACCGTACTGACCACCACACCACCGTACTAACCACTACACCACCGTACTAACTACTACACCACTATACTAACCACTACACCACCATGCTAACCACTACCTCACCATACTAACCACTACCTCACCATACTAACCACTACACCACCGTACTAACCACTACACCACCATACTAACCACTACACCACCGTACTAACCACTACACCACCATACTAACCACTACACCACCATACTAACCACTACACCACTGTACTAACCTCTACCTCACCATACTAACCACTACACCACCATACTAACCACTACACCACCATACTAACCACTACACCACCGTACTAACCACTACACCACCATACTAACCACTACACCACCGTACTAACCACTACACCACCATACTAACCACTACACCACCATACTAACCACTACACCACCATACTAACCACTACACCACCATACTGACCACTACACCACTGAACTAACCTCTACCTCACCATACTAACCACTACACCACCATACTAACCACTACACCACCATACTAACCACTACACCACCGTACTAACCACTACACCACCATACTAACCACTACACCACCATACTAACCACTACACCACCGTGCCGCCTCATATTTAACAAATAGTACAAAATAAGAAGAAATGGATTTGATTTTTTGTTTTAATGATCAACCTATCTTTCTCCACACTGACCGCTCTCAGGGATATCTGGAGAAATTCTACAGCTTCAGGCCCCAAGTCAGCCGACAGAGGCGAACGGCAGGGTTGGTCTCAGATGGGTTCATGGCCAAGTTGAAAGAGATGCAGCGCTTCTTCGGATTGGTGGAGAGCGGCAAGCTGGACCAACTTACCCTCACAGCCATGAGGAGAGGCCGCTGTGGCCTGTCGGACGCTGAGCACTTTGGGGAAACCATGCGCTGGAGGAACCGCACCCTGACCTATAGGTGGGGCCCAGTGCTGCACTGTAACTCCATACGTTGTTTACTTTATTAAAAAATATATATAGACTGCAGTGCTGAGAATGGACCACCACCAAAACAATGTTGGGCCAACAGTGGTCCTATGGTGGTCCTGCTGATGAATGGCTGTTAACCTACAAAGTCCATCTACATGATGACTGTTTCTAATAAAATGGCCAGTGAGTACAAGTTCAGGTTAGGTGTTCCTAATAATTTGCCAGCTCAGTCTAGATTCCCCACTACTGCCCAGATGTGTTTCCTTATAATTAACTTACTGCTGGAGTTAAACCAACAAAGTATGTTTACAATATGGGCAACCAGCAGGTCAAGGGCTTCTCTAGTGTGATAAGAACAGTTGTGTCTCTGTGCCTAGGATCTCCAACTACACTCCCGGGATGAGACCTTCCCGTATCCGTAGAGTGTTCAAGGCAGCCTGGAGGCTCTGGGCCCAGGTAGCACCTCTGACATTCAGAAGGAGGACGAGGAGAGACGCAGATATTGCGATTTCGTTCAATAAAAAAGGTGTGGGTGGGCACATTGCCACTTAGACTGACTCTTGAGACGCCGGTGTGGTGCATTAGTCATAGAAAAGTGCACACAAAACATGTTTATGAGCCATTAGGACAAATGAGTCATAGCTAGAGCAAAGCAGGTCTGCAGTACGTAGGTCTGAAGAACACAATGGGCTTCTTTGCTACTCAGTATATTGTAATAATAAGTCAAATATAGCACTGAAACAGTATATCACTTAAATTACTGTCTATAGACTCTGGAGGATATTGGGCCAGTTAGGTCCTGAGGGGCTTTAATCCCACACAGTTAAAATAGCTTAATTTCTCAAATTCACTCATAATGGTAAAAGTAAAAACAATAAAGATAAATGTTTGTTACATTATGTCAGAACCCACATGATCTACTAGCCGTAATGATTTCAGGGAGCTAAGAAATACTGTAACTTGTAGTTCATTTTTATTTAACACAATCATGCCTGTATTTAATTATTAACTATTATGGAATAGTACATACAATTTATGTACTATAATATTAAGCTGACAACTGACCAATCAGGAATTGGGTTTCTCTGTAGTATCTTGGTGGATACAACCAAAGTTATGATTTCAGGAGCTAAAACAATAAGGCTTAAAATGTTAGATTAACAATCAGCATAGTTATATAGTCACATGGTAGTAATAGGTGGGATTGATTTTGGGCAAAAGGAATGTCACACTAGACTTTCTTGGGGTCTTATGACTGAATATGACTGAATACGATTGGCAGGCAAGTGGCAGCCTAATCAGTGGATTGCTAGAAACATGCTTCTACTGAACGAGTTGCTGCTACATTTTAAAATATGTGTTAATATATATCTGTCTGAAGCTTCATCAGAATCAGAATCAGAATTAGGATCAGACTTTATTGGCCAAGTGTGCTCACACGTACAAGGAATTTGTTTTTGGTTACAGTAGCTCACAGTGCACAATAACTGATATTACAGAAGAACAAACACACCCAACCTAGACATCCTCCTACACATACACACACACACACACACACACACGCACACAGTGACATACACGCACAGACACACCTGTAAACTGAACCTGTGCAGAGTTGTGTATTTAGAGTAAAGTGCTGAGTGCAGTAAAGGACAGTGCAGACTGAATCAAATAGATTTAAATATAAAGAACAGAAGAGTCACTGGTGGAGACGGTGGTACAAAGTGTTCTGAGACTCTATCAGATAAATAAACGTGCAGTACAGAGTTTTGAATTAAGAATGTAAAGAAAATCTTTCAGCAGCTTCAAATGTCTGTAAGCGTTAGCTTAGCACTAATAAACCAATCCAACGGGGATGCTAACACAAATTAACACAGATAGCCCAGGCTTTGACTTTAGCCTGAATTAAAGGCCAAGATTTAATACTCACTTGTTTAAAGTTCAGTTAAATTTTAATTTGAAGGCAGCAAAGTTAACTAAAAGCTAATCTCTTTGCATTGCATGTTCACACGGTATGGTAGTTTGGTGTAGGGGTAAGCAAACTGTGCTGGACTCTCTGAAATGCATTCAACATTCTTTAATAACCTCTGTTTCAATTTAGTCTTGTTATACTCATATTTCATAACAAAGTGGTCTCCCTGCATCTTACTTCACTATAAACTCTCAAACTCTATAAAGAAATTCCGCTCAACGCAAAATGCGAGAGCCAGAGGTCAGTAACTATGCAAAAACCAAGTCACCAATGCAATGTTGATTAGTTAATTATTGATTAGTTGATTATTTATAGTAATTTATAGGTAAAGCAAATGGGTGTTAAAATTGTAAAAAAATTAAAACATAAAATTGTTTTAATGCACCTGCACATAATAACAATTCTGCATTTATGCAATACACAAACCAGTGACCAAAGTTGTAGATGCAAGAATTGATAGTAAATAACCCAAAGAAACATGATTGGAAGCAATAATCATTTTAGAATATTGAATATTACTATTATTTTTTATATATCATTGCTGTCCAACAAAAAAATATATGTCTCAATTTGATCAATGTTTAAGTTTCTACATCATTTAGACACAACAACTCGTGTTTACATTGTGTGATAATTTCAGAATAAATGGACCAAAGTAGCTTGGAAAAAGATCTGGCTTCATTGACTTACATTAATAGTAAAGTATGTTGTGGTCCACTCCTGTAGGGTTGCCATTTTTCTTTGTATGTTATATATTTATATACTATAGATTTTATTTTTGGTAAAATGGAAGCTTGTGTTGATACATTGGGTGTAAAACTAACAACAGCTCTTATTTCAAATCTTTGTTGAATGCATTTACCTTCAGTACCATAACACTGGTGCGGTTTGATGCTATATCTACCTTCTACTAAATGCTATAGATCATGAGGATGGTGCACCGTTTGATGGTAAAGGTGGCACCCTGGCCCATGCCTTCCTCCCAGGACCCGGCATCGGTGGGGATGTGCACTTTGATGCTGACGAGGACTGGACCAGCAATGTTACAGGTTCTACTGGAAAGCATTTAAGGCTTAGGATGTCACTATTTAATCTCTAGAAGTCTAAAGCTATTATTGCCATTTTACAAGTATGTACTCAAATCATTACATACTGAATTATGATAAATGCTTGAATAATAGTATGTTAATTACCGACATAATGGCACTCGTGAATATGTTTGTGCTTCTGCCGAAGGCTATAACCTGTTTGCTGTTGCTGTTCATGAGTTTGGGCATGCCCTCGGCCTCGCTCATTCATCTGACCCTGGGGCAGTCATGTTCCCAGCCTATAATTTTGCCCCACGTGCTGACATACAGCTGTCCTTCCAGGATGTTGAAGATATCCAAGAACTCTATGGTGTGTAAGTGATAAGATCCAGCTAATGAATCTTTATTAAACTCATACTGTGCATGTGCACTGGCTATTTGTTTGCTTGTTTGTTTACAGGTGAGAGCTCAGTCAAACTGGACAGACCACCTCCCAAAACACCGGATAAATGTGACCCTGATCTTTCATTTGATGCAGTGACAGGATTGCAACAAGAGGTTGTCTTTTTTAAGGACAGGTAACCCGGCAATGCTGCAAATATCCACTAGTGTTCAGTGCTTTATAATCAGCCAATCAAATCAAGCTCTGAATTTATGGTCTATTGCTGCTGCCTGCCACCACGTCCATCCTAGGTTTATGTGGCGAACGCATCCCGACTTTGAAGAAATAGCCATCACACTGATAACAAGCTTGTGGACTGATATTCCCATGTACATGGATTCTGCCTATGAGAACACAGCGAGTCACACCATGATCTTTTTTAAGGGTAAGGCTGCTATACATTAAGAGCTATCATAAGCTATCAGAAATCAGTTGTGTTCATCCATATTTGGTCCATAATACAGGTTCTCTGTACTGGAAAGTGAAGGCACTGGAGGTGGAGGATGGCTACCCAAGGAACATCTCTGATTTTGGCTTCCCAGACAGGATTAAGTCCGTTGACGCTGCCCTTCATTTCCGGGAAACCTACCTCACTGAGTTTTTCACTGGGAGAGAATGCTGGAGGTGTGTTATTTTTGATAGCATCGCTATGAAAAACTAGGGCTGTCATTATTTATTAGAATGTATTATTTATTAGAATGACAGTAATGGGTTTTAAATTGTCTGACTAATCTCCCCTAAAATAAGACCCTCATTTATATAATATTGTATATGCTTTTTTTAATAGTTTAATATAGTTTTTTTATTTAGTTAAACTTCCTTTTCTAAAAAAACATTTAATTTTTTAATACAATAGGCAGACATCTGTCCATTTTCTTAAAAAAACAACAAAACCACAGTTAAAAACCACCTTGTGGAGAATCTTGGGCCTGCTAAATGTGAGCGAGTGAGTGAGTTACATCCCAGGCCCTGAGGTGCCCTACATCAAAAAAACTTGGGTTACCTGATTAACCATTGTGATGTGCATTAGATTTCTAATTTCTTTTGTGTTCAGGTATGATGAGGAGCAAAGGCGAATGATGGACGGCTATCCAAAAATGATAGCTGATGAGTGGCCAGGAGTCCCCTCACCCATTGATGCTTCAGTAGCTTATGAGGGTAAATACCTCTCACAGAGGCTTGAAGGCCAAGAACATTGCACAAAACAACATTGTGGTTGGTTTGCGTGATGCATTTTGAATTATTATCAACCAGGCAGGCCCAAACAAAACCTTACGATAATGTACTCTAGTGTTGGTTTTCCAAATACATATGGGGTAAGTTTCCTAAACAGGCATTCGGCTTAATTCTGAACTATATAGCATTCTGACTGGAGAGTCTACTGAGACTAGTCTAATCTCTGTCTGAAAAACCTTCCTATTAATCGATTAATTAATTAATAGATTTGGTTTTTATTCTTAGATTAATAGTTTTGGACACTATGAAACAGCTTTAGTTTCAGAGCATTGCTGTAAATCCCAATTTTTGTCATTGTCTATTGCCGTCCACACAAACTGCCACCTTGTAGATACATTGACCACTCTGTTTGACCCACAGCCCAGTATGAAGTATTGCACTAAACATAATGTCCACAGCATCAAGTCCGGTGCCATCAGGCTTCGCTCGTGGCCATGACCATGCCTGTCGCACGTCCAGTTTCTCTGCAGCAGGGATTCTGGAATATCCGCTACCCTGGTCAAGAAATGCACACCCCTAGTCCCCCATCATGGCGGATCTTATAGCTTGCAGAGTCATTACATGCACTAATGGTGGGGTTTGTGGCATCCACTCAGCGAGGGAGCCTCACATCTATGCTGGAGCCCCAACTATTGGCCTTGGCTAACTACACCACCAGCATCTTCTCGAAGTGTTGTTAGAGGGTATCTGACACAGGCAGGTCACTTCTAATCATACAAACCATGTCCATTGTAGATACAAAGACCAATCAAAGCAGCTTCAGCCGATTCAAAATGCAAAAGAAGGGAACACATAGATCTTTAGGAAGTAGTCAGCTAGTCCTTTCTAAGGTAAAGACTGAACATGGGGAAGCAGGGTTTAGTTACTGCTATTAAATGGAATCAGTTGAGCGAGAGTTTTAGAAGAGGCCCAACACTGGACACCTTTAAATCCAGACTGAAAACATTCCTGTTATTTCTACAACTCTTCCATAATCCAACAGCACTTTTAAACCTCATTCTTCATTTTTTATGTTTTATTTTTCTTTCTTTTATTTTTATAGTACTTAATACTTTTAAACTGATTTCTTTTAATGTGTTAATGCTGTTTTGTTCTTTATGTCTTTATTTATGTAAAGCACTTTGAGTTGCCACTGTGTATGCCACTCTATCTAACCCACAGTTCAGTGACTTATTTTCAGTAGCTGCCAATAGTTGGTCACCACAGTCTTGAGCTTTTGCAGCCACTCTGTATCTGAAAATGTGTCAAATCGATACACCACCATATTGTATCTAATAGAGTTATAAATTTTGAGAGTGATTACACCTCTACCAGGTAAATATCAAGGTTATAATAGTTTTGGATGTTTACCAATAGTTTAGTTTTACTTTGTTTGATTTTTTTTCTAATTCAGTTAGTTTTATTTAGTTTTTAGAGTGGGTTTGCTAGTTTTTATTAGTTATATTTTTTTTATTACTGCTTAGTTTTACGTTAATTTTCATTAGTTCTAGTATAAGTTTTAGTTTAGTTTCATGTGCAGAATTCAAAAAGGTCAGAATAATTATTGTATAATAAAAACTCAACAAAGGTTATTCACTCTTGCAGCACCAGGTGAGTTGAATTCTGGTTCGAGTGAAATGCTAAACTTTTTGGAGGCAACCAAGTCACATAGTCATATGAACATCCCAGTCTCGATAAACCTGTTTACCAATGCATCCTCCTTCCGCTCGCGGTGTTCCTACGTATTACCTGACAAGGCTTAGGAATAAATTGACAAACACAAAAATAAATTGGTATTCTATCTATAATTTCAGTTTGTTTTAGTTAGGTTAGTAAATGCATAATACAGTTCCAGTTAGTTATCATTTTTTCTTTTATTTACCGTTTTTATATATTTCAGTTAACTAAAATGTTTTCTCAATTTCAGATTTCGTTATTTCCTTCGTTTTAGTTGACAATAATAACCCTGGTATCAATATCAACATATCACCAGACATGGGACCAAGTCACTAAGTTGCAAGTAACAAGTAAGTCTCAAGTCCCAAGTGAATACAAGTGAGTCTCAAGTCAAGTCTCAAGTCTTAAACGTCGAGTCCTAGTCAAGTCACCAGATGTAACGTTATTTCAGTATTTAACACAACTGATGCAGCTGATTAGTAGAATATTAAACTAACATTAATATAACATTAACGTTTTTAAAGTTTCTATTATAACAAAAATAACTTGCATATGAAATTAGATCATTTCAAACAGTTCTAATCACTAATCACCTCATTACCAGTCCATTACCAGTCCAATCACCTCATTACCAGTCCATTACCAGTCCAATCACCTCATTACCAGTCCATTACCAGTCTTTTCACCTCATTACGAGTCCATTACCAGTCTAATCACCTCATTACAAGTCCGTTACCAGTCCAATCACCTCATTACCAGTCCGTTACCAGTCCAATCACCTCATTACCAGTCCATTACCAGTCCAATCACCTCATTACCAGTCTGTTACCAGTCTAATCTCCTCATTTCCAGTCCATTACCAGTCTAATCACCTCATTACCAGTCCGTTAACAGTCCAATCACCTCATTACCAGTACAATCGCCTCATTACCAGTCTGTTACCAGTCCAATCACCTCATTACCGGTCTGTAACCAGTCCAATCACCTCATTACCAGTCTGTAACCAGTCTAATCACCTCATTACCAGTCGGTAACCAGTCTAATCTCCTCATTACCAGTCCATTACCAGTTAAAATAGGTGTTGAAGCAAAAAAAAACCTCTAAAATGTGAGGCAGTGGGCCTCGAAGGCCGAGGCTGAGAAACACTCCACTGTATGAAGTATTAGTTCTCATTACACCTACAGGAACTTTAATAATCACATTCTAAACCCATAATCATTAATATCTGGACGGGTCTTTCAGTTCTAACAGCATGTGTGACTCTGCAGTAGCTCTGCATGGACTGATCAGTGATTGGTTCTGTTCTGCACTACTGGATCACTCCCTGTCTGAGACGCTGAGCTTCCTAAACTCTTTAATGTTTCAGTAAAGTTCTCAGTGGACGGTGGAAGATCTAGGAGGATGAACAGAGCGAGAGAGCTTCCTTCACATTAGCTGCTGTTTATCATTATGTCTCTAAGTTTGCTAGCTTGTTAGTCAGCTAGCTAGCTAACTGCTATATGTGAAATATACAGAGCAGAGACTTCCTGTTCTTTGTGTCTCTAAAGTGGAACAGAGTTTGAAGTGGTTGCAGCTCCATCTGTGATCTTGACTCCACGTGTCCTGCATGTCGCAGTTCTTTTTTATTTACTGCAGCAGAATCTTTGTAGTTGAACAGGATTATTTTCGAGAGCGTGTTGCTCCTCGTCTCCGCACAACTTCAACACTGGCGCCCCCCCAGAACTTCACTTGTTGCTAGGTTACGGATAAACTGAGCGGTGCAGCTCAGCTGCCTAGTGTTACAGCACCATTTAATAGAAAGTTTTCCAGGTATGTGTTAGTTTTCCTTATTTATTATGTTAAAATAGGGGGGCGAGTCTTTTCAAGTCTTAAAGCTCAAGTCCAATTCCAAGTCCAAGTCACTAAAGGTAAAGTCTAAGTCAAGTGGCAAGTGTTTAGTGATGTTGTCAAGTCAGAGGTCATCAGTTTAGTGACTCGAGTTGGACTTGAGTCCAAGTCATGTGCCTTGAGTCCACACATCTGCATATCAATGATCTATAGACTAAACCAGGTGTCCAGCTCATAATACAGGTAAACAGGGCCCAAAACCAGGCTTTGACTGTGAATGTGAAACCAAGCTTCTCACTGCAAGCAAATATCAACTATGGTTTCTAAATATCTTCAATAACACTTGTCGCTACTCTTGTACTTATTTTAAACTCTAGGCCTAGTCTATTTCTTCCTGGGGAATCAGCAGCTGGAGTTTGACCAGAACCTGGGCCGCATCACCAGCAAAAAGCCTGCGAACGCGTGGCTGAACTGCAGAGGAGGAACAAACACGATCAACGTGGACAGCGTGGGAGCAGCTCTTAAAGTCATATGATGTGGACTCCATCACACTGCGGTTCTCCTTTAATGGATATGTGACAACTTTAGGGGAACCGAACTGCAGAACTACCTGATCTGGCTTAATTTGGCCTTCTTGGTTGTACTAGCACACCAGTAAGCCAGTTACCACATCTGTGGGCCATGCAACAGCAGGTAGTGAGCGAAGACAGGATATGTCCACACCATGTCTGCTGGAGCTGTGATGTTCGGCTCTTTGCCTTGAGCAAAGACTTCCAGTGTATATTGCCCAACTTCTATAAAAAAAATAACGAGTTAAAACCAGCTGGGCCCCAGTGTGGAACTGCGATCAGAGACACCTCATCAGAAACCACAGAACGTATACGCACAGTAGCGACCTACAGAAGCGTATGATTTATGTCTCATTGCTCCGTGACGGATGACGAAGGAAGCAGATCTGTGGTTTTAAAGTAAGCTGGGCTGTTTGGATTTTCCCTGCCGAGGCAGCCACACTTCACCGGAACTGTGATTGAGAAAGTGGTCGTCTAATCTCACAGAGAGTTTTAATTAGAATGAAATAAAGCAGAAATGTCCTCAATGCGTTTTCTCATGAGACTGACGTTTAATGGCAATTCCAACAATTTTTCACAACTTCAGCATAATTAAATTAAATATCTAAATGGATCAAGGACGTAGGAGCGGGTCTGACATTTGCTAATATAAATCAAAGCCCCCCTATCTCCTAAAATATTACCTATAAGATGATTTCACTGTAGGTAAGGTAGTAAATCACTGTGTGTATAGTGGTGTAGAACAACATTAGTGGAATTACAGTAAATTACAAATAAACAAACAAAATACAACATTATCTGTACGTCTGATTATTATTAGATAAATCAAATTAAAGATCACTTTACAAACTGAACAAGATTACATGGTACTGTTATCAGAAAACTTGTAAACTATACATGCAATGTCTGCATTATATACATAAATAACCAAAAATATTATTTTCTTTGGAGTATAATGCTGAAATGAAATGATAAATAAATGCATATTGAGGTTTTCTGACTAGACTGGACTAACATTAGTGTTAGACAGTAAGGCTGTGTCCCAAACAGCACCCTCTGGAACACTACATGCTGCACTACTGACTGCACTTCTAACGCTGGTCCTTTTATTTATTTATTTGTTTATTTATTTTATGTATTATGTTTTATTTTTTATGTATGTAGTGTAGTAGCAGTCTGCAGTTTGGGGCGTGGCCAGAGAGTAATGTAACTTTACGTTTCAGAGTGCTTTCTGACTAAAGTTAATATAAACGTTAGCTAACCCAAACCCTCCTAGTCTGTTACCATAACAACACATTATACTAAAGCTGTTTTATTACAGTAAATGTGGTCATTAGTGCTATTCATTGCTCTCATCACTGACCTCGCATTTAAAGCTGGCGTAAGCTACCCAACACTCCAGCGAGGCGAGAGCTCGGGTCACTGACTGCAGGATATTTCTGAACAGGCATCTCAACACAAGCCTTAACAAAGTGAAAGACCCAGACCACTTAACAACCAGAGCCCGTTGCTAACAACAAACACAGTGTGTAAATTGCGAAGGCTGTCAGAACACACTTCTAAAGTAATGTTTCTGATATTGGATGGTCTGGACTCTGGGGTGGTCAGTCCATTGTTCTGAGAACAGCAGCAGCTTATTTTGTTTGATGTGTCTGCATCTTCTTTACTCAGTGAAAAGAAGATTTCTTTCAAAGATGAAAGTGATGTTTATCTGAAGGGGGCAGTTTTGGTGGGTCTACCAGGTGGTTGTTAGGAGTCTCATTTTTATCTCTTCAGCTTTTAAACACCTTTAGGATTTTTTTCACTTGTCCTTTGACTTTCTTTTCCTAAAGTGGATTATCTTTTATCAAATCTCCTCAGAAATATCACCTGAATAATACAAATCTCATAATTAATAGTGTTGTAATAAAAACTAGCAAACATCATCAATAAGTATCTCCAAAAAGTGAATGTAACCAGATGCTTTTCCAAGTTAGAAATGTCCACACATTGTTAATGACACCTGCTGCTTTCAAATGATAGAGAAAATAAAAATATGGACAAAAGTTTGGACAGCGATGACGTAAATATTCAGAAAACACATGTGGGTTCACTGGTGGTTTAAGGATAGTAAATAGAATCGTTATGCAGACATGGTGACTCCTGGTTCCATTCACCACCACTATAAAGACAGTCTATATGTTTTTCTTCAATTAACAATTTTGCATCAAACCACTAAGATTGACTTTTTACCTCTAAACAGTGGAATTATGTAGATGAAGAAAATCAGTGCAGAAGCAAACTATATGATCTCTACAGTAATACATGCATTAGAATTCCTCTGGAGGCAATTTTATCTACCTGTAATAAAACAACTGGGCACATAAGTATAACATACCTGCTGTGTGTTTATCATTTAGCACCATTAAATAGAGTGGATCATGAAATGCATAAATTTATAATTCATAAAAATAAATTATAAAATGAATCATTCTTATCCTATGAAAAGAATCAATGAGATAGATAGATAGATAGATAGATAGATAGATAGATAGATAGATAGAAAAAGTCTCACAGTGTATTTGTAAGATGACAGTAGTGCAGTTAACCAGTGTAAACAGTGTAGACCACTTTAGTAGTGCAAATATGCAGTTATGCAGTCAGCAGTGCAAATATGCAATAAAAGCAGTAATATTTACATGTATAGACTGTATATATGGTGTATAAAATAATAATAGGCATAGTATAATAATAACAACAGCATATGCTTTTACTCATTGCTTTAAAAAAATATCAAACATACCATATATATTTTTTATTTATTTATTTATTTATTTATGTATTTATTTATTTATTTATTTTTTTGTCACTGTCCAGAGAAAAACATTTCCATTTTTGTTGATTTTTATTTTTCTACATCTTTTAAATATGACAACTGCTGTTTGTATAGTGTGAAAATTTCTTGGTTAAAAGAGTAATAGAACATTTTTTTTGGTTTCATTGTGAAAGTAAAGAAAAAAAAATATATAGATAGATAGATAGATAGATAGATTCACATGTAATAACTAATAAAAATCACTCTAATTATATTATTTATTAATGAAATTGGGCCAAAAGTGTATGTTGCCCAAGTACCATTTGCTATTAAGGGGGATTTATTCCAGTCTGTCTGTCATCCAGGATTTCCTTCCTCATTTTCATCCCTGCATGACTCAATCTGTTGCCTAATCTAGTCCTTTATCATATAAAAGCAGGCAGAGAACCTTAAACAGCATCAGTGTCTTGAAGGAGAAGCATCATGAAGGCCTTCTATCAGCTCTGCATTCTCATTGGCCTGGTGATCAGGACTCACTCGAGTCCAATATCGCCACCTATTGGCAAGGAAGAGGAAGACCTGGCAAAGGTAAGAACTGTAATTAATATAACTTAAAAATAAAAACTAGCTTTCAGTCAGAGGTTTAACTACATCTAACTTTCGCTCCAGGATTATCTGAAGAAGCTGTACAACATGAAGGAGGATAGCAAACAGCCCTTTGGGCGCAAGGTCAGCGAGATGAGTGAGAAGCTGAGCGAGATGCAGGAGTTTTTCGGGCTGAAGGTGACCGGAACTCTGGACTCTGAAACGCTGGAGGTGATGAAGAAGCCTCGCTGTGGGGTTCCAGATGTGGCTGCGTATAATATTGTTCCTGGAAACCTCAAATGGACCAAAAACCAGCTGACCTACAGGTACTTAGCGGGTGTTAAGAGGTTCCACTTTTGGCTCATGGTTCCTCGTTTAATGTGTATTTATATAATCTGTGTGTGGTAAATATCGGCACTAACTATTGTCCAGCGTAGTGTCTTAGCTCAGTGTTATCTTTATCTGTATTGGCTCAGAGCATAGGTCTTCCACAGGTCATCAAAGTGTTACCCCCTTATGCTATTAGGGGGTCTACCCTAGTCTTCACAGGAATAGGGCCCACGTTTCTGTAAAGCACTTGTTCAATGGGGTCAGTAAGACAAGCTGAGTTTTCTTTTCTCCTCCCACAGGATTGAGAACTACACTCCTGACATGTCTCAGGCTGAGGTGGACAGGTCTATTGAGAGAGCTTTCAAAGTCTGGGCCGCCGTCACTCCCCTCAGGTTCACCCGCATATACAGCGGTGTGGCCGACATCATGATTTCCTTCGTTGTCAGAGGTCAGTATCCCACTCTATCCCACCAAAGAGTCTGAGTCTCAAAACACTATATATTTTGTTCCCATCTAAAGAAAAACAAATATCTCCAAAACAGTAACTTTACAGGAGAGGGCAAAAACTTTCTTAACTTTCAATGTAAGTCAATGGAACCAGAATTTTTCCATGTGATTTTGGAGCCTTTCTTTTGGTCCAATTATCATAAAGAGCAGGTGTGGTGTTCAAATGATGTAGAAAAATAAAAATCAACAAAAATGGAGACAAGTTAATTTCTCTGGAAAGCAACAATATGCTGGCTTTGGTGGTGACCAGCCCTGCTTTATGAAATATAGTGCAGACTAGAAGTGGTTGCTGAAATAAAGCAATTGTTTTCTTTTTTTCAGATCATAGAGATGGATACCCATTTGATGGACCCAACGGTTTCTTGGCGCACGCCTTTTTCCCCGGTCCTGGCATCGGTGGAGACGCCCATTTTGATGATGACGAGTCCTTCACCTTTTCTTCTTCTTCTGGTGAGAACGTTCACATGTGTTTACACTGAAAGTCTTCATACTACAACAGACAAGGGTTAATGGAAACACCTAATAGTGACTAGTTACAACCAAAATACAACCAAATGATAAGCCCTAATAAATAAACACCTCATAAACAACATGTATACCAACATCTATTGGTCTGCTACAGGATACAACCTGTTTCTGGTGGCCGCCCATGAGTTCGGACACGCTTTGGGCCTTGAACATTCCCGGGATCCTGGTGCTCTGATGTATCCTTCCTACAGCTTCAGAGATGTTAAGACCTTTGTGCTGCCCCAGGATGACGTCAATGGAATCCAGGCTATCTATGGTAAGCGTTAATGAAAATCTAACTTGGAGATTTATGTCTGGTCCAATATTTAATTAACAAGAGTGAACTTAACTCAACAGGCCCAAACAATGACGTAGACGTCGACCCCGAAGATCCTAAACCCACCGCTCCAGTCACCCCCAATGCCTGCGACCCTAATCTGGTCCTGGATGCAGTTACCATGATGCGGGGAGAGATGCTCTTCTTCAAAAATGGGTACACACTGACATACAAAATGAGTTTATTGACGTTATATTAATCTCATAAAGCGAGTTTGGTCTGAGCATCGCATTCTGTTTCACAGCCTCTTCTGGCGCAATCAACCATTCACTTACCAGGCTGAGCATCATCTGATCAAGAGCTTCTGGCCTGAGGCTCCAGATAATATTGACGCTGCTTTTGAGAGTCCATCAGACGACCTGGTGTACTTCTTTGAAGGTAGGAACACTGGACACAAGAAATGTTGCTGTCCTAAACACCAAAAACCCTCTTTACATTCAATGTATGTTAACCCTTTAAAGCCTGAACCATGAAAGAATTGCCTAAAAATTCGAATTCTTAGTGTTTATTAGACCTTTAATAAATAATAACAATAATAATACAATTAAATAACACTTTGCATATATGAGTGTTGTTTTTTTATCATATTTGCTCCATCTGTAAAGTTTGCTAACAAATAAAATCATTCAGAACACAATATTTTAACACTTTTAAAAATATTTTAAATGTGGATTTGAGTCATTTGTAACTTAGAAAAGAACAAGTTCCAATATTGTATAGTGTTTTACACATTGTGTGTCTACTACAATCTCTGGTGTGGATTTGAGCAAATTTCAGGTGAACATCAAGTTTTTTAGGAAAACAATGACTTATGTTAAGTTATGACTTAAAGTGTCTCAAAAACTTGTGTTGCAAATATGATTCACTAGGCATTAAAGGGTTAATAAGTTTTAGAGCATTTTATTGGTCCAGTCATCATTAACATTTAACACAATGCAAAGAGCAGCTGCAGAGCTGAGATTATGTAGAAAATATTTACAATATTTATTATTTTTTAAAATATTTTATGTACTACATATTTTAATATAAGCCAAAAAGTAGTTCCGACAGCTTAAGAGTAAAGCCACCATTATTGTTATATAGAAATGGTTGATTAGCAGTTATTTAGCCCCAAAATCAGTTTTAAGATCAGATTATATGGTAAGAACTAAGTTGTATAATAATTAATATATATGTATAAGCTTATTAATTAAGAATGAATGTGGATGTCTGGTCTTGACCCTCAGGTCAGAAGGTCTGGGCTTTCTATGGCTATGACATTGCAAAGGGGTATCCCAAGACCCTCAGCAGCATGGGCCTGCCCCCTAAAGTGAAGAAGATCACTGCCGCCCTCTATGACGAGGAAACTGGCAAGACGCTGTTCTTTGATAATGACAGTTACTACAGGTAGGTCACACCTGACTGTTAGAATACAGTGAAGAGCTTTTTCATAGATGGACACTAAACTAGTGTTAATGTTTTATAGCTATGATGAGACCACGAAGAAGATGGACAAGGGTTACCCTAAACCGGTGGAAGATGGCTTCCCAGGAATGACCGGGAAGGTTACTGCAGCTTTCCAGTACAGGGGTCAGTATTTAAAGTCAAGTCCACTCAGTTTGGACTAAAATGAAGGCGGTTGTTTTAAGAAAATTCTGAAATCATGCATCTTCTTTCTTGCAGGGTTCACGTACCTCTTCAGCGGGTCGAAGATGTTGGAGTTTGGCTATGGGAGACTCCTGCGCGTCCTTAATAACAACTACTTCTTGCCATGCATCTAAATTATGGAGTAAATTATTAAGTAAATTTATTTAACTGATTAAATCCAAGTTTTATTTTTCTGCATTTTCTTTTGTCTATTTAATTGTTATTGTTCTTATTCTTTGAATACTTGTTACTCTCTCATTTTATAAATAAAATGTTCACAATTTAAAAGTGTAGATTTCTCTTTTTTTGCATTTCCAAGTTTTCCACTATGTGTAAAATTTCAATTCAATTCAAGTAATAAGCCAATAAAAAAATACTGATGCACAAAGTTAAAGATAAAACCTCTCTTTAATATCTTAAATGCAAATATGTTTTTATTTCCCTTTGTTTCAAAGTAACAGAAAAGCAAAGGGCCCAAAGTAAAAGTTTGGGTTCCCTACATGGTCAGTACTTAATAACACCTGCTTTGACAAATATCAGCTCATAGATGCTTTTTGTAGAGACTAAAAGTGTTTCAGTTCATATCTGGGAATATAAACATAGTGTTGTATTGTACTGGATACCAAAATATAAGAACATAACATTTTAGTTCAAAACAAAACAAACAAGCTCATTCGTCAGAAGAACTGAAATTGAAATCAATCAATTTATCAACCTTTATATTCTCGCTGATATATATGCATTGAGAGTGACCCTCATTTTCAATGCAGAAGAGCATTTACAACTTAAAAAAGGAACTGAAAGAAATGAAAATGGAATTTAATCTGGTTAAAACTAAAATTACAATTGTAACAGAATTACACAAATTCACGTTGAAATCATACAAGATAAAAGGCAAAATAATTAAGAGCACAATTGCAATTATATTATCACGATAATAAACCTATTAGTAAGATTTCAACACAAAAAGATAAACAGACAAACTAAAATTTAAAACATTTAAATTAAACTATTATAAAAAGTATACAAATAAGTCAAAAAACAATAAATTTGAAAATAAAGTAAAACAACTAATTAATAATAAAATAATAAATTAAAATAATAAATTAAGGAAAAAGGAGAAAGAAAAAAATTCAACTTAACTAAAGCAGTTACAGTGACACCAGCGAGCTGATATATCACCCTGTGTATGCCAAGTATACTTAAACCTTATTTACAGGACAAGAATACTTATTATGCTTTTCTAAGGTATATCTACATCAATAGAATAAGCACAGCTGTAGCCCATATATATACATACTAGTCTGAGGAACCTAAGCTGGCTGTTTAAAAGTCTTTAGCTGATCAATAAGTGTATTTTCACCACCAGATCTGATTAGAACAGATGTAAATAATCATACATACAATACAAAGTAACATGAATATCTTGTGAGAGAAGTAGATCAGATCTTGAGCTCCAGTTTGAAGAACAAAGTATAGTTCCAGATTTCTCCTGGACGCCCCAGATATTGTATGAATGTGTTCAGTTCCTTGATTTAGCTTAATGAAGTACTGAGCAGTCAAAGCAGGTATTAGATGAGAACTGTAAATAATACTGGGTTGTTTAGGAGAAGCTTGGAAAGGGTTAAATAAAGACACTGACGTATGTAAAAGCACTACTTACTACTTCCTGACTGGAATAAAATAGCTTTTTAAATATAATAATGTCCTGTTTTGCTTAGTACTTATATCTCTGATAAGTACCCTTACAGAAAATAAGTATACTTAAATTTCATTTTATTAAGTATACTTTATGTAGTTACTATACTAATGTCATTGTACTAGTAGTACTATTTTGATACTTCTTGGGACTAAATTGGCCCACTTTCTAGTTTTTAAAAGTATACTTTTAAGTACACTTTAAGTGTAAGAGTAGTAAACCAAGTATAAAACTAGTTTACAGCTTTTGTACTGCAACTACACTAAAAGTAAACTTTACTGTTAGTTTACTAGCTTGTAAGTTTTCTTTAAGTGAACTTAACATAATACTTATAATTTACTGCTTATATTATTGTTGTACTTTAAAGTATATGACTAGGTTTAAGATTTTCTTTCTACTTAAAATAGAACGTTAACAATGTTTACTTACTCACCAGTGGACACACGTAAAATAAACAAGACACGCTCAGATTAAGAAACATATTTGTATCTTTATAAATCTTTATAAATCAAATATTAAATCAATATTCTACTGGATATGTTTTTGTGCAGAGCAACAATACTTACCTCTACTATCTCAATCAAAAGATTACCCATGTAAAGTACTATTATCCATGTAAAGTAGTACAAGTAAAGGCCAAATATACTTAGACTGTTCTATACTTCTAACCCAAGCATACTTAAGTATAACTGTGTTTAGTATATCACTGAGAAGTACATAAAAGGTAAACTGAAAGTATACTCACTTCCTTTTAGTTTAAAAGAAGTAAATTAATGGTACACTTGAATAAACTTCTTTTTTGTAAGGGTACAGTTGCCCTCCACTTACTTGAGTGTCAAATGTGTGATATAATGGTGAATGGTAAATGGTGAAAAACGTGTATATCTCTATTTTATTTTATTTACTTATTTTTGCATAATTTACTGTGTGTAAAAATTTCCCATGAATAGACCAATAGAAATTCTCCAAAAGCGTCCACTGCTTTTTGCCTTCTCCTGTAAAGTTGCCCTGTTGGAGATACTTGTTCTTCTTAGGACAGCAGTGATATATTTAATTACTAACAGCTCTCGTTAATTTTTAAGGCAATTGGCGTGAACAGAATTGTAAAAACTTGTTTTGATGGAGGGGCTGGAAAGCACACACTTACCCTAGATGGGCAAGTAAGCATCTGCAGTTTGCCTGACCATATGTGTTTGAACTGTGAAGGGAAAGGAAACCCACGCAGACACATTTTGACCATGCAAATGCTTCAGAATTGAAACCCAGGCCTGTCTTGCTGTATTACCTGCAGTGCATATATACTAATTCATTAATAGCTACATTCATTCATTTTTGTGGACTGAATTTTCAGAACTCAGAATTTGATATATCCACCCATTTAATGTTTACAACCTGATTACAGTCTACAGAAGGCAGGAGAAAGAGTTAACTTACTTTACTACTGATTAACTACTTACACTCTGGGTGGTGAAGAAGCTCCTCTCTCTCTTTTAAGATGATGGGTGTGCCTCAAAACCTAGTGAGTGTCTAAGTAGGTGTTTGGTGTTTGGTTCTTCTTGAAGAATCTCAAGCTGGAATTCCACCTTAACCTCATGAACAAGCACATAACCAATACAAAGGTTGATGAGGATGAGGAACAGACAGGAAGAAGACGCATGAAGTTGACAGAGTGCACGAGGGAAGCAAACTGCAGAACTTGTGTACATAACCAGCATTCCTAGTATATATGACTAACGTGATGATGTCACTGAATGTATCTCATCTCTGGTACGAGCAGAGGTGGGTAGTAACCACTTATACTTACTCATGGACGTGTACTTCAGTAAAATACTGATGGATTTGTATGAGTATTTTCTTATACTATATATACTGCCTTGTATCTACACACATTGTCCACTGTATCGGCTCCACTGATCATATAGGAGCTACACTTACAGACTGTAGTTCATCTGATTCTCTGTATACTTTATTACTCTGTTCTTTAATGATCAGGACCCCCACAGGACCACCACAGAGCAGCTACTATTAGGGAGGTGGGTCATTCACAGTGCTGCTGATGGAGTGTTTAAACACCTCAGTGTCACTGCTGGACTGAGAATCGTCTACCAAACAAAACTATCCAGACAGCAGTGTCCTGTGGGCGGCGTCCTGAGACCACTGATGAAGAACTAGAGGAACACAAACTGTGCAGCAGCAGATGAGCTACTGTCTCTGACTTCTACAAGGTGGACCAGCAAGTAGTAGGAGTGTCTAATAATATCTGCTCCATGGTGGTCCTATGAGGTTTCTGACCATCAAAGAACAGAGTCATAAAGAGAAACAGATGGTCAGAGAATCAGATGGTCCTGTTTGTCAGTGCAGCTGATAAACTGGACATTATATATATATATATATATATATATATATATATATATATATATATATATATATATATATATATATATATATATATATATATATATATATATATACAACAATTTACTTTGCTTTTAAAGTGATAAAGTCAATGGAGCCAGAATTTTTTCCCTGATTTATTTTGGATCTTTTCTGTTAATCCACTCATCAAGAAACTGTTGTGTTCAAATGATGTAGAAAACTAGAAATGAATACAAACAGAGATACATGAGTTTCTTTGGACATTGACGACTGGCTAAGAAGTTCCACTGCAGTTCTATGACTTACTCTTTACTCTTTTTTTGAACTGATCCTTATATATTATAAAAATATTGCACAAATAGCATTATTTGTTATTATTATTTGCCATTATTATTTATATTGTATATACTGTAGTGTTTATTGATCTATTTTTTGTACTGAGTGCCTTGCTATCCCTTTGTGCTATAACATGGTGAATTTCCCCCACTGTGGGACTAAAATAGGATTATCTTATCTTATCTTAATTTATCTTATCTTATTTTATCTTATCTTATCTTATCTTATCTTATCTTATCTTATCTTATCTTAATACTTTTACTTAAAAATTGATTTAGGCTACTTTTTTATTTAGCAAAACAACAAGGTGACCAATGACAGCATACGTCCAGTCTGCTAAGTCAGCACAGATTTAGGAGATGTAGAACCTGAACTGTGGAAAATACTTGATCAGGAGTTTCAGTATGAACACCAGAGTTCTCTGAAGCTCCAGGTGCAATGATAAATGCGATGGCAGCAGATACAGAGTCAAACTGAAAATGTGCTTGTTATCAGAATCCAGCTGTTGGAGATTGGATGTACTATGAGCTGGTGTCTCTCCACCTTGAGCTAAGACAAACAAGTACACAAACAAGTTCAAAATGGATGTGGACTTCTTTTGATGGACATAGGATCTATGTTTATCAGAAACCACAGACAGTATAAATCTACTGAAGCGTATGATGTATCTCTCATCACCCCATGACCGATGACAAAGAAAGTTCATGTGTGTTTTTTATAGTAAACTCCACGGATTGGGTTTTCCCAGAAAAGATTCCAGGAAAGCAGGAAATCTGAACGCCTACAATAGAACTCAAGTCTTTAGATATCAGACCGATATGGAATTTAAGGGGAAGTTCAGTTTACAGTGGAAGTGAAGGGAGCCAGACTTTCTAAACAGAAAATTATTATATGAAGGTAGAAAAGTATATTTCCTGAAGGATGGTTGCACAGCTTAAGCCCATGCATTTTGCAGAGCTTGCGGGACGGTCAAGGTTTTTGGGACATATAGGGCTTCACACAAACCTTGTGACTTATCTTTAGAACTTCTATTCGAGAACCACTGTCCACCCAGAGAATTATGACTGTACCACATGGGCCAGAAGGAGCAGGAGGACGGGCCTTTAAAAGACAATGCAGTTGGAGACACGATTGAGACCAGGGTTTGAGAGCTCAGAGAAACGTTGGTACAGCAGTCCTAAGAATAAAAGCTTATCCTCTGAACTGGTCTCGCTCTTCATTCTGATGGTAAAAACAAAGTTAGGACAGGATGAATAAACAACAAGTAGAGGAGTACGGGTCAGTGTGTTTCGGGACCTGCTCTGGGTGAGTACGTGCAGTTTGGAGACTGTAGGTTTAACAAGACCATAATGTTTGGGTGTGTTCAAACATGAATAGGACTCTATGGGGAGAAAAAAGAGGGATGGAAACAAACGAGTGAAGGTCAAACCAACACTACAATCATGGTCGGGGGTCTGCTCTGAGTCAGTGTATGCGAAATGGTGTCTGACTGTCGAACAGAAGTCCAGTAGATTAGTGTGCACTTTTCCATCCTATTCATTCTATATGGGAAAATCTGATTTCTGGAATCTGTGCATCCGATAAAAAGCTGTATACAAACCTGAATCACACAATCACAATCTGGAATTGGAAGGGAGTTGATAGCTCAAAAACTGTGGGAACGAGTTACTCGGCAAAGACCTGGCAGATACCAAAAATTGAATAATAATATAACCATAATTGGTCTGAATACACCAGTTATGAATAGATTAGTCTCACTGATTACAGATTGCATTCACTTCAAGAGACTTGCTTTCCATATATGCAGCAACATGTTTCCTTACTTCCAAAGCTTCACTACTTTGTTATTGAACTATAGCATCTATATCCATTTTCACAACAACGATATCTGTAAACACAATGCTATGTACTATGTGTGCTTAACAGTTGTCATTCAATTGTATTGACCTGTAACAAGGCAACTAAAGCAGCTATGCTAAGGTATGAAATATGAACTCAAAATTGTGGACTGGATTGTTGTTATGTATGTTATGGATTTAGTTGTGTATGTGTTTGTGAGGTTTTATGGGGTTATCAGTGGAACGATAGCTTGAACCTGAGTGTTTGTCTGACTGATGTCGCACTGGTGTCAGAAGTGGGACCTCCCCCTAGAAGACTACAAGGACATGGTGAACTCAGCAGCCAGCCTGGCTGTCCAGTCTTGCCAGGTCATCTTCCAGCCAAGCTCAATGGACTAGCCCAATCGTGGTGAATTGATCGCAGTCCTTGGCTGGGCTTGGTTCTATTCGCAGGTTCGCCGTTGAGTTTGCAATTTCCCAACAGTCCACTAGGGGTGATTCCACACCTGTGTAGCACCATGTACTGTGTAGATGGGGACAGTAAGAGCCACACATTACAGCACTACGCCAAAACCCAGCACTTTAAACAAATATACATATTTCTCTTAGTTTTATGTCCATCTTTACTTGGCTTCCCAAGAGCCAGTGAACGAGGCCACCCCTCTCATACGTCCATGGCTTCTCACTAGAAATTAGCAGGACGCTACAGTATAGTCTATCTATTTTGTGGTTATCATTTATCAGTTTTATTAGTACTAGTTCATAAAAAGATTCACTAAGATATTTTAAATAAAATTATCCTTTTAAATAAACATCAGTCTTCGGATAAAAAAAATTAAATTGGACCCAAATCTTTTGCTGAATTGTTGTTGGGCTATTTAGGGGAAGGTATTCTAATCTGTCAGCCGGGATTTCCGTCCTCGTTTTTTTTTCCATCCTCTATATGACTCAAGATGTGTGACTCAATCTTCAGTCCTTTATCATATAAAAGCAGGCAGCAAACTCCAAACAGCAACAGTCTCCTGAAAGAGAAGCAACATGAAGGCCTTCTATCAGCTCTGCATTCTCATCAGCCTGGTGATCGAGGCTCTCTCAAGTCCAATACCGCCACCTATTGGCAAGGAGGAGGAGGACCTGGCAAAGGTAAGAAATTTAATAACTACATCTTAAGAGCAAGAGTTGGGTTTCACTCAGATTTCTAACTCCAGATCATCTACATTTCACTCTAGGATTACCTGAAGAAGCTGTACAACATGAAGGAGGAGAGCAAACAGTCCTTTGGGCGCAAGGTCAGCGAGATGAGTGAGAAGCTGAGCGAGATGCAGGAGTTTTTCGGGCTGAAGGTGACCGGAACTCTGGACGCTGAAACGCTGGAGGTGATGAAGAAGCCTCGCTGTGGGGTTCCAGACGTGGCTGCGTATTCTCTTGTACCTGGAAACTACAGATGGAACAGCAACGAGCTGACCTACAGGTACTTAGCAGGCCTTGGCCTCTTGGGTATCAGCAATTCTATCTGGTGTCTTATCTCAAGACACCAGACCATTTAGCACATCTGCTTTAAATCAAAAATAAGTACATGGTAGTGTGGAGTATGTTCTTTATGGGTTTATCCATGCCACAGATTTAGACCCAGAAACTGGTAAAGGTGTTGTACAGTGGGGTCAATAAGACAAGCCTTGTAACTTCTTTCCCCCACAGGATTGAGAACTACAGTCCTGACATGTCTCAGGCTGAGGTAGACAGTTCTATTGAGAGAGCCCTCCAAGTCTGGGCTGATGTCACTCCACTCAAGTTCACTCGCATTTACGGCGATGTAGCCGACATCATGATTTCCTTCGTTGTCAGAGGTCAGTATCTAAGTTGACTGTAGCAATGAATAACTGTATAGCTTACCATAGACATATATACATACATACAGCCTGTACTGGCTGCTTCAGTCCACTGCTTCCATGTGTGAACACATCCACCATATTCTTCCAAACAAGACTGGCCTGTAAACAAATACTAGTAAATGTGGGAGCTGGAAAGAGTACTATACCGTTCACATTACTTTATATTCAATGGTTTATGATCTACATGAAGTACAAACAATGAGATCTCCAATTGGTATAATCACGGCTAGACGCTGAAGAGAGAGCGCATCAGTGTTAGACCTAAATGACCTGGATTATTAACATGGTAGACGATAACTCATTGGCTTAGTAACAATTGGGCTTGGCTTGTTTTCAAGTAGTTAACACTTCTGGAGGCATCCCTGTGTAATTAAATCAGGTAGGTAGGGTTTTATGTGTAATTAAATCAGGTAGGTAGGGTTTTATGTGTAATTAAATCAGGTAGGTAGGTAGGTATGGCTGTCGTCGACTTGGTATTCACCAGCTTTTTGGTTGAGTTATAGAGTAAAATGCCAATATAGATAAAAATTTGGGGCAATTTAATTTGAATGCCTCAGCTTTCAAGCCTAGCTAGCATTATCACAGATATAATCTATCAATAGCCTGACTCTTATGGCCAACTCATGTTCTAATGACCAAATATAACCAAAAACAACCAGAGGTGTCAAGTAATGAAGTACAAATTACCTTACTTAAGTAGAAATTTTGGTTATTTATACTCTACTGGAGTAATTATTATTCAGCATTTCACCATTATCTGTACTTTCTACTCCTTACATTTTAAACATAGCCTCAATACTCCAATTTCATTTCAGCTTGTTTTCATTCATGTACATTTACATTCCAGTAAAGATTATTGATAACATGTCTTTGAAGTTTGACTTTCTGCTCCATTACAATACTTATAGACAACTAGTCATCATATCTTCTGCTCCATGAAACACATGTTAATGCTCAGTAGTAACAGATATGCTTCTTTAATATATTTACATTATACTAAACTACATTCATGTTCAATGGGCGTATATGCGGCTGAAACAGGAAGCCTAGCGCATCCCAAATTTATCAACATTAACATTTTAATATAACATTATAGTCATTATGGCTTTTAGAAGAATGGGGTTTTTTGGGGAGGTGGGCTAGTGCACTATAGACCCCTGTGGTGAGGCCTAAGCTATTGTCTTTAATGGCATTTTTTCCCTTACATTACTTTTACTTTTATACTTTAAGTAGTTTTAAAAGCAGTACTTTTACATTTTTACTGGAGTAAAAAGCTTCAGTTAATACTTCAACTTCTACAGAAGTATTTTTAAACCCTAATATACTTCTACCTAAGTAATGGATGTGAATACTTTGGACACCTTTGAAAACAACTGTCCAGTCTTGCCTGTGAATGATAATTCCCTGAGATCTGGTTTAGATTGAGTGCCAGTTTTTACAGCTCCAAGCTGCACATGGCTCATGCATCGTTTTCCCTGTTCAGTCTTCTGAGACTGATGCCTGGCACTGGTGTTGCTGTACAAAATAGCATCCAGTGCAGCAGCTACATGTATATGTCGATGATGCTTATTGGCAACATTGCTTGTTACTCAAGAAGCAGGTTCTTGCTGGCAGTGCAGATTAGAGATGGATTGATTTTTCAATCACTAGCATCTTTCAGGAATCCAGATACAGATGTTGTACATCAGAACTACTGAGGAATTTGGTTCAAGTTCTCAAAAACTAAACAAATGTTTTCTTTTTCCAGATCATGGTGATGGATACCCATTTGATGGACCAGAAGGTTTCTTGGCACACGCCTTTTTCCCTGGTCCTGGCATCGGTGGAGATGCCCATTTTGATGATGATGAGTCCTTCACCTTCTCTTCTCCTTATGGTAAGAACAGTCACAATGTGATCAGATCAACACCAGATACAACCAAAATACAATGAAAATACAACAATTTAATAAGCCCTAATAAATAAACACCTAATAAACAGCACGCATACCAACATCTATTGATCTGCTACAGGATACAACCTGTTTCTGGTGGCTGCTCATGAGTTTGGTCACGCCTTGGGCCTTGACCATTCCCAGGATCCCAGTGCTCTGATGTATCCAACGTACATCTTCAGAGATGTTAAGACCTTTGTTCTGCCCCAAGACGACGTCAATGGAATCCAGGCTATCTATGGTAAGCTGGAAACCTGTGGTCAGCAAACCTGTAAATTGACCTTCTGTCCTTTCATTCATTAACACAGTTGAACTTACTTTAACAGGCGCAAACCCTGATAAACCTGTTGAGCCTGAAAAACCTAAACCCACCTCTCCAGTCGGTCCTGATGCCTGCGACCCTAATCTGGTCCTGGATGCGGTTACGATGCTGGGGGAGGACATGCTGTTCTTCAAAAATGGGTTCTTCTGGCGTAATAAACAAATGAATTACGTGTTTGAGCAACATCAGATCAAGAGCTCCTGGCCTAAGGCTCCGAAAAATATCGATGCTGCTTATGAGAGCCCGTCAGAAGACATGATGTACCTCGTTAAAGGTAGGGACGAATATATATATATATATATATATATATATATATATATATATATATATATATATATATACAGTGTCTTGCAAAAGTATTCGCCCCCCTCAACCTTTTGCCACATTGTAATTTTTGTCAAGAATCAACAACAAGTGGGACACAATGGTGAAGTGGAACGAAATTTATTGGATATTTTAAACTTTTTTTAGAAATAAAAAACTGAAAAGTGGGGCGTGCAATATTACTCGGCCCCTTTACTTTCAGTGCAGCAAACTCACTCCAGAAGCTCAGTGAGGATCTCTGAATGATCCAATGTTGACCTAAATGACTGATGATGATAAATAGAATCCACCTGTGTGTAATCTAGTCTCTGTATAAATGCACCTGTTCTGTGATCGTCTCAGAGTTCTGTTTAAAGCGTAGAGAGCATCATGAAGACCAAGGAACACACCAGGCAGGTCCAAGATACTCTTGGGGAGAAGCTCCACTTTTCAGTTTTTTTATTTCTAAAAAAAGTTTAAAATGTCCAATAAATTTCGTTCCACTTGTTGTTGATTCTTGACAAAAATTACAATTTCATATCTTTATGTTTGAAGCCTGAAATGTGGCAAAAGGTTGAAAAGTTCAAGGGGGCGAATACTTTTGCAAGGCACTGTATGTATGTGTATATATATATATATATATATATATATATATATATATATATATATATATATATATATATATAATGATTGATATACACATATTAGTCGTGGTCTCAATAGTTACAATGAATGTGGATGTCTGGTCTTGACCCTCAGGTCAGAAAGTCTGGGCTGTCTCAAACCATGAAGTTGTAAATGGGTATCCCAAGAACCTCAGCAGCCTGGGTCTGCCCCCTAACGTGAAGAAGATCACTGCTGCCCTCTATGACAAGGAAACTGGCAAGACGCTGTTCTTTGTTAACAAGTATTACTACAGGTAGGTCACACCTGACTATTATAATAACAGTGAAGAGCTTTTTTTGGATAGACATTCACTAATCTACTGAAAATGTTTTATAGTTATGATGGAACCACAAAGAAGATGGACAAGGGTTACCCTAAACGGGTGGAAGACAGATTCCCAGGAATGACAGAGAAAGTTACTGCAGCTCTTCAGCACATGGGTCAGTATTTAAAAGTCAAGTCCAGTCAGTTTGGACTAAAACAATCCAGCTTGTATGAGAAGATTCTGAGATCATGTATCTTCTGTCTTGCAGGGTTCACGTACCTCTACAGCGGGTCAAAGATGTTCGAGTTCGGCTATGGGAGACTCCTACGTGTGCTTGATAATGACTACTTCTTGCTGTGCTAATCGTTCAGGTGCATATACCATGCAGGCAGTGGTGCATCAGAGGTGTCTAATTTTTATATATTTTGTTCAACTAATTTAAATTATATTGCAGTTCAGACTGTTTTGTTGATTTTTACATTCTTATATTTAAGAAAATTGTTCTTTTCTTTTGACTATGTGCCATTTCAGTCACATTTTTAAAATGTTAATAAAATGTTCTTGGAAGGTTTTAAAAGAACTGAGATTAGCTTCATTTTTGCACATGGTCTGATCTTTACACGTGGTACAAATTACATTTACAGCATTTACTCAGAATGACTTACAGTTTACCTGTACTCAGGTAGGTGAAGGTAGTGCTACAGTTTACCTGTACACAGGTAGTTGAAGGTAGTGCTACAGTTTACCTGTACACAGGTAGGTGAAGGTAGTGCTACAGTTTACCTGTACACAGGTAGGTGAAAGTAGTGTTACAAGTTTAGGTGAAGGTAGGACCACCACAGAGCAGGTACTATTTGGGTGGTGAATGATTCTCAGCACTGATGTACTGGTGGTGTGTTAGTTTGTATTGAGTTGGTACAAATGGGGCCAAAATCAAGAAGAATATTTAAAGAGAACTAAAACAAATTTCAAAAAGAGAATATAATACAGAAAGGACCAGAATGCCTTGCTATCCCTTTGCTGCTGTGACACTGAAAATTTCTCATCTTATCTTATCTTATCTTAAAATAACATAAAACAATTTCAATCATATTCGGTCATTTACTTAAAATGTACCTTTACCAGTTCTTTAAGTAGACCCGTGGACTACACATATAAAAATAAGACATAGTCAGGATTTGGAACATCTATTCTTTATACATCTTTATAAATCAAAATGTCCAACAAATACTGTACTGGATATCTTTATGTGCAAAGCAAGAATACTTGAATACTTAATTATACTTTTTTTAAGTATATCTCGATCAAGTATAGGCCAAATATACCTAAATATTTCTGTGTACTGGTATGTATATGGCCAAATCTACAAACCGGATTCCAAAAAGGTTGGGACACTAAACAAATTGTGAATAAAAACTGAATTCAATGATTTGGAGGGGCCTACATCTAATATTTTATTCAGAATAGAACACAAATCACAGATCAAAAGTTTAAACTGAGAGAATGTATCATTTTAAGGGAAAAATATGTTGTTTCAAAATTATATGGCGTCAACAAATCCCAAAAAAGTTGGGACAAGTAGCAATAAGTGGCTGGAAAAAGGAAATTGAACATATAACGAACAGCTGGAAGACCTATTAACACTAATTATGTCAATTGAAAACATGATTGGGTATAAAAAGAGCTTCTCAGAGTGTCAGTGTCTCTCTGAAGCCAAGATGGTAAGAGGATCACCAATTCCACCATTGTTGTGCAGAAAGGTAGTGCAGCAATACCAGAATGGTGCTACCCAGCGTAAAATAGCAAAGACCTTTAAGTTATCATCATCAAATGCGCATAACATCATCAAAAGATTCAGAGAATCTGGAACAATCGCTGTGCGTGAGGGTCAAGACTGTAAAACTCTATGCTCGTGATCTCCGGACCCTTAAATGTCACTGCACCTCAAACAGGAACGCCACTGTCAAGGAAATAACAGAATGGGCTCAGGAACACTTCCAGAAAGCAGTGAACACAATCCACCGTGCCATCCGCCGACGCCAGCTGAAACTCTACAGTGCAAAGAGGAAGCCATTTCTAAGCAAGCCCCACAAGCTCAGACGTTTGCACTGGACCAGGGGTCCTTAAAATGGAGTGTAGCAAAATGGAAGACTGTTCTGTGGTCAGATGAGTCACGATTTGAAGTTCTTTATAGAACACTGGGACGCCATGTCAACCGCACCAGAGAGGACAAGGAGAACCCAAGTTGTTATCAACGCTCCGTTCAGAAGCCTGCATCACTGATGGTATGGGGTTGCATGAGTGTTTGTGGCATGGGCAGCTTGCATATCTGGAAAGGCACCATTAATGCAGAGAACCATGTTCAGGTTCTAGAACAACATATGCTCCCTTCTAGACGTCCTCTCTTTCAGGGAAGACCTGCATTTCTCAACAAGATAATGCCAGACCACATTCTGCAGCACTCACAACATCATGGCTACGTAGGAGAAGGATCCGGTACTGAAATGACCAGCCTGCAGTCCAGATCTTTCACCTGTAGAGAACATTTGAGGCATCATAAAGAGGAAGGTGCGACAAAGAAGGCCCAAGACGATTGAACAGTTAGAGGCCTGTGTTAGACATGAACGGGAGAGCATTCCTATTTCTAAACTTCAGAACCTGGTCTCCTCTGTCCCCAGACGTCTGGTGGGTGTTGTAAGAAGAAGGGGGGATGCCACACAGTGGTAAAAACAGCCTTGTCCCAACTTTTTTGGGATTTGTAGACGCCATAAAATTTTGAAACAACATATTTTTCCCTTAAAATGATACATTCTCTCAGTTTACACTTCTGATCTGTGATTTGTGTTCTATTCTGAATAAAATATTAGATGTTGGCACCTCCACATCACTGCATTCAGTTTTTATTCACAATATGTTTAGTGTCACAACTTTTTTGGAATCCGGTTTGTACTTAACCCTTTAAAGTCTGAACCATAAAATAACTGCGTGTTTATTAGTAATAATAATAATAATAATAGATAGATAGATAGATAGATAGATCTTTATTGATCCCTTTGGGTTTACAATAAACACACAAGAAACATATGAAAGGAATATAAATAAAAAATAAATAAATAAATAAAAATCCAATGTACAAAATAAAGAAAAAAGAAAAGAAAAAGAAAAATCTAACTGGGGAGGTATTGCACACTATTATTGCACTTGTTTATGTTAACTAATGTTATTGCACTTGTTTAATGTTGAATGTTAACAAGTGTTACTGCACTTAGTCCGGTTGTGTCATTATCAATCTACTGCTCCATCCCATCCTCTGTACTACTACTAATAATAATAATAATAATAATAATAATCCATACATCCATCCATCTTTTATCTTAGCCTTTATCTCGGTAGTCGGGGTCATGAGGGGCTGGAGCCAATCCCAGCATCATTGGGCGAAGGCGGGGTACACCATGGACAGGTCGCCTGTCCATCACATGGCCAACACACACTCACACCTACAGGCAGTTTAGAGTGAGGATCCTAACATACATGTGTTTGGACTGTGGAAGGAAACCGGAGTACCCGGAGGAAACCTGGATTGTCTTGCTGTGAGGCAACATTGCTAACCACTACATCACCATGACACCCATGATAATAATAATAATAATAATAATAGTAATTTTTTTTTTCCCACCAACATTCAGAACACAATGTTTTAACCCTTTATACTCTGAGCTTAGTTTAAATGTTTAGTCATTTTTTAACTAACATTTTTTTCCATATTGTACAGCAGTGTTTTACACATTCTGTATCTAGTTCAGGTGAGCACCAGGTTTTTTATGAAAAACAGTGATAACAGTGATGATTTACTTGGAGTTAAGGGGTTACGTGTGTTTAGTATTTTAACGAAAAGCATATTCACTCATTTTTAGTTCAAAAGAAAAATATTGTTGTCACGCATACTCACACCCGATCTGCCTCCCCAGAGTACTAGCCCTGGCTCCACCCCTTCTCACTCACCTGTTGCATATCCCCTCATCTGCAAAGACTGTTTAAACCTGGCCCATTCCCTTGCCTCTTTGTGAGGTATTGCCACTTTCTATTGTGACTTGCTGAGCCTTATATACATATCTAGCCTGTCTTGAATTTTTTTACTTTTTGCATGTTATATGACCTCTCTTTTTGGGTTGGCTTTGTTTGTGTAAATTACTCTTGAGGTCTATTAAATTCTCTGCAGTTTGCATCTACAGCTTGGTGTCTCCGTGTTACAAGTAATAGCACACTTGATTAAACTTCTTTTTATCTGTAAGTGTGCCAGGCAGCTCTCTCTTTCGCTTCGATTCCCCATCACACAATCCCCTTTTACCTCCATGTTGGGCCAGCGGTGGTGTGATCTTCATAGTGTAGTGAACACGCGTGACACCATAAAAACCTGTGTTCCCATTAATTTATACATCTGTGGGTAACAGCAGCCTGACCACACAGCCCACTATTAGAACAACACAGGAAAGGAAAGAGATATGATGAAATATCACAATATATATATATATATATATATAGTCCATTTTATCAGTTCCACTGACCATATAGTACCATATATGGAGTGTTTAAACACTGTGTCCACTCACTGTCCACTCTATTAGACACTCCTACTACTTGCTGGTCCATCTTGTAGATGTAAAGTCAGAGACAGTAGCTCATCTGCTGCTGCACAGTTTGTGTTCCTCTCGTTCTTCATCAGTGGATACAGGACGCCACCCACAGGACACTCCTGTCTGGATAGTTTTGGTTGGTGGACGATTCTCAGTCCAGCAGTGACACTGAGGTGTTTAAACACTGCAGCAGCTGCAGCACTGCTGTGTCTGATCCACTCACACCAGCACAACACACACTAACACACCACCACCACGCCAGCGTCACTGCAGTGCTGAGAATGATCCACTTCTCTAATAGTAGCTGCTCTGTGGTGGTCCTGACCGATAAAGAACAGAGTAATAAAGTATACAGAGAATCAGAAGAACTACAGTCTGTAAGTGGAGCTCCTATATGATCAGTGGAGCTGATAACATGGACAGTGTGTGTAGATGTGAGGAGCTGGTTTTAATGTTATGTCTGATACGGTGTATATCATGTGTCCAACAGGAAGGAGGAACAAACATGAACTTCATGCATGGCTGCAGAAGAAGCCTGTAAAAGGGAGGACAGATGAGGGAACCAAAGTGAAGAACTACCTACGTAACCTGGCTGCTCAGCTTTCTTAGTAAACATGACAAACCATTCATTTCTGAACGCTCCTCCAGCCACATACCACATCCACGCAACACCAGGCAGTGAGCAAAGACAGGATGTGTCCACATACAACAGTGGTGGTCACTCTCAGCCGGGCGTGGTGGTGGCTGATGAGGAATTGGTTAAAATTTCAATATCAACATCTGACTTGCCACGGCAGCTCCGGTTCTAATGATCCAGATGTAGCACCTGTGCAGCTCTAAACGCTTCTCATCATCTGTACCAGGGGTGTTTAATTAGAGTCAGTAAGGTCCAGTTAGAGGAGATCTCCTCAGGCCAAGATCTGGACCATCATCATTTCTAACGTGTGTTCTGATTCAGTGGTGTATCCTGTTTACTGAAGTAGTCTAGTATCAGCATCTTATACCATCAGCTACTGAAACACCAACACATCACACATACTGTTCAGTATATTTCAGTATATTTACTGATTACATTCTGAACTGAATGATTATTTATAAACTTTTAATAAATGTTTTTTACTCTCTTCAATAAAAACAAGAGCTACATTAAAAACAGAATACTTTTGAAAAAAAAAATCATCTTAAAGTGTTTATTTATAGCAAAAGTAAATAAAACGTGTGTCTTCTTGTTAACTCAGCTTCACAGATTAACATGTTGGTTGTACAGAGCGGTATTCTCTAAAACTAGACGAGCAGGTCCATTCCAGAACCGTTCCTGTTAAACACTCAGTTCTCTCTGTTCACTTTTCTGTTCTTAGAGCTCCTTATTCTTTCTGACTCGCTTTAGTCTCCGACTGCTGCTCCACGCTCCAATCTGCACAGATCTGATTGGCTGAGGAGTCTTCGGTGATCTCTGAGTTCACTGTGCCGTAAAGCCCGTATACCATAAAGACTAGAAAAGCACTGCCTCTTAAAATAAACACAGTCTAAATTAAATCCTTCTCCATAGTTCATCAGTTTGGGTCCACATTGGACCATGTCTGGGTCCGGATCCAGACCGCGGTCAGCCTATTAGTGACCTCTGCTCTATACTAACCCAAACCAGATCTAACTTTGTTTCTTGCTCCACGCTCCAATCTGCACAGATCTGATTGGCTGAGGAGCCTTCGGTAATCCTACAGCGAATGTGATTGGTCTCTGAGTTCACTGCGCCATAAAGCCCGTATACCATAAAGACAAGAAAAGCTCCACCTCTTAAAATAAGCACAGTCTAAATTAAATCATTCTCAATAGATCATCAGTTTGGGTCCACATTGGACAACATCGGGGTCCGGATCCAGACTGCGGTCCGCCTATTAGTGACCCCTGCTCTATCTATACTAACCCAAACCAGAACTAACTTTGTTTCTTTTCTCTTTCTGATTTAATAACCGCCCTCCTGTCCCACCGAATACTGTTGGAGGACTGACTACCAGGGCACCAACCAGTCGTGCCATTTGCTACATCCTTGACTCTATAATCCACCTGATGTAGCACCAGTACAGTTACTAAAGCTTTTCCCTTTAGACTTAGCTTTAGTTAATAAACTGTAAATACTCTTCCAGCAGCAGAGGATGGGTCTCCACTTGTGTGTTGTGACTTCATGCTTTCAAACTCCTGGAAAACTGCTTTGTGACACCATCATTGCAAAAGCACTATATAACTAAACTTGACTTGACTTATGATTAATAATGGGGCAAATACAGGGTCAAACTGAAACTGGGCCTAAATAATCAGTGCATTCTTTAGTCTGCGGAGGTGTTACTATAGTGAGTTGTTACTCACCTCTTTGCATTGATGAAAGACCTCTGCAGCACCGTCTGCGGTAAGCATATATGCTGATTTGCACTTCTGCTGGGAGTGTGGGAATGAGATCAATGGTTTCTTTGGAAAGCCCATTCATTAACACCTCATCAGAAACCACAGGATGTACTATGACCGAGCAGTCTCCTGAACTGTATGTCTTATTACACCATACCAGATGCGTTTTCCCTGCCAATGTAGGGCAGAGGTGGCAACAGCACTGAGGCCCTTTCAATGCCGCGTTGGCGCGTCTTGGGCGATACCATTGGCGTAGGAACCGGGGAATATCAGAAACAGGTCAATTAAAAAATTCTACCACAGAAAAAGTGGAAAATAATTAAAACAATTTTATTTTAAACGTGCATTTTGGCAGCCTTTGCAATTCCCATGCTGTGTTTGTTGTTAGCAACAGGCTCTGGTTGTTAGGTGGTCTGGGTTTTTCACTTTGTTAAGGCTTGTGTTGAGATGCCTGTTCAGAAATATCCTGCAGTCAGCAGCTTCACTGACCCGAGCTCTCGCCTCGCTGGAGTGTCGGGTAGCTCACGCCAGCTTTAAACGCAAGGTCAGTGATGAGAGCAGTGAACAGCAACGATGACCATATATACTGTAATAAAACAGTTTTAGTATAATGTGTTGTTATGGTAACAGACTAGGAGGGTTTGGGTTAGCTAACGTTTATATTAACTTTAGTCAGAAAGCACTCTGAAACATAAAGTTACATTACTCTCTGGCCACGCCCCAAACTGCAGACTGCTACTACACTACATACATAAATAATAAAATATAATAAATAAATAAATAAATGATTGAATGAATAAACAAAAGGACACCAGCGTTAGAAGTGCTTTCAGTAGTGCAGTATGTAAGGGTGCTGTTTGGGACACAGCCTTACTGTCTAACATTAATGTTAGTCTTGTCTAGTCAGGAAACCTTAATATACATTGTTTTATTATTTCAGTTCAGCATTATGCCACCTAAGAAAATAATAATTGTTTTTGGTTATATATGTATATAATCCAGACATTGTATGTATAGTTTGAAAGTTTTCTAACAACAGTAGCATGTAATGTGGAGTATCTAGTTTAGTTTGTAAAGTGGTCTTTAATTGGATTTATCTAATAATAAACAGACGTTCAGATAATGTTGTATTTTGTTTATTTATTTGTAATTTACTGTAATTCCACAAATGTTGTTCTACACATACAGTGATTTATTGCCTTACATACAGTGGAATAAGCTTATAGGTAATATTTTAGGGGATAGGGTGGGCTTTCATATTAGCAAAAAATTAGAAAAGTGCCTGTTTTTTTTTGTTTGTTTTCAGCATATTTGGAGCATTGCAGATTAATTTCAATGCCTTTTAGTGCTTCTAGTACAAATTTGAAGGCTTTTCAGGAACATTACATCTTGAAAATTATACTAATTTATGCAGTGTTTCAGTGAAAAGCTTCAAGATTTGGGAAATTGATAAAAAGGGGGGTACGGTTAAGAGGTTAAGCTTCAGCTTTGCAATGGCATGAAAAATAGTTCATTAATTTATTCCTGTCCTATAAAATGTGATGTGTGTATAATGTGAAAAGTGTAGCAATGTATAGCGTATAATACTGGGTACTATTTTTAAATGAATTCTATATTCATTAATTGTATTAATTAATTGGATGAATTAATAAACAGAGTGGATTTCTGAGTTTTGGGTGACAGGCCTCCTTATTGGGCCCTTGCTATGGTTACTACACATTCATAACTCACTAGTGAATCTGTTAACTTAAAGGGAAACTAAACCAATTTGTTTAAAGTTTGATTACTTGATTTAGTCTATAAGATGTAGCACACTCAACCAAAGCGGTTTGGCATTAAATGATTAAGTTTAGAGATCCACAACATATTTCCTAAGCAATATTTGAGCACTCATAACCAGTTTATGCAAGCAACCCGCAAGATGATGCAGGAGCCTTGTGCTTGGTGGTGTCCGGCTTGCATGCAGCTGTTTGACCATGAAAACCCAGCTATGAAGCTCCCACAGTGTTGGTGCTGATGTTAATGATAGAGGTGGATTGGAGCTCTGCAGGTATTGATCAGCAGAGCGTTGGTGACCTTTTTGTAAGCACTGTGCATCTCAGCACTGTGACTTTATGTGGTCTGCCCCTTCGTTGCTGAGCTGCTGTGGTTCCTAACCGCTTCCACTTTTCAATAATGTGCCTCCCATTTGATTGTGGAATATCTAAAAGGCAAGACATTTTATAAACCAATGTGTTTCAACGGTGGCATAATATTGCAGCACCATGCTCAAATTCAGTGAGCTCTGTAGAGTTTTCTTATCCTTATAAAGGCAGGCTGCATGGCTAGCTGCTTGACTTTATACCCCTGTGAGAATGGGAATGATTGAAACATCTGTATTCAATGATGAAAAGAGTGTCCCAACACTTTTATCCATATAGTGTATATTAACGGGAAAGCTCAATTCTTGAAAAACTGGCTAAGAGTTGTTCAATGTAGTGGTGAATGGAACCAAACGTCAATCTCTAAAAGTTCCCTCACAGTAAGTTATGGCATTAAATATTTAGGAAAGTGCTGCTTGATGTCTAAACCTCTGGTCCTATATAATGTGATCAATAATATATACTATATGATATGGGCTCTATATGATAGTACTGTCTCCTCACAGTAAGATGATCTGGGTTGGATTCCCGGTCCAGGTGGTTCTGTGTGGAGTGTGTATGGTCTCTCCGTGTTTGAGTGGGTTTCCTCCGGGTACTCCAGTTTCCTCCCACAGTCCAAACACATGCATGTTAGGTTCTCACTCTAAATTGCCCGTAGGTGTAAGTGTGTGTTGGCCATGTGATGGACTGGCGAACAGTGATGCTGGGATTGGCTCCAGCCCACCCCCCCGTGACCCCGACTAGTGAGATTAAGTGGCAGATAATGGATGGATGGATACGGGACACTATTTAAATTCATTGTAATTATTTTTCAAACACAGAGTGAATCATCTCTGCAATGTAAATAACCTCCAACCAAAAAAAAAAAAAAAAAAAAAAAATATATATATATATATATATATATATATATATATATATATATATATATATATATATATATTTCACAATGTTTAAGTCTGTTGCACAATTATGGTGGTCTATTAAAAGGAATTTACGCCAACCATGTCTAATTTCCTTCCTCATCTTTCATGGTTACGTGACTCAAGGTGTTGCTCAATCTGTTGTTCTTTATCATATAAAAGCAGGGCGCGAACTCCAAACAGCATCAGCTCCTCGAAAGAGAAGCACCATGAAGACCTTCTATCAGCTCTGCATCCTCATGGGCCTGGTAATCAGGGCTCACTCAGGTCCAATATCGCCACCTATTGGCAAAGCGGATCAAGACCTGGCAAAGGTAAGAACTGTAAATATTCCAACTTAAGAACAAGAGTTGGGTTTCAGTCAGACCTGCAGTCTAACATCTACATTTCACTCCAGGATTACCTGAAAAAGCTGTACAACATGAAAGACGTGAGCACGCAGTCCTTCGGCCGCACGGTCAACGAGATGAGCGAGAAGCTGAAGGAGATGCAGGAGTTTTTCGGGCTGAAGGTGACCGGAACTCTGGACGCTGAGACGCTGGAGGTGATGAAGAAGCCTCGCTGTGGGGTTCCAGACGTGGCTGCGTATGCTGCCGGGCCTGGAATCTACAAGTGGAGCAAAAACCAGCTGACCTACAGGTACCAAAGCAAACAAGGTCAAGAGTATCTTAATCCAGGAGAGTTGAACTGGGTTCCCTTTGTCTCACAGCTCCTCACTAACTCTGTGATAACTTCCCCAACTGTGTATTTTTAGGACCCAGGTTTTTGTAAAGCTGCTGTGTGACATCTGTAGACCATTAAATTTAAAATTTCTAGCTACATATTCTACACAGAAGAAGTAAATATGGTAAGTCCAGTAAGATTTGTGGTGTTTTCTCCTCAGGATTGAGAACTACACTCCTGACATGCCTCAGGCTGAGGTGGAAAGTTCTATTAAGAGAGCTTTCCAAGTCTGGGCTGACGTCACTCCACTCAGGTTCAGCCGCATGTACAGCGGCGAAGCAGACATCATGATTTCCTTCGTTGTTGGAGGTCAGTCTGCAGCTTCATATATTACATAGAACCCAATCTTTATTAAGACTAATTACCTCATTCTCTTGGCTTACTAAGCCAATGTCATCATAGCCATGAGTTAATGATCTCATTCTAATGTCTTACTAAATCATGTCTAAGAGGTAACCACAGAATTTTCATGTCCTGGCTATGACTTTATGATGTTATATCCCTCTTATATTAATAACTTAATGATCTTGTTATCTAACATTATTAAGTCATAACCATAGCTCATTTATCTTGTTTTTTTCTGCCATACTAAGCCCTGGTTATGATATAATTATCTCATTTTTATGTCTCACTAAATTATAGCTAAGACTTAATTATCTCATTTTCATGTCTCAATAAATCATAGCTAAGACTTTATCTCATTTTCATGTCTCAATAAATCATAGCTATGTCTTAATTATCTCGTTTTCATGTCTCAATAAATCATAGCTATGTCTTAATTATCTCATTTTCATGTCTCACTAAATCTTAGCTAAGACCTAATTATCTCATTTTCATGTCTCACTAAATCTTAGCTAAGATGTAATTTTCTCGTTTTCATGTATCACTAAATCTTAGCTAAGAAGTAATTTTCTCGTTTTCATGCCTTACTAAACTAAAGCTATGACTTAATTATCTATTTTTAGGCCTTACTAAATCATAGCCTTACTAAATCATAGCCTTACTAAATCATAGCCTTACTGAATCATAGTCTTAGCTATTATTTAGTCATGTCTCACTAAATCCTAGCTATGACTTAATCATCTCATTTTCATGTCTTACTAAATCATAGCTATGACTTAATCATCTCGTTTTCATGTCTTACTAAATCATAGCTATTACTTAATCATCTCGTTTTCATGTCTCACTAAATCATAGCTAAGACTTAATTATCTCATTTTCATGTCTCACTAAATCATAGCTAAGATGCAATTATCTCATTTTCATGCCTTACTAAATCATAGCTATGACTTAATCATCTCATTTTCATGTCTTACTAAATCATAGCTAAGACTTAATTATCTCATTTTCATGTCTCACTTAATCATAGCTAAGATGCAATTATCTCATTTTCATGCCTTACTAAATCATAGCTAAGACTTAATTATCTCATTTTCATGTCTCACTTAATCATAGCTAAGATGCAATCATCTCATTTTCATGCCTTACTAAATCATAGCTATGACTTAGTTCTCTCATTTTCATGCCTTACTAAATCATAGCTATGACTTAATCATCTCATTTTCATGTCTTACTAAATCATAGCTAAAATGTAATTATCTAATTTTCATGCCTTACTAAACTGTAGCTATGACTTAATTATCTCGTTTCATGCCTTACTAAATCATAGCTAAAACTTAATTATCTCATTTTCATGCTTTACTAAATCATAGGTATGACTTAATCATCTCATTTTTATGTCTTACTAAATCATAGCTAAGACTTACTTATCTCATTTTCATTTCTACTAAACCGTAGCTATGATTTAATTATCTTGTTTTCATGCCTTACTAAACTGTAGCTATGATTCCTGAATCACAGCTAAGCCTTAATTATTGCATTCTCATGCCTTGATAAGTTTTGGCTATGACTGAATTGTCTCATTCATATTCTCATTCATTAACTCATGGCCATGATGTAAGTATCTCATTGTTATAGCTATGGGTATGATGTTGTTCCTATGTCCTACTTGCTCATAGCTATTACTTACTATTACTTACTATTATCTTGTTATCTTGGGTTGTAACATGTAGTTGAACTCATTGTTCAAAAACATAAAGGTCCTTCAACAACCTTTCAGTGCTAACGTTTGAAGCTGGCTTAAACAGTTAACTCTGTTTCCAGATCACAGAGATGGCTCCCCCTTTGATGGGCCTGGTGGTTTCTTGGCTCACGCTTTTCCCCCCAGCCCAGGCATCGGTGGAGACGCACATTTCGATGACGACGAGAAATTTTCCTTCTCAAGTCCGAGAGGTGAGAACGGTTACGTGTGATATACTGGATTCAGTTTAACGTCCAATAAATGTCAAACATGTCAGCATGTTGGGCTGTTTGGCAGAATACAACCTGTTCCTGGTGGCTGCCCATGAATTCGGACACTCGTTGGGCCTTGACCATTCCAAGGATCCTGGCGCTCTGATGTTTTCTGTATACAGCTTCAGAGAACTTAAGAACTTTGTGCTTCCCTATGATGACGTCAAGTCAATTCAGGCAATGTATGGTAAGTTTCTGAACTGGTTCATTAAAGAATTACTTTTTATTTAGTTGAATGAAAATCTAACCGGTCAATGAAGATGTCCATATGTAATTAATAAGGCCAAACTTACTTCAACAGGCCCCAACCCTGATAAACCTGTTGACCCTGATAAGCCTGTGCCCACACCGCCAGTCACCCCTAATGCCTGCGACCCCAACCTGGTCCTGGATGCGGTCACGATGCTGCGTGGAGAGATTATGTTCTTCAAGAAGGCGTAGGCACTGAAATATGTTCGCGACCTCATATCCGTCCCATGAAATGAGTTAGTCCTGACCGTCTGCCTCTGTTTTTCAGCCTCTTCTGGCGTAATCAGCCATTCTCACACCAGTCTGAGCAACATCTGATCAAGGGTTTCTGGCCTGAAGCTCCGGATAATATCGATGCTGCTTATGAGAGCCCATCAGGCGTGTACACATACCTCTTCAAGGGTAAGAGAAAACTTTTACTAAGCAATAGAACATAAGAGAATGTGTGTTCCAGAGAATAACATCATGGTTGGCATTCGGTGACAATCAGATATAACATGGCCATCTGGTCTTGACCTTCAGGTCAGAAGGTCTGGGCCATCAACGGTTATGACATTGCAAAGGGGTATCCCAAGCCTCTCAGCAGCATGGGGCTGCCCCCTAAAGTGAAGAAGATCACTGCTGCCCTCTATGACCAGGAAACTGGCAAGACGCTGTTCTTTGATAATGACCGTTACTACAGGTAGGTCACACCTGACTGTTAGAATACAGTGAAGAGCTTTTTTTTTTTATAGACGGTCACTAAACTAGTGTTAATGTTTTATAGCTATGATGAGACCACGAAGAAGATGGACAAGGGTTACCCTAAATGGGTGTCCGACAGATTCCCAGGAATGACCGGGAAGGTTACTGCAGCTTTCCAGTACAGGGGTCAGTATTTAAAGTCAGGTCCACTCAGTTTGAACTAAACTGAAGAAGGTTGTGTTAAGAATAATCTGAGATCATGTATCTTCTTTCTTGCAGGGTTCACGTACCTCTTCAGCGGGTCGAAGTTGTTGGAGTTCGGCTATGAGAAGCTCCTGCGCGTCCTTAATAACAACTACTTCTTGCCATGCTAGTCATGCAGGTCTATAGACCAGTTAAATGAAAGAGTTAATTATTGAGTATTTACAGCCTAAATTATGCAGAATTATATATGATTTAAATTATAGTTCAGGACATGTTAATTGTGATTAATGTTGCTTTACATGTTTTATTGTTCTTATATTTTTTGTACTTTTGATAAGTGCAAATCTTTTTTAATTAAATACAATTTTCATGGGCAATTAAAAAGTACTGTGAGATCACTTTATTATGTATATGTTTCTATCATATCACTGTAGATTAAAGGTACTTAATAAACCAAATACTACTACTACTAATAATAATAATAATAATAATAACGAATACATTAATATTAATAATAATTGATTATTATAGAAAATAATAATAGAAATAATAATAATTATTAGTAACACATGAAAGCATTCAGAACACAATGTTTTAACCCTTTATACTCTGAGATTAGTTTAAATGTTAGCAGTTTCTAACATGTTTCTATATTGTACAACAGTGTTTTACACATTCTGTATCTACTATAGTCTTTGGTTCTCCACTAACATTTAGAACAGCGTGTGGGTTTAAGCAAAGTTCATGTGAACATCAGGTTTTTGAGGAAAACAATCATAAAAAAATGTGTCTATCAAATAGGAGTTATTTGGTTTTGCAAGTTCTATCCCACTTTTAGTTTATTGAAAGTACATTTTTAAATATACTCTCAGTGAACTTCCAGTTTAGATGTTTTTAAACTGAAGGTATATGTGTATAACAATACTTATATTTTACTGGTTATATATTATTTTTGCACTTTAAAGTATATACTTTAACAACTTTTACTTACTCACCAGCGAACACACATAAAATAAACAAGACATACATATTTGTTATCTTTATAAATCAATATTTCCAAAAAAACAAATATTGTACTGGATGCCTTTTAGTGCAGGGCAAGTAACTTGTTTTCACAGCCGGGGATTCACAACATGAAGTAACAGGTAGGGCTGAGTTAAATATGAAGGTGTGTTTGCTGTATATTATTTACAAACAGCAAATATTATTAATGAACTGGAACAGGATTTGAGTGCCAGAGTGATAGCTGCACATCGTTTTGGCCACCAGGTGTCGCTATTGTGTTCTAAAGTCTTGAATAACGAACGTTTTTTCAGTCCAGTTTGTAGTAAAGTTTGACAGATGAGGCCCTCTTGTGGTAAGAATGGGGAATGACATGGGTGGAGAGTGAAGGACCTACTAACATGCCAAATATGCTAGAAATATTTATGATGTGCACACAGGACCTTATGTCTTTGAAGACTCTCTAAAAGGAAACTAGGAAAAGAATGTTCTTAAAAATCATTATTTGGATGTAAATATTATTAATTAAAGTACAGTTAACAATTAACTTTAAAGTACAGTTGCAGGAAAGTGAGCCTCAGTAAGTAGAGATGTGTCAGAAATGGTGAACATTGTCTGACAGGGTTTTAGTACTAAGAATAAATATTGTAGGGAATCTCATAAAATAAAGTTATTATTTATTTTATTATAAAATGGGTGGTGCTCTACTAATCGTCTTTGTGCTGAGTCTGTTGAATCCCGTCTGATGAGTGGTGTAGAGTCACAAATACTGATTCTAAGGATTATTTTATCCCTCAGATAATTATTAAAATTGTGTTCCTAAGTTTATTTCCATATTATTATAGCTGGATGCTACTTAGATGATTGCTGTATTTGTATCTTTTAAATGTTGCTATGTAACTCAAGGAAGCCAATGGCGAATTCCAGGAATGGTTAATTATGTTCTTTTCAAATTTTATATATATATATATATATATATATATATATATATATATATATATATATAATTCAAGAATTCAAGAGTTTTATTGTCATGTGTACAGCAGAACAGACAGTTACACTGTACAATGAAATTTTTACTTTGCTGTTTCTCCATTTACCAATAAATTCCCCCCTTTCTTATAACGATCTAAAAAAAATCTAATCAAAATCTAAAATTAAACCCTAGTGAGTGTCTAGGTAGTGATTGTGTAAGTAGCAGCGTTCTCTCCTCCTCTCTCCTCATAAAACAGATTACTGAGACGCTCTAGTTAGAGAGAGACTGTGTCACGGCTTGTTCCCGCCCACTGCAGCACATGACCAGTGGTTTAGCTGGTTACTAAGTTACCAGCCGGCATCCAAAACAATAGCCCGAGGCTTAAAAATCCGCTAGCATAAATGCTAATGTCTCAAAACTGCTAAATGGTGAAGGACTCGTTACAGAGTTGATAATAAAATACTGTTTTGTGTGATTATATGACCAGAAACACATTAAAACTCCAGAGAGAATCAAAATAACTCACATTTTATACTATATACTACTGGTTAAAAGTTGTAGGACACTACCAGCCAAAAGTTTTAGTACACTAAAGTTCTAAATAGTAAAATATTTGTCTGGAAGTGTACTAACACTTTTGACCGGTAGTATATATATATATATATATGTATTTTTTTTTCAGATCTTTATGCACAAGGAGATTTGTCTATACCCCCCATATAAACAAGTCATTTTTATACTTCCCCACTTTACAAACTTAATAACGAGTTGTGCCACCATTAGCAGCAACACTTATTATAACTGGAGAGCAGTGGAGGAATTTTAGCCCATTCTTCTTTGCAGAATTGCATTAAATCAGCTACACTGGAGACCTTTCACTGTTGAAGCTCCCATTAGCAGCTCCGCAGACATACAGAGGTAAACTTTCTCTTGTGCTTTTTAGTCACCGCCTTACGGTAACACTCCACAACTTCAGATCACAGGTTTATGAGCAGAATCTCATAAACTCTGTTGGTTAACCATGGTTTTCACATTGGAACTATTTTCCCCCAGTCCTCTTCTAACTCTGCAATCATGAAGCAACACCTGAAGTTCCTCAGATGTTAGTCTCTGGATGAGTCATCACTGTGCTCTTGAAGGAATGTGGTGGGTTGGTAATTTCTAGGAACATTTACTACTGTTGTAACTTTTTTTCCATTTGGAATTTGGATCTCTTTTCTTCAGTAAATAAAATGATCATAGAAGAGTATGATAAAATCACACTCTGCTAATGGATGCATGACAGACCGTACTGGGGAACCAAGTAGCAGAGCTACATGACCTGGCTGTTTTTAATATACTTGTCTGGATGCGTTTGGTTTGGTCACTGGACGCCTTTCAAGCTGATCACCACGTCTGTGTGGTAGATTCAACATTACATATATAAATTATATATATAATTGTTAAATTATATGAGATATTTTTTTTCAATTGCTTTCTCATTTAATGATGACATTTATTTATAAATGGTTTTCCGTTACACTGACAGTATATACAGTGCAGTGGAAATGATTTCTGATTTTTTAGATTTTGTGTGAGTAAGTGTGAGTAAGAACAGTTTTTCTATAATTATTTTATTTATTAATTAAAAGTTCCGAAAGGAAATCCATGGCTAACCAAGAGGAGCATAAAGGCTGATCTTATATTAGTGGCCTAAAACAAACACCTTGATGACTTTCCAGTCTTTTAAACTATGTTAACTAATGAGCTAAAACTGAATTTTATTAGAAGACATGGGCCTGGTGTACAGCACGCACAATAAACACATTACAGCAACAGTGAGACATGGTGGTGGCAGTGCTTGGTAAACCTCTGCTCTATACCACAAAATCCTGCTCATAAACCTGTAATCTGAAGTTGTCGTGTTGCTGCTAATGGTGGCACGGCTTATTATTACGTTTGTAAAGTGGGGTAATATAAAAATTACTTTTTCATATGGGTGTTATGGACGTAGCTACTTGTGATATTACATTTTACATGAAGATTTGAAAAAGTTGGAAACATATAGGAACTCAGGGGGAAAATACTTATATGGTATAGGGCAGGGGTATTTAATTACAATTCATTAAGGTCCACTTGGTGGACATTTCTTCAGGCCAAGGTCTGGACCATCATAACTTCTAACTTGTGTTATGTTTCAGTGTCGTTTACTGAAGTAGTCTAGTATCAGCATCTTATAGCATCAGCTACTGAAACACCAACACATCACACATACCGTTCAGTATATTTCAGTATATTTACTGTTTAAATGCTGAACTGAATTAATTATTTATAAACTTCTAATAAATGTTTTTTTCCCCTCACTTGAAGTAAACAAGGGCTCTTGGTTGTCCAGCCATGACTTTAAACCTGGGCTAAGATGGAGTAAGGGCCATTCTCACACACAAGAATTATACAAGGCTATTTTTAATTCTCCACGGTCTCAGAACTTATGAGATGTTGGATTGAAGCTGTCTGTGGGAAGAATATCCAACTGCTGCTTCTCGCTTCGTACCTCGCCTGTGTGCGCGCCGCATGCCCAAAAATGCACAGATCTGATTGGCTGAGGAGCGTCTTTAGTGATCTTATAGTGCATGTGATTGGTCAGTGAGTTTACTGCGCCCGTATACCGTATAAAGTCTTGAAACGTTCCGCCGCTTAAAATAAACACTGTCGACACACTGTTTGGTTCCGCATTAGACAACGCCTGGGTCCGGACCCGGAACGCGGTCCGCCTATTAGTGACCGCTGGTATATGGTATATAGGACTGTTTCTTTCTGGGGAGGCAGGATTTCCACTCTAAACTCAGATGAACAAACCAACAGACTCATATGTGAAGGAGAACCAAACAGGATGATGGAAGCTTAAAGTCATATGATGTCTATAGAATCACACTCTCCTAATGGATGCATGACAGATTGCACTGGGGAGCCAAATAGCAGAGCTACATGACCTGGCTGTTGGGCGTTTTCTAGTATGGATGCTTTTGGTCACTGGACGCCTTTCAACCTAATTACCACCTCCATGTTTTAGATTCAACACCAGACAGTGAGTGAAAGGGGAATATGCCCACACCATGTCAGCATGACAAGTATTCTCACATTTTCCTTATCAGATCATTTCTTTCAACACCTGTGGTAATGAATAGAATGTGATGTCAGTGAATATAGGTCACTGGATTCCTGGATTAATGTATAATATGCTCTCAATCATTGCATGTTCTTGGGTAAAGACTTAGAGGGTCTTACTCACCTTCTGTAGAAAATAAACAAGTTCAAACCAGCAAATGGTCAATGTCTTTTGGCAGTGTGGAAATGAGATTAGCTCAAGAAAGCTGCCCCCCATTAAAACTTTACTAAATACATATTATAGTGCCTTAGAGAAAGAGTCTCAAGCTCAAATTCCTTGGGGAACAAGATGGTTTTCTCCAAAGTATGCTAAATCAATTTTAACTATATATTATAATATATACATTTATTTACTGTATCTCAGTGGACTTCTATCAACATTTTTATTGGAAGTCCTTGTATCTCTAAAATGTAAACTTTACCTAAACCTTTTAACATATGTTGATATAACCAGATCTTTACAGAACTAATTGTAGATAATTATGTCAGGCTGTTCATCATAATTATTAATGAAGGGCGTCCACATACTTTTGGCCATATTTAGTTTATATTGGCTATATCCACTATATCTGTTGGGTGAAGCAATTCTCTCTCTCTCTCTCTCTCTCTCTCTCTCTCTCTCTCTCTCTATATATATATATATATATATATATATATATATATATATATATATATATTTAGTCATAGAAAACCAAACCAAAAATTTTTATTTGCGAGTGTTTATGAAGTATTTTGTAATGCTGAAACATTACCAAACGTAATAATGAACATACACACTAGGGGGCAGTGAGCACACGTGCCCAGAGCGGTGGGCAGCCCTGTCCACGGCGCCCGGGGAGCAGCTGGGGGTTAGGTGCCTTGCCCAAGGGCACTTCTTTCATTTCCTGCTGGTCCCGGAGATCAAACCGGCAACCTACTGGATCTAACCTTCAGGCCACGACTGCTCATGAATAAAGAATATTATTTTATTCTGCAGAGTGTCTCGCCAGTGGGAGAGCTACAAACACATATCAGCTCACTCTCGTTTAATCAGTGACAATTCCTCCTCATATAGGTCTCCTCAGAGTCCGGGCAATCCCTGACCCACTTTATTGGAATCACATTTTGACCATACTCTCAGCATGTGGTACTTTTGTGAAACCTGGGGATCCTTGCAGAGTCCTTCGCGCCAAATGGTCTTCTGACCCCTACAGAGCGCAGGATTGTGGGGTTATTTTCACAGTACACACAATAATGATGCAATGCTTTTGAAACAACATAACAACTACAATAATACCCCAAAACATTCAGATATAAAACTTCCACCGCACGAGCCAACACGATGGGCTGTGTGGAGTGTGGGCTTGAGTGGGTTTCCTCCAGGTACTCCGGTTTCCTCCCACAGTCCAAACACATGTATGTTAGGTTGATCACTCACTCTAAACTGCCAGTAGGTGTGAGTGTGTGCATGAGAGTGTGCTGGCCATGCAATGGACTGGTGACCTGTCCATGGTGTACCCCGCCTTCGCTTGATGACACTGGGATTGGCTCCAGCCACCCCCTTGACCCAGACTAGCTGGATGCACTGAAAGATAATGGATGGTGTGGCCGCCGGCCATTTAAGGTGGAATGGGAACATTTGAATAAGAAGCTGGTAAATACAAAACTGAATGTCAGCACCAGAATGTAACCACTGAACTATTTAAGGTGGACTGGGAAAATTCCATCCTCTAGCTAAGTAGTTGATTAAAGATTGGTAGTCTTAAAAATGATAAAGAGTAAATGGCTACTGTAGAAACATGGCGATGGCAGTCTCAGTTGGAAGACAAGCTGCTCTTTTGTAGATATGAAACAGGTATGTGGATATTCTAAACAAAAAAAATGAATGAATGATTTGGAATAACAGGTAATTGTATGGAAACATTGTTTCAACATCGGTCTTCCAACCTTGAATTAATCACATTTAGGATGCTCAAATTTGTACAGGGCAGCTTTATGAGTGGCTAATCGGGAGATTCGGGAAAATTCCCGTTGGGACGGCTCATGTCAATCTCGAGTTTGGGCCAGTTGGAAGGGAAAAATAATTTTGACACTTATCTTTCACTTCTCTATTCTTCTTCTTGCATTCATTCTCAATTCAACTATGTGTTCAATCTCTATTCATCTGACTGCACAGCCTCTACATCGCAGCAGATTACATGGGTGTTACCACCTGAGGGAAATCTACCCTCCCATATATTTAAGTTGGTTGCGCCCACGAGTCTCTTTTCTGGAGCGGTAAAATTTATTATAGCAACAGACTAGTATTGTCAGTGTAAGGCTATTGCGCAACCTTTGCAATGACAGCTTAGCGTAGTTTATTTTCTAGAGCCCAATACACTGAAAATAATAAACATCATTTAGAAGTGTTGTATATTAACAGTCGAACTCATTAATGGAATGTTTTTGTAGCGTCGGAGCAGCAAACCCCTTCTGACGCTACTGAGGAGGTCATGTTTAATAAAAAATTGTAAGAGCTAGCTGCTGTTTCTTTTATTCAAATTTCTCCTTCATGAAAAAAGTGGGCCGGATTTGAGCATGAATCTGAAAAAGGGACCCAACTGAAGGCAACTATGTCTTAAAAGAATTTGACACTGTTTTACTCTTATTCAATGGGGGCATACGTTTTGCTAACAGTAAAAAATAAAATAAAACATGTTTAACCACAACTACTACGCAGACTTCGCCTTCAACCTAAATATCTAAAATTCCAATATTCCAAAATTTCAACATTGGCCCTGCCCGGCATGCCAGATTACCAGTCCAGCCCTGGTGTCCAGACACCAGAGATGTGATGTACAATGTGCCAGGGACATGCAAGGGGCCGGGGGGGGCTGAAAAATCTAAATTATGATAATAAAATGCTTTAAAAATCTGAGCACAGTAGAGATCTACGTGTGCTTGTTTGTTTTAGAGTGGAGATTGTATTTTTTGTATTGTATTGTGTTTGATGGTATTGTAGTCAGGAGCTGAGAGCTGTGAATGGTATATTGGAATTGGCTCTAGGGGAGCTAAAGACCCAAACACACGCAGGTTGAGGTGCAAAGAAAATCTATTTGAGTCCCAAAACACCCTACTACTGTTGTTCAAACTTAAATCAAATATTTACATAAAAATACATAACAATAATTCAGTAGTGAACCGTGACCCTTAAATCTCGGCCCTTGGGGGCGGGACATGGGCTTCCATCCTGACTCAGCAGACTAGCTAGCGGTGGTAGCCTAGCGCTAGCTAGCTGTTTCTCCAGCTAGCGTCACCACGGTGGGTGAAAATGGTCATACAGTTAAGCCCCGCCCACATAGAGGGAAGATATGATTGGTCAGTTTTACTGTTTGAAATTGGTATGGCTCTGAATTATAACTGCCTGGCCCCCTCTGTACATGAACAGCTAGACCACCAATCACCAACATTCTGAGGAGTCATCACAGTCCTTATAGGGGGAGACACAGACTCACAGGCTTCCACTTAACCCCTCACGCTCCAACACAGATTGAATAAACACGTTTGAATAATTTATTTGCCTATATTTTTATAATTGTTTAGATGTTGATTGTCAAACTGTAAGTAGATAAAATAAAATTTGATATATATATATATATATATATATATATATATATATATATATATATATATATATATATCTGTGTGTGTGAAAAGAATATTTTAGGCCCTCTGAGAGGGTGTAGAGGGCCATGGCGGTTCCCCACTGCAATAATTCCATCTATCAAAATAATGAGGCTTGTATCAACTATTATATCTCTGATTTGGTGTGCCCAGTGTTAAATCGAATGTGGGGAGTTACTATGATCAGCTGATCAGCGATAACATTATAAGCATGTCCTTGTGTCCATTTTATAAGCTCCACTTACCGTATAGTAGCTTTTTATAGTTCTACAGTTTAAAAAATTGTGCCTCAAACTGTAATGCATGTAAAACCATATATACAAATAGGCAACATATAAGTCTTATCTTATCTTATAGTCAGACTTTCCACCAGGGGTCTGCTCAAACCTGTGCAAAAGCATAAATCAGCCTTCAAGTATTACCGGAAATATGGTTACCAAGTATGTGGGCGTGCTTTCTAGTTATATGCTGGTACGTAATATGCAAATAGGATCATAATTCTAATTGAAAAAAATCCTTCCACGCTAACCCAGCTGCATTAAGAAAACTTAGATCTGTATGGCACAGAGTGGGCAGTGCGTCACAATGATGTATATGCACGTATCTCATCAGGGAGGTCCTGTTCAAGAGAATTTTACAGGGGCTCAGACAGGTTTCCATCATCCCCTATGACTCAAGGCGTTGCTCAATCTTTCATCTGTTATCATATAAAAGTTGGCAGTGAACTCCCAACAGCATCAGTTCCTCGAAAGAGAAACAACATGAAGGCCTTTTATCAGCTCTGCGTTCTAATGGGCCTGGTGATTCAGACTCACTCAAGTCCAATACCACCGCCTATTGGCAAGGAGGAGGAGGCCCTGGCAAAGGTAGGCACTGTAAATACCACCATTTAAGTATGTTGACTTCCATCCAATACAATTCTTAATGGCGTATCATGGCAATTTGTCCAGAATTACCTTAAGAAGCTGTACAACATGCACGAGGAGCACAAGACGCCCTTCGGGCGCACGGTCAGCGAGATGAGCGAGAAGCTGAGCGAGATGCAGGAGTTTTTCGGGCTGAAGGTGACCGGAACTCTGGACTCTGAAACGCTGGAGGTGATGAAGAAGCCTCGCTGTGAGGTTCCAGAGGTTTTTGAGTATAATGGTGCTACTGGAAGCTACAAATGGACCAAACAAAAGCTGACCTACAGGTACTTAGCTGGTTGATGAAGGCTTCAAGGAGGGTTGGTTATAGATATCAGATGATGTACACTGTAAACCCAGATAAGTTGATTGTACTTAAAGAGTTTGAGGCAAGTGATTGCCTTAAAATATCTATGTAATGCAAACTAGAGAAAATCTTAAATGTCCAATAGACTGGAAGTCATCATTTGAGTTGAATACAATGAAATCTAAATTGTACTTAAAATATTTAGTAAAATCAAACCTACTGACCGTTAAATTCAACTCAACATTGAGTTTCCTGTAATCAAAATTAAGTCTCCATAAAAAGCTAATGTTTTCATCACAAGAACACAGACAGCAGTTAAATTTAGTTTGATTTTATTTAAAATTACATCACTGGGATCATCCAGGATGATACTGACTCTTGAAGGGTTCAGTAGTGATGATGACTGGTTTTGATTGGTCTAGTTAGAATACTGTTTGACTTACAATAATTCTTAAATGCAGTTTACACATTGAAATGATAAAAACACAGTAAATTACATTTTCTAACTTTAGATCAGCATCAACTACAACAGTTTTACACCACTTGAACACAAAAAACAACTTACCAAGTTCCAGAATGTGAAAAAGAGAGGGAAGATGGCGGCTTGGTTAATTGTAGTCCTCTGTAGTCCTTCAAGAAAAGAAAACAATGGAGAAAATGTCCACTGTAGAGAAATCCCAAGTTAAACGCAGAAAACGTTTCTCACAAATCTCACAGTGAAAAATAGAAAAAGACTTCGAAACCTTTACAAGGTCCACTAAACAAGCTCAAACTAGTCTTGATTGAAATGACCAATGAGAATCTGGCAAGGTGCTACAGGGGCATGGTCCAAGCTAAAACCTGATGTTTTAAAACTTTTGTTTTTAAGCAATCATTACACAAACTCTTTACACAGAAACCAATTACGGGTTAACAGTGTAGCAGTACCCAATAGACCTCATGGTTTGGATCTAGATGTCTGTTCAACAGATACATTTCAATTTGTATTGAATTGCGTTGCCATCTTCATACCGTTCATCAACCAAGTCAACTGATTCCCCCAACAGGATTGAGAACTACACTGCTGACATGACTCGGGCTGAGGTGGACAGTTCTATCACGAGAGCTTTCCAAGTGTGGGCCGATGTCACTCCTCTCAAATTCATCCGCATTTACAGCGGAGTGGCCGACATCATGATTTCCTTCGCCGTCAGGGGTCAGCATCCCACCTCAGCCAGACCACACAGTTAGTCTAAGGTCTTCGTGTCTCTGAAGCCTTCAAACTGTTTTCTTTTTCCAGATCATGGTGACGGCTACCCATTTGAAGGAGAAGGTGGTTTCTTGGCTCACGCCTTTTTCCCCAGTCCCAACATCGGTGGAGACACCCATTTTGATGATGATGAGACCTTCACCTTCTCTTCTCCTCAAGGTGAGAGGTGGTCACATTTGAGCTAACATGTCCACACAACATGAAATACCACAACATGTATGCCATCATCTACTGGTCTGCCACAGGATACAACCTGTTCCTGGTGGCTGCCCATGAATTCGGACACTCCTTGGGCCTTGACCATTCCAAGGATCCTGGAGCTCTGATGCATCCAACATACAGCTTCAGAGACACTGAGAACTTCGTTCTGCCCCAAGCTGATGTCAGTGAAATTCAGGCTCGCTACGGTAAGCTTCTGAAAATGCTAATTCAGTAGGAACCAGATGAAACATTTCCAACGAGGAACTAACAAGGAACCTTCATTCAACAGGCCCAAACCCCGTTAGCCCTGAGAAGCCTGTCCCCATACCTCCTGTTACCCCTAACAACTGTGACCCTACACTGGCGCTGGATGCGGTTACGATGCTGCGAGGAGAGATGATCTTCTTTAACAATGCGTACGTAAGAGAAAAATAAATGGTGTTGACATCAGATTCTTCTCCCTAAGAGAGTTTGGTCTGACCATCTCCTACTGAATTCTGTTTTCCAGCTTCTTCTGGCGTAATCAACCATTCAGTTATGAGCCTGAGCAACATCTGATCAAGACCTTCTGGCCTGAAGCTCCGGATAATATCGATGCTGCCTATGAGAGCCCATCAGACGACTTGGTTTACCTTATTAAGGGTAAGAGTGAACAGTGTTAAGCTGAACAGAAGAGAGAGAACTTTATGGGAAATAGCATTTTACCATAATTTGGTATATAATCAGTATATATTTTATGTAGCCCACAACCTGAAACCCTACAAGGGACAGCAAATAAGTCAACGCAATTCTGTATACTAGAAAAGTAATTCCGGCCAGCAGCGGCCCCTGGGCTTCTGTTTTGAATGGGCTTTACAAATTCCTTTTTACTTTAAGTGAGAAGTGAAGATATCAAAAGTTTGTTCAATTGTTTTTATTTTCTATCAGGAGATTCTATTCTACAGTACATTACACAGTTGTATTTAAAAAAACTATACACATTATATATGTTATATATATATTATATATTAGAGATGGACCGATCAGCGTTTTTGAGGCAGATTCCGATCGCTGATCACCTTTCAACGCGATCGGCCGATAGCTGATACCAATCGAGGGCTGGGCTATTATGCCACGGCAGGGCTACATGTAATCATTAGCGCAAACAAGTCATGAAACATGGTCTAAACTGGTTTTTTACCATTTTTAACGAGTTTATGTGAAACAGCATCATATTTTTAACTAAATTTACAGTAAATACAAATATCCCCAATACTGCAATCATTACATTTAGACCCTTAATTTAAAACAAAAAAAGCTCATTAAATAAATGCAGTCAAAACTGCAGTCATTAAACTCAGACTCTGTTATTTTAAACTAAATCTGTAATCATTAAATGTAGATCTTGAATTGTTGCTGCTGTTCTGTTAGTACCGGTCAGATCTGGTCTGTAGGTGTTCTGGGTTGTTTGTTTTGTGCTAGCTGTGCGTGCTAGCTCTGCTGTTTACTGATACTCACTGTATTCAGTCGCGGGTGTACCGTATCAGATTAGAAGTGTTAAATGTCTTTATCTTGGTTCTCCAACGAGACACAGTTAATTTTACAGATTTTAAAAACGCTCTTGATGAGCCTGTGTCACATACGGTAACAAACTGCTAGACGGACGCAACGCAAAGGAAAACTGTTCTCGCGAGGCTGCTGCTTTAGTCAATCTGTGGAAAATGAAAGGGTGTGTGTTTCCACCTAGTGGTTCAGATAGGAATTGCAGGGACCTGGCTGGAGGGGGTTTCAACGAAACGCTAGCTGTAAATACAGAAACTAGGCTCATTTCTTTAACGCTATCAATCGGCTCTCAGGATCGACTAAATTGGAGAAATATCGGCCGATCACTGATCACATATTTTGATTGAAAAACGTCCGATACCAATACATAGCCGATCGATCCTTCCATCTCTATTATATATATATATAATATATATATATATATATATATGTTCGTTGAGGTGTGTTCTTCGGGAATGGTGTAGCTCACGTTAACGTTTTCTGTCGTCATTGTCTCTTATTTTATTCTCTCTGCTCGACTGTGACGCCTGCAGTAACCAGATTACTAGCACGTGGGTTAAACTGCCGCCAAGCCTACACTCTGTGCTTCAACCAAACATGAAATGGCTGGAACTCTAGTTCAGCCACTTGATTGGTTTGGGGCGGTGCTATTCTCATTGGCTATTTATGTTGTCTCTCAAAACATGGACAGAACTTAATTCTATCAACTTTCTATCGTCTACGTCTTATAGTTCTATCAAAGAAACGTTATTTTGCAATAATTATTGTTATTGTTTTATCGCCCAGCCCTACTACAGTGAAGTAGTAATTTAAACTAACAGCTTTTTAATTCAACAACATTTCATGTTCAACAGCTGCTTTGATAACATGGACCACGTTCAGAAGGGTGAGGAGGTGGGCAAACTCAGAGGGCTTGGGCTGGAGTTCTGCGTGGCTTGGTGCTTGTGCGTGAACGGTGCACCCCCCCGGTCTTTGGGATAAAGATGAAATGTGGGGAGGAGATGGGGATGGGGTGGGTTCGATGTTGTTCGGCATGGAAATGAAGCGAGAATGGGGTTGTATATATAGTATGTAGAGGTAATTAGGGCGTGGTCCAGCTCCCAAAACTCCACAATTTAAAAAAAAATGAAACAAAATATGGAAAAAAGAGGTTTTATACTCAAATGGGGTGGAAAACTTGGAATATAAAGGATGATGAAAAAGGGTTTATTAAATAAACGATTGGCATATTACTTGGCACATCCACAACTGTTGGTACTCTTACGCCAACCGTTCCACTCATGATCCTACACTCTGATGGTCATCTTGTATAACACAATGGCGATTCTCTTCTTAGTGGGCACAGGTTGCCGGTGACTGGCTACAGTTGGCCCTACAGATGGTCAGAACATGGTGCATAGCGTTCCAAGTGCTGCTCTTAAGCCGAATCCCAAACTTGTTTGAAAAATGGTTCTGCTCCCAGAAACGTCCAGCACTTTTGCTTCCCCAGGTGTGGAAATGAATTTCCCGACCCATGGTCAGTGGTGCAACAGTTAAAATCTGGTGTCATTTAAGGTGGAACGGGAAATTCAAACAAGAAGCCAACTTCAGCTTCAGCCAAGGTGGATGTTGTTTGAGATTTCATCCCTGGTTGGCCATTGCTTGTATTGACTGGTGACAACAGTATGGCCGTAAAAAGATGGGCTGTAATGAAACTTCTACTTGAAGCAAAAACCCAGTTAGATTCTTCATCTTGCTGGTTCCCATGCAGCTCTTAATCAGAGTGCGCCACATTTGTAAAACAGGGGTGTCCAATCTTATCCTCAAAGAGCCAGTGCAGGTTTTCATTCCAACAAAACTGATTGATTGATTGATAAGCCATGTAGATTCCTGCTCTTTTGGAATCAAACCCTGCAGCCAGATGGGATACCCCAGCTGTAAACGAAGGAAACATGACTTAGTTACCATTTTTCAACCAGTATTTCATAAATGTGCATAACATTTGTTAAAATGTTTGGATAGAAATCTGGCTTATGAGATCAAACATTCAGTAGTCTCTTATTTATGCTCTATTAATAAAACCAAACTTTTTGGTCAATTTTTAGACCATATAGCAACACTTATCTCAGCTTCCAGCAGCTTAGAGTAAAGCATTCCTTGATGTTTTTAGCAATAAGTGGTCAACGTGTAGAGTTAAAAGTGAGACAGTTGGAACTTACTGTTGTAGAAAGATACAATCATAACAGTCTTATTAATTAAGAATGAATGTGGATGTCTGGTCTTGCCCCTCAGGTCAGAAAGTCTGGGCTCTCTATGGTTATGACATTGCAAAGGGATATCCCAAGACCCTCAGCAGCATGGGGCTGCCCCCTAAAGTGAAGAAGATCACTGCCGCCCTCTATGACGAGGAAACTGGCAAGACGCTGTTCTTTGATAATGACTGTTACTACAGGTAGGTCACACCTGACTGTTAGAATACAGTGAAGAGCTTTTTCATAGACGGACACTAAACTAGTGTTAATGTTTTATAGCTATGATGGGACCAAGAAGAAGATGGACAAGGGTTACCCTAAACGGGTGGAAGACGGCTTTCCAGGAATGACGGGGAAGGTTACTGCAGCTTTCCAATACAGGGGTCAGTACTGAACCAATGCAAACATATGCTAATATAATGACAACTCAAATTAGACCAAATAAACCAGCTTGTTTGATCATTTATTTGATCTTTTTTTCAGATTTCACCTACCTCCTCAGCGGGCCAGACATGTTTGAGTTCTCCTACGGAAAGCTCCTACGTGTGCTTAATAATAACTACTTCCTGCCATGCACAAGCAGCACCTGAGCAGCATGCAAAGGATCCAGCGTTTCACTGATTTTATTTAAAGTATATAATTAATTTAATTTATATGTAAATACTCAGCCGCTTATGCTGGTTTACATGTTTCACTATTATATTTAACTCTTTGCTATTTTTTGACTTGAATATATAAATAAAAGTTTTATGGACGGTTAAAAAATGTTGTGATATCACTCTGTTGTGCAAATGACCACATATTTTACAATTAAAAGCCACAAACTGTAAATAATCCAACTCTTTATTACACTGCCAGTCAAAAGTTTGGAGACACCTATCTGAACATGTGTGTTTAATATAATTATAAAATACTTGTTGATATTAATGCCCTGAAAAACATGTTTTCTACATAATTTACAACTCAACTCTCTCTTCGGTCAAAATATAATGATGATGGGACCAATGAACATGCTCCAGAACTGCTTTCAAAACATGCCTTTCCATTAACTTACATAAACAGTAAGTGTTTCTGTCCTCTGCTGTTATGTTATCAATTTGGAGATATTTGTTTTTCTTTAAACTGCGAGGATATGCTAATCTGAGATTCAGAGCTGCCTGTACAGCAGGCTTTACAGGTAGACCGGGATGCTATCTGTCCAAAATACTCTCAGCCGTCCACGTTTCTTGTCCAGATGGATCAGTTTGTTTAGTGAATCTGTTTAGCTGTAGTTAACTCAGATACACTAATACTGGATAGTTAATCAAATTAAGATAAGATAAGATAATCCTTTATTAGTCCCACAGTTGGGAAATTCACAGTGTTACAGCAGCAAAGGGAGAGAAAGGCACTCAGTACAAAAAATAGATAAATAAACAGTACAGTATATACAATATAAATAATAAAAAGTCAAGAATTCTTCAGATTGTATTTACAAATAATTGCACATTGCTTCTGAATTGCACAGGATAATGAAAAAATATTGCGCATTATGAAATATTAATGAAAATATATTTTCTGTAAGTGTGAAGAGTTCAAATGTGTGTGTATGTAGTCCGTTGTGTATATGTGGCCTGCTGTGAGCAGTGTTGGTTATAGAGTCTAACAGCAGTAGGAAGAAAGGACCTGCGATACCGCTCCTTCACATAATCATTATTATTATTTATAATTATTATTTATTATTATTATTATTGTTGTTGTTGTTGTTGTTGCTGTTGTTATTTATTATTTATTATTATTAGTAGTAGTAGTAGTAGTAGTAGTAGTAGTACTCTCAGGCAGGTTAGTTAGATCCATACGCAAAGCTTTAATTCAACACATACACAACATACATTCAATATCCAGTTTGCTGTGCCAGGAGCCCTTATGAGAGCTGGCTAATGAGCTGCAGGTGAGACGCCAACCAGGTACAGGTGATGAGTTCTAGGGATAGAGACCTCTGGTGGCGCTGAGCGGCAGTGTTACAGGTGGAACGTTGCTAGACATTAAAATTAAAGTTGAGATGACAAGATTCCATCAACAGAAAAAAGGGGTATAAAAGGGGTATTGTCACAAATAACACAAACAAAGAACTTGGAGGCACAGCTGGGGTGCTGCCCCATTATGCCTGCCCATGGCACTCGTCACTGCTACACAGATACACAGTGGGATTTGATTGTGACCAGTAATATTAGCTAGCCAGTCAGTTAGATATTTGATATATGATAATAATTGATATTCAGATAATATAATATAATATAATATAATAATAACTGATACACAGCATATCACACATACATCACACTGTCTTGTGGGACATTCCAAGTGCTCTAGGGGGCCCACTTGTGGTCTAAAAACAGCAACTTAGTTTCTTTGCTTATCTACAGAGCTTCAAAGATCATATAATGTGCAACGTCTGGGATTTTTGCTATTTAATGTTATGTAACTGTTCTATGGATGTAAATCAGTTCATGCTTGAGAAACTCGTTGGTCTTGAAAAGAACAGCAAGTGATCTGAAATAAGGCTCTTGCTTGTTGGTCATACTCCTGTATTTCCTTTTTCCAGTTTTACAACAAAGCTAAAAAGCTCAAAGGGGAATTCAGGTTTTTAACATGTCTATGTAATTAAATCATTGTGAACATTATAAACAGAGTCATTCAGAGTGCTTTGATGGGAAATATTTAATTGTAGAGACACTTAAGATGGTGGTGATGGGAACCAGGGGTCATCATGCCTACAACATAAAAATCCGGCCTAAATTTGTTTTCTTATATTTTATTCAACCTCCAGCGTCTGCCTGAAACCAATCAGTTAGCAGCTGATTAGAAGAGTTATTCATTGTATGTTTAATGTCAAAGTCAGTCCACTAGATGGCGCTATTGGTGAGAAGTATAAGTTTGGGAGCCCATGATCCAATGACATTTTTGATGATTTCTAATTATAAATAAGTGAACAGTCTATACAGAGTATATATCTTTGCACAGTTTAATGCACAATTAACATATTGAATATCGTCGCTGTGCAAAGAAAAACGTCTCAATTTTTATTAATTTTCTTTTTTCCGCAATATTTGAACACGACCGCAGCTGTTTACACTGTTTGAAAATTTCGACTTGCACTTTGACTTGCACTTGCACATGTTTTGTTGGCTCAGAACCAGGAATTAAAATGGATTGTTTGAGGTATTGTATCATTTAATTTACAGCATATTCCTACAACTTTGAAGAAATGATTTTTTTATTGCAAATCAAACAAACAAATACCACAAAATAACAGAAAACTTTGGTGTGCATAACTGTTCACCCCCCTGAAGTCAATACTTTGTAAAGCCTCAAGGCAAAACTGCTCCAGCTCCTTCAAGTTGGATGGTTTGCTGGTGGACAGCAATTTTCAAATCTGAACTGGATTAACTAGGCCCTTCAAACACATTTAAATGTTTCCCCTTAAACCACTTGAGTGTAGCACCATTCTTCTTTCCCTCAATTCTGACCCGTTTCCTAGTCACTGCTACTGAGAAACATCCCCAGAGCATGATGCTACCACCACCATGTTTTACTGTGGGGATGGTGTTCTTGAATTTACACCAGATAGCGTTTTCCTTGGTGGCCAAAAAGTTCAATTTATTTTTAAAAATATATTTTATATATATTTTTTTTTTCTTGCCACTCTTCCATTAGCCCAGCTCTGTGGAGTTTACAGCATATTGTGGTCATATGGTCAGATACTCCAGTCTCTGCTGTGTAACTCCTTCAGGGTCACCTTTGCTGCCTCTCTGATTAATGCCCTACTTGCCCTTTCAGTGAGTTGTGGTGGGCAGCCCCCTTTTGCCAGGTTTGTTGTGGTACCATGTACTCTCCATTTGATGATGATGGATTTGGTGGTGCTCTGGGGATCATTAAAGACTTGGATTTTTTTTTATAACACAACCCTGTCTTGTAATTCTTAACTACTTTGACCCTGATTTGTGTGGAGAGCTCCTTGGTCTTGATGATGTTGTTTGGTTAGTGGTGGCTCTTTCTTAGTGGTGTTGGAGCTTCTGGGGCCTTTTTATATATACTGACAGATCATGTGACACTTAGTCTGCACACAGGTGAACTTTATTTCACTAATTATGTTACTTGTGATGGTGGCATGGTGGTGTAGTGGTTATCACTATCGCTTCACAGCAAGACGATCCACGTTCAATTCCTGGTCTGGGATGTTTTGTGTGGAGTGTGTATGTTCTCCCCGTGCTTGAGTGGGTTTCCTCCGGGTACTCCGGTTTCCTCCCACAGTCCAAACACATGCATGTTAGTTTGATCACTCACTCTAAACTGCCCATAGGTGTAAGTGGGTGTGTGAGTGTGTGGTGACCTGTCCATGGTGTACCCTGTCTTAGCCCTGGGAAGGGGAATATATATATATATTAATTTTGTGCGGATCCATTCCAGGAAACTCTGTTTAATAACCATTTAAATTTCAATTGTAATGTAACAAAATAGGTAAAATGCCAAGGGGGATGAATACTTCGTCAATGTGAGTGATGAAGGTCATCGTTAGGCTGAAAAAAAAGGAGTGAACTGGTGAGCTCAGCAACACCAACAGGCCTGGAAGACAATGGAAGACAAGTAACTGCAGAATTCTTTCCACAGTGAAAAAAACCCATTCAAGACAAGTCAGGACGCTCCAGAGGAGTTTGGACTCCTTCCTGAATACAAAGAAAGACTATTTGGACAGATGAATCCAGGATTAACCTGTACCAGAATGATGGGAAGAGAAAAGAATGGAGATGGAAAAGAAATAACACATCATCTGTGAAACATGGTGTAGGCAGTGGAACTGGGTCACTGTAGCCTGGGCATGTATGGCTGCCCGTGAAACTGGGTCACTGGTGTTTACTGAGGACGTGACTGCTAATAGAAGAAGCATGATGAGTTCTGGAGTACATAGAGATGTACTTTCTGCTCAGGTTCAGTCAAATTCTGCACAACTGATAGGACAGCACTTCAGAGCTGTTGTAACTTCGTTTCTGCCGTCAGAATGAAGAGGGAGACCAGTTTAGAGTTTAATCTTTATTTTCAAGGAAATGGTACAGACATTCTGAGAGCTCTCAACCCTGGTCTGGTCTGAACATGATCTAACTTCAAACTAGCAAACACACTGTATTTAAGTCCAGGTTGTCAATAGATCAACCAGCCTCGACCCGTCAGGCCAGATTGGTATCTCCAAGGTTTAGGGCTAGGGCAGGACCTGCTAAGCCAAAACCCTAAACAGTGGGTGTCATAAAGCACTGGCCTTCCCGCAATCTCTGTGGCATTCAGTGGATCCATCTGTAAACATACACTTTCAACAGATGCTATGGTTTATAAAAAATATTCAATATATATGTTAAATATTATTATTAATATTAAATAGATGAAGACCAAAAACATATGCCAAAGCAAGCCAAGAGTTTAAAACTAAATAAAGGAAGAAAGAAACAGAATATTAAATGGCTGACTGACCTCAACCCAACTCAGTATGCTGTTTACGTACTGAGGACAACTGAAGGGGGCGACAGTAAAGGCTTGGCTGAGTATCTTAAATGAGGAGACTCAGCATTTGGAGACGTCCATGAGTTCCAGACCTCACACAGTTGTTTGGCTGCCGTCTAAATATTAAAAATAATCCTTGTATTTATAACTGTTTCTTTGACCAGTGAGTTTTGAGCCTGTGAAAATGGAATCAGTGTGTACAAATAGCTGTAATTACTGTTAATGCAATCTTAATGAAGCTTCATGATGTCTAAACCATTGTGGTGGTGGCGAAAGTACAAAAAATGGCACTGTCTAAATACTTATGTACCTGGCTTTATTGTAATGCACATTATCTGTGCTACAGATTCTTGCAACATTATTACTTTTGTTTCATTTATTAATAATTTTTTATACATTTTTCAGTATGACAAGGATTTTTATTGCACTGGGGCCCAAAAGATTTTGGTCAGTTTCTGTTTTCCTGCAGAGATTTAAATCAAACCTCTGAATCTGGTGATGAAATGTTATACTGTTATGTAATATAATGTGCAAATGATGTAAATAAAAACTTTTTCATAAAGATATGCTATATTGTAATGCTTGTAATGAAAAAATAAATGTATCCAAATCATGCATACTGTGAAAAATCAAAAACTGTTTTGAATGTTAACCTCATTGTATATATAATGATCTCTGTCTTCATTTTTGTTAATTTTTGGTTTTCTTTTTCATTTGAACAAGACTTCTGCCATTAACATTCTGCAAAACAATTATAAGGAATAGGCCAATAAAAATGCTCCAAAATAGCTTGGAATGATGTTTTAGTTCCATTGAGTTACATTAAAAGTAAAGACTTTTATATGCTTAGCAAAATATATATATATATATTTCTATATATATATATAGAAAGAGAGAGAGAGAGAGAGAGATCTTTATGGACTAAAGTGAGAGGTTTCTCTTACATGCAAAAGTCTTCCAGACATGACTGACCCAGGCTGGTTTGCTCTTACACAGGTATTTTGTACCTGTATTCTCTCTGACAGTGCCTTCTTTACACAATCCCCTGAAAGTGAGGTGCTCGTCATCTATGATACTGTCTCAGATTTCACATAATATCCAGGCCAGACCAGTTACGGTGTGTCAAACAGATACCTGGACATTCACATCAAAGATGTCCCTGAGAACATAAAATCATAATGATACAGTAGTGATGTCCTGATGACAAATGATTTACTGTCGCAGACAGATGTGAATCAGATCTACAACAACATGGCAGGTGAGTGAGTCATTTCCTTAAAGGTGCTCTCCCAGCATGTCGGGACTTGTATGTAGATTTCCCCAGATTGCTGTGATGTGCAGTTGTTATGTTGAGCTGCAATGTTCCTTACATAACCTTTTTTTTATTTGCTTGTTTATTTATACCTAGTTTACTTATTTGAATATTTTTTAATAAATTCAATTAATGCAGTGAAACAAAACCTTCCACATACATGCAAGTAATATATACATTTTTTTAAAAACTAATTTAATTTTTTTTTTTGAAATTTCATGATAAATAGGCCAATAGAAATGCTCCAAAAATACATAGAATAAATAATAAATAAATAAAAATACATAGAATAAATAACATTTCCATTAAGATCCATTAATTGTTTATGTAACACCAGATTGGCTAGTATTTATCCTGGGGGTAAACCCATTATGAAGAACAAGGGAAAAAACTATTGAAACCAGTATCTACTGTTAGGAAAGAATCACTGTTAGGAAAGAATCAGTGAAATTGAAAGTCAAACCCATGAACATCGGTGACTACTGTTAGAAGTCTGTAATGATTAATGCAGCAATTTCCTTGGATGGGGAATTGTGCAAAGCTTATATAATATAACAAGTGTTAGCTGAAAGGTGATTGGCTAATGCTAATCTGGGATATTGGCTGTGGCTAATCTGAGATATTGTAATCATAAGAAATGAATCCTGTAGATTGACACAAGTCTTCTAGAAAGTTCAAGCTTATATATACATGCAGAATTTAATGCAGACATAAACATTTTATTTATTAGATTTATAGTTTTAGAGAAGTCAAGGTAGTATTAATGTCTGTAGTGTTTCAAAAAATCCTACAAATCTTTTGTACGAACACATACATGCTTTAAAGCCAATATGATCAGAAATAATCCAATACAAACAAATATGCAAATTACCAAGATAACAAGATAACCTTGAATTAGAAGTAGTATTTGGAGGCATCTATGACCATATTTAAATAATACTTTTCAATCAATAATCAGTATTAGACATGATTTTATATCATTAAACAAATCAGATCTGTACACATTTGAATAATATGTTTGTTCATTGCTTTGTATGGTTAATAATCTATTAGAAACCCTGATTAATCCCTATTAACATGATTTAAACCTCAATAATTGCTCATCGTATACTGATTCAATTAACCATTTTAAAGCAAATCTCAAATCACTGATGATCTTTTAACATGAATATGTTAATGCTGTCAAAACAAAATCCGTACATTTACAGGGGAAGGAACCAAACCCAGTAAATTTACAGGAGAAGGAACCAAACCCCACAAATTTACAGGAGAAGGAACCAAAACCAATAAATTTACAGGAGAAGGAACCAAAACCAATAAATTTACAGGAGAAGGAACCAAACCCAGTAAATTTACAGGAGAAGGAACCAAACCCAGTAAATTTAAAGGAGAAGGAATCAAAACAAATAAATGTACAAGAGAAGAGACCAAACCCAGTAAATTTACAGGAGAAGGAACCAAACCCAGTAAATTTACAGGAGAAGGAATCAAAACAAATAAATTTACAGGAGAAGGTACCAACCCCAGCAAATTTACAGAAGAAGGAATCAAAAACAATACATTTACAGGAGAAAGAACAAAGAAAAATACATTTACAGGAGAAGGAACCAAACCCAGTACATTTACAGGAGAAGGAACCAAACCCAGTAAATTTACAGGTGAAGGAATCAAAAACAATACATTTACAGGAGAAAGAATCAAAAACAATACATTTACAGGAGAAGAAACCAAACCCAGTAAATTTACAGGAGAATAAATCAAAAACAATACATTTACAGGAGAAGGAATCAAAAACAATACATTTACAGGAGAAGGAAACAAACCCAGTAAATTTACAGGAGAAGGAACTAAACCCAGTAAATTTACAGGAGAAGGAACCAAAACTAGCAAATTTACAGGAGAAGAAATCAAAAACAATACATTTACAGGAGAAGAAACCAAACCCAGTAAATTTACAGGAGAAGGAATCAAAAACAATACATTTACAGGAGAAGGAACCAAACCCAGTAAATTTACAGGAGAAGGAACTAAACCCTGTGAATTTACAGGAGAAGAAACCAAAACTAGTGAATTTACAGGAGAAGGAATAAAAAACAATACAAATTACAGGAGAAGAAACCAAACCCAGCAAATTTACAGGAGAAGGAATCAAAAACAATACATTTACAGGAGAAGGAACCAAACCCAGCAAATTTACAGAAGGAATCAAAAACAATACATTTACATGAGAAGAAACCAAACCCAGCAAATTTACAGGAGAAGGAATCAAAAACAATACATTTACAGGAGAAGGAACCAAACCCAGTAAATTTACAGGAGAAGGAATCAAAAACAATACACTTACAGGAGAAGGAACCAAACCCAGTAAATTTACAGAAGGAACCAAACCCAGTAAATTTACAGGAGAAGGAACCAAACCCAGCAAATTTACAGGAGAATGAATCAAAAACAATAAATTTACAGGAGAAGGAATCAAAAACAATACATTTACAGGAGATGGAACCAAACCCAGTAAATTTACAGGAGAAGGAATTAAAAACAATACATTTACAGGAGAAGGAATCAAACCCAGCAAATTTAAATAAGACGGAAAAAACACCAATACATTTACAGGAGCAGAAAACAATGTTCTTAACCTAAATTAAATTGGAATTTATGTAAAAAGATTGTACTTTTTCAAGCAATTTGTATTGGTCTATTCATTAAGATTGTTTAACAAAATGCAACAGATTTTTAAATCATGCAAAATATATTAACTTATTCACCTTCTAAACTGTTTATCCTTCTGGATCACAGTGTATATATATTTAGAAAATTTATATTAAAAAATGAATTTAGGGGTTATGGTTTCGTTATTAGATGAGAACTGTAAATAATACTGGGTTGTTTCCACAAGGAGAAGTTTGGAAAGGGTTAAATATATATATATATATATACACACACACAAAATAGTTACATATTTTAGATTTTATATCAGATAATATTTGTTGTCTCAAAACACTACTTAACGCACTACATCCTCTTAACACATCTGTTTTGTGAGTGTTGTCGAGATGTAAACGCATCCATCAATTGTGATGTTTCCTGACTAAGAGACTGATGACTCAGCCTGTTGCTCAATGCGCCGCTGTCTGAAGTGTATTTAAGCCGTCATCTGTCTCAGTTCAGGTCAAGCAGCAGCAGAAGGACGAGGAACTATGAGGTCTTACTACAAGCTCTGTGTTCTCATTGGCCTGGTGGTTGCCGTCCATTCAGGTCCAATCTCACGCCAAGATGAGAACAATGAAGACTTTGTACAGGTAGTGTAACTTCTACTGGACATAAAACGTCCTTTACTGTAACCAACAGGTTCATTTGACTCTTCTTCTTGTTCACAGAGTTACCTGAAGAAGTTCTACAACCTCACAGAGCCGAGCGCGGCCGCTTCCAAAGGAAGAGGTAATCACATGAGTGTGAAGATCGCCGAGATGCAGGAGTTCTTTGGGCTCACTGTGACAGGAACCGTGGATCAGGAGACACTGCAGGTGATGATGAAGCCTCGCTGTGGAGTTCCAGATGTTGCTAAGTACTCCACCTTTGGTCAAGGTCTCAAATGGCAGAAGAACCAGCTGACGTACCGGTGAGTAGCTAGTTTCAATGAGCACAGAAAGATATCACTGTAAAGCCATCAGGAACCTATATACGTATGGGTAACTACACAGGCTTGACCACAGTTTCCAATGTTCTGCAGGATTGTGAACTACACTCCTGACATGTCTCAGGCTGAAGTGGACGAAGTTATAGAGAAAGCACTGCAAGTCTGGGCTCGCGTCACCCCCCTCAGGTTCACTCGCATTTACAGCGGCGAGGCAGACATCATGGTCTCCTTCGGCGCAGGATGTAAGTTCATGCATCTACTGTGTTACTCGAGTAATCCATTGAGGTCTGCAGTCAGAGTCTTGCATTGCCACCAATTTAGAATAGGGCTACTCTTATAAAGAGCTTATAAATGGTTTAATATTAGTCATGTTATGCACTTAATACACTTGATGTTATTAATAAGCAGTTATAACACTTTAAAAAGGGCATATATATATATCAAGTTTTAAGTTTCTTTGTCAGTTGCACGTATATCAGGACATAACATGCATTGAAATGTTGGGGGTGAGGCTCAGATAATAACTGTACAGCAGGGCAGCATTATATATTGCAGTAAAACAGTGTAAATATACAATAAATAGACAATATTTAAGTTAAAATAAGCTAGAATATATACATACAGTAATAACTGAAATATATAGGGGATTATACAAAACATAATATTTATATATACATAAGATATACATGGGGACAAACTTAGATCTGTAAACATGAAAACCCTGAGATAATTAAGGGCAGATTAAGTGTTGCCCTTATTTATGTGTTGTAACTGCTTGTTAATGATGTATAATCATTAATAAACTCGAAACATTCTACCGTTTCAGTCAGGCAAAGTGGTTGGGGTGAAGCAGCTTAGAAAAGCTTTTCTATGTATGTTGGTGCACAGTGTGGACCGAACTAGCAATTGTAATCTTTATATAATAATAATAATAATAATAATAATAATAATAATAATAATAATAATAATAATTATTATTATTATTATTATTATTATTATTATTATTATTATTATTATCATCTTAGGAGGCTCAAATTCAATGTTTGTGGTCAGCCAGCAGACTAGACAGGCAAAAGTATATACACGGTCAATAGTTTATGTATGATAATAATATCTAGCCTATAAAGTCAAGGTATATATATATATATATATATATATATATATATATATATATATATATATATATATATATATATATTTTTTTTTTTTTTTTTTTTTTTTATTTATTTTTTTTTCCTATATGCCAACAATAATATATTATCATATATTTTAATGTCTGCTACTAATTATATATGAAATCTGAAGATCATATTAAATTCACTTTATACACTTGTCACACTTGTTATACACAGATACATATCATAAACCATATATTATATATTAATTATGACTTGAATACGTTATATATTCTCTTACTTGGTGAGGCTTGTGGTTTTGTTGTATTTAACTTCTGGTGGGCCAAATCAAATTCAAAGGTCCCTATGGACCAACTTTGAACAGCCCCAAGGTGTTGATGCTCTCACCAGAAGATGGGCTCACATTCCTCAAACTAGGAATACTAATCAGCTTACAGCTTTTATGCAACACTGATAGGATTAAAGAAACTAACGTGACCTGATCTTAGATCAGTGTTCTTGCTTTGAAATGCTTGAGTAATGTGACCCTGGTGCTGCCACAGCCGTAATAGTGTGTAATAGTGGGTAGGATGGTCTGGCGTGTGGCTAGCTTGTCTGTTAACTACTGTTACTAAAGTGGTGTTGGGCAGTCTTGGGCTCTCTTGGAGATCCGGTTTTGTAACCAGGAGGTCACTTATTAGATTCACTAGACCAACAGGATACGATTGTGCCCCCTAGTATGTATGTTCACTAGTGTGTGTGTATTTGTGGGTGTTTTGCTGCACAGATGAGGTTAAATTCGAAAACAAGTGGCATATAGTTCTAAATTAATTACTTCTACGTGGTACTTCTACATGTCTTAGCATTGCCTTCATTCTCCTGATGTCATAGCATCAAAGCTACGCAGGCATTGTAGCTACAACAAGTCTGGGGAGAACATCCCAACAATGTTCAACAAATATAACTGAACATATTCAGAATTACATACAATTCTTTTTTATAGCTCATGGCGACTTCTACCCATTCGATGGACCAGACGGCACCCTGGCTCACGCTTTTGCTCCTTCAGCTGGCATTGGCGGAGACGCCCATTTCGATGATGATGAGCTCTTCACCTTCCGTTCCACTAATGGTAGGCTGGGCTAATGCACTGAACCTTACAAATGAAAAATATGCCAACAATAACAGAAGAACAACTTCACTGATGAGCATTGTGTGCTTTCCCCTTAGGATATGTCCTGTTTCTGGTGGCCGCTCATGAATTCGGGCACTCGCTGGGCCTGTCTCACTCCAACGACCCTGGTGCCCTGATGTACCCCATGTACAGCTACAGGGATCCAAATACATTCGTTCTGCCCAAGGACGACGTCAATGGGATTCAGTCTCTTTATGGTATGTGTGCTTCAGCTGTCCTGAAATAAACATCTGCCAACCATTCACTATCGTTTCTAACATCTCATAACTAAATATTTGTCCAGGCCCTAACACTGAGGTGAACCCCGATAAACCAGACCCCACTCCTCCAGTCACCCCCAACGCCTGCGACCCCAGCCTTGTTCTGGATGCGGTTTCAACACTACGAGGAGAGAAGATCTTCTTCAAGAACAGGTACGAATACACAAAAACGAAGACCTAAAGGAAAAACTCAAGTGTGCAGGTCGCAAGGCTGAAAGACACTGAAAGTCAATAGTCACCCAAATCTTATTCGTGAGTACATCTCCCCACGAAAAATGATGAAAGGTAATCTGTAGCATCTGCACGTGTTTATGAGATACATGGACGCAAATGGTGTCAAAATTTGCCACAGCATCCGTTCGACTGGACTTAACCATCTTGTGACCTCAATGAAGAACCGTATGCAGTTTTCAGTAGGTTGAGAAGGAGTCTGGGGGATAGATTTACATATAAGAGTTGAGTGACTATTGACCACTAAATCAAACTTTCGCAATCTAATCTCAGGAACCAACCATGTATCACTGAACTCCTTCCTTTAGCTTCTTCTGGCGCAGCTCAGGCAGCAACAAGGCTGAGCAACATCTGATCAAGAGCTTCTGGCCTGATGCTCCAGATAATATTGATGCTGCTTATGAGAGCACAGCTCAAGACAAACTGTTCCTCTTCAAAGGTAAGTGTTATTTATTGTGATTATATATATATATATATATATATATATATATATATATATATATATATATATATATATATATATATATATATATACTCAATGCAATTGATCACAACGCAGTGTGACATAAACATGCAAACTTGTTCATATCCTCAGATCAGAAGGTCTGGGCCCTCTTTGGTTATGACCTTGTGAGGGGGTATCCTAAGAGCCTTACCAGCATGGGTCTGCCCACTAAAGTGAAGAAGATCAGCGCTGCCCTTTATGACCAGAACACCGGCAAGACCCTGTTCTTCACCGACAACCAATATTACAGGTATATGACTTTAGCAACATATCATCGCTGTCCAATGAAAAACAGGTCTCTCCATTTTTGTCTATTTTGAGTTTTCTACATCATTTGAACAGGCCAATGGTCATTTACATTGTCTCAGAATTTAATGATGAATGGACCAATAGAAGTGCTCCAAAATAGCTCTGAAAGATTTCTGGTTCTATTGACTTACATTGAAAGTAAAGTAAGTTTTTGGTCTCTCCTGTAAAGCTGCAATTTTGGAGATGCTTGTTTTTCATTGGACGGTGACAGTATATAACTAGAAAAGGGCATTTATGCGCAGGATGGTTGCGCATAAATGACAAGTAAAGGAGTGGGGGTGGGTATGTCTGTGGATTAAGGGTTGGGGATCTGCCCTGAATGAGTGCAGGTTGTAGGTGGCTGTAGGTTGAACCAAAGCATAATGTTTGGGTGTGGCTGAAAAATGAATGGGACTCTACAGGAGGAACAAGGGATGAATAAACAACAGATGAGTGCTGGTCAGTAGTGCTAGAGGGACCTGCCCTGAGTGAGTACAGGTAGCTCGGAGGCTGTAGGTTAAATGAAACCATGAGGTTTGAACGTAAATGAATACGACTCTATGGGGAAAAAAGACAAACAGATGAGGGTGGGTCAAACCAACACTGCAGTTGAGGTCGGGGGTCTGCCCTAATTCAGTGCATGCAAAACATACAATGTAATGAATTGCTTTAAATTTACTGTGGATATACAACAATATCTTACTGTTTTTTTATAATAACTGTAAAATACTGTTAAATAATCACACCGCATATGTAAATGAACAGTAATGCAATCCGTTGCTGGGCAGCTTGTAGTGTGTTCATTCGTAAAATAAAGAAAGATAATCTAAATCAACGCGAGCTGGTGCATTTACAACTGACACGTTTGGACTGCAGCAGCTCAAGAAAAAGATAGCTGTTAATGTCGTGTCTACTAATGTTTGCAGTGATATGGTTTTGTCAGTATTATTATTAAACTATACTATTAAAAAATATGAGATGTTGTTACTTAGGTCTGTTTCATTTAGTGACTAAATTTAGCAAAGAAACTGTAGCTTGAACGGTCTTAGCTAGTTAAGAGGGCGGTGGTAGCAACGGAGGCAATTAAAGATGTCAGACGTTTTCTGTAGTTCTTGACCAAGCTTGCACTGCAGCAAGGGTTTTGGCCCACTCCTCCATACAGATCTTCTCCAGATCTTTCAGGTTACTATTGGGTTCAGGTCTGGAGACTGGCTAGGCCACTTCAGAACCTTGAAATGCTTCTTACGAAGCCACTACTCAGTTGCCCTGGCTAGTGTTAGCTGGCTAGCTAGTTGGTTAGTACCAGTTATTTTACTGTCATGCACTGTAATTCAATGTACAGTATAATACTGTTAAAATAAATTACAGTAGATGCACTGTAAAGTAACAGTAAAGTACTGGCATCTCTGCTTCCAGTATTTTACTGTTAATTTACAGTAATTTTTTTTACAGTGTTTTGGATAAAATTCTAGGAAATTCTGTTCCTATCCAGAATCAGTGCATCCAATCAAAAAGCTGTATACAAGCCTAAAACACTCAGTCAGACAATCTGGAGTTGGAACAGAGTTGATATTTCAAAAATTGCGGCAAGTTACACGACGCAGGTGTTTACAGAAATACAGGCTTTGCAACGCACTGTAAGGGTGTGGCTCACTGGTTTCATTTTGTGTGCAGTTATGATGAAAGCAGGAAGACGATGGACAAGGGCTACCCTAAACTGGTGGAACGGGGCTTCCCAGGGGCCAGTGGGAAAATCACTGCAGCTTTCCAGTACAGAGGTCAGTCCATAATTCCATGTTCTTGAACTATGATTATGTTTTCAGACTGATGAAGCGTGTGATGATCCTGACACTCTGTGAACTTTATATTTCAGGCTTAACCTACCTCCTCAGTGGAACACGTGTATTTGAATACAGCCCAACCAGCAAGAAAGTCACACGTGTTCTGAACAACAACCACCTCCTACAGTGCTAGTCGCTCGCATCTGTGTAGCTCTGTGCTACAACTCAAAAGTATTATCAGACCAATAAAGTATTTTATACAGACACTGTATTTAATTTATTTTAAGTCTTATATTATCTTATACGGTCCAGTGTATCATTCCTGATCCTGTAGTTTGAGTAATCAGTGTAAGTTGATATACAAAATAAACTTATTTGATTCTACACTTGTTTCCGTTTCCTCTTTTATAATAATTGTTGTTGCACTGGATGTTTATACAGTGGGGAAAATAAGTATTTAATACACTGCTGCTTTTTCCCACTTACAAAGAATGGAGAGGTCTGTAATTTTTATCATAGGTATACTGCAACTGTGAGAGACATAATTTTAAAAAAAAATCCAGAAAATCACATTTTATGATTTTTAAATAATTAATTAGCATTTTATTGCATGAAATAAGTATTTGATCAACCAGTGAGAAAACTGACTCTCACAGACCTGCTAGTTTTTCTTTAAGCTCTCCTATTCTGCACTCATTACCTGTATTAACTACACCTGTGTGAACCCGTTACCTGTATAAAAGACACCTGTCCACAAATTCAATTAATCACACTCTAACCCCTTCACCATGGCCAAGACCAAAGAGCTGTCTAAGAACACCAGGGACAAAATTGTGGACCTGCACAAGTCTGGGATGGGCTACAGGACAATAGGCAAGCAGCTTGGTGAGAAGGTAACCACTGTTGGCGCAGTTATTAGAAAATCTCAGTCTGGGGCTCCATGCAAGATCTCACCTCGTGGGGTAAGGATGATTCTGAGGAAGGTTAGGAATCAGCCCAGAACTACACCGTCATGGATTAAAATCCTGCAGGGCACGCAAGGTCCCCCTGCTCACGCCAGCACATGTCTAGGCCCGTTTAAAGTACGTCAGTGACCATCTGGATGTTCCAGAGCAGGCATGGGAGAAGGTCAAATAGAGCTTTTTGGTATCAACTCCACTCGCCATGTTTGGAGGAAGAAGAAGGTCTTCCAGCATGTCAATGACCCGAAACACACAGCCAGGGCAACTAAGGAGTGGCTCCGTAAGAAGCATTTCAAGGTCCTGAAGTGGCCTAGCCAGTCTCCAGACCTGAACCCAATAGAAACTCTCTGGAGGGAGCTGAAACTCAATGTTGCAGAACGTTGCAGAACGTACTAATAAACATGCTGCTGGTGCAGCTTCAGGTTTTTTTTTTTAATTATGACATATTATTAATATTAATATCACAGGTAACCATGAATTATTTAGAATTGTTTATATATGCTTATATGCACTGCAGAAGTTGTGCAAAAGCCATTTTAAAAAGTCTTACAACTAAAGTTGAAAGATTCCGTAACTAGAGATTTATAACTAAAAATTCTGGGAAGAGGTTTAAAATGTTGTGCTTTTTCAGTTTTTGAAATATTGGAATGTTAATGGCATGAAATTGCCCAAATACAACAATAAAGATGATTATGTGTTTTTTAAGCTGACTTTAGAGAAGCAGTAGTTCTCCTGGCTCTATTTGACCCAACGCTTTAAGCAAAAGGCTATTAAGCACAGCGTTTCCCCCAGACGCTTTCCACTTACCTTGCTTAGATGGTGCTACTCTTAGCCTGTTTAAAGGTTCATCATCATCGGCAGGTCTCCAGAGATTCAGGTGTGCTTGCTGGTGCCTGTACCATCGTCCTCCAGCTGGGCTCTGCTGGCGAGCCTCATTGCGCTGCTTCCCTTGCCGTCCTCTTTGAACTTTTTTGAAAGCTTTCTGAAAGGTTTCTGTGATATATATATATATATATATATATATATATATATATATATATATATATATATATATATATATATATATATATATATATAGTGGGAAAAATAAGTATTTGATGCACTGCTGATGTGTTGCCAATGAGTTTCCCCACCTACAAAAAAAGTAGAGGTCTGTAATTTTTATTGTAGTTACACCTCAACTGTGAGAGACAGAATCCTAAAAAAATCCAGAAAATTACATTGTATGATTTATAAATAATTAATTATTTGCTGCAATAGAAAAACAGAACTTAATATTTGGTACAGAAACCTTTGTTTGCTATTACAGAGGTCAGACGTTTCCTGTGGTTCTTGACCAAGTTTGCACTGCAGCAGGGATTTTGGCCCACTCCTCCATACAGATCTTCTCCAGATCTTTCAGGTTTCGGGGCTGTTGCTGGACAACATTGAGTTTCAGCTCCCTCCAGAGAGTTTCTATTGGGTTCAGGTCTGGAGACTAGCTAAGCCACCTTGAAATGCTTCTTACGGAGCCACTCCTTAGGTGCCCTTGCTGTGTGTTTCGGGTCATTATCACGCAGGAAGACCCAGCCACGCCCGTCTTCAATGCTCTTACTGAGGGAAGGAGGTTGTTGGCCAAAATCTTGTGATACATGACCCCATCCATCCTCCCTTCAGCATGGTGCAGTCGTCCTGTTCCATTTGCAGAAAAGCACCCGCAAAGTATAATGTTTCCACCTCTATGCTTCACAGTTGGGATGGTGTTCTTGGGGTTGTACTCAACCTCCTCCAAACACGGCGAGTGGAGTTAATACCAGAAAGCTCTATTTTGGTCTCATCTGACCACATGACCTTCTCCCATGCCTCCTCTGGATCACCTAAATGGTCACTGGCGAACTTTAAACGGGCCTAGACGTGTGCTGGCGTGAGCAGGGGTAGTTCTGGGCTTATTCCTAACGTTCCTCAGAATCATCCTTAACCCACGAGGTGAGATCTTGCGTGGAGCCCCAGACAGAGGAAGATGGACAGTCATCCTGTGTTTCTTCCATTTTCTAATAACTGCGCCAACAGTTGTTGTCTTCTTACCAAGCTGCTTGCTTATTGTCCTGTAGCCCATCCCAGCCTTGTGCACATCTACAATTTTGTCCCTGGTGTCTTTAGACAGCTCTTTGGTCTTGGCCATGGTCTTGAAAACTGATATCTGAAAAGTAACAAGATGGCCGCGCGCGGTGGTGCAGCAGCTTCTCACGCTCCCAGCGAAAACCCAGCTTTTAGCTATTTTTACGTCGGTTCTGATAGCGACTTCACGCGCCTTAAGCCTGTGAGTTACAGCCGAACCGAACTTTTTAAGATTAAGGACAGCTCTGCCACAAAAGTAGCAACTATGGACAGTAGTCTCAGAGCCAAGCTGGGCAGACTACAACTTCTCCGGACACCGGCGTGGCGGGTCAGAGCGGTACGAACAAAGGGCAAAAGGAAGCGATGCAGGCGAAGACTGAAGAGAGGGAAGCGGGCCGGCGTGCTAGCCAGGCTCAAGGCTAACGCCGACAGACCCCCGATTCCATCTCTCTTCCTGTCCAATGTTCGCTCTTTGGACAACAAGCTGGACCTTCTGCGGCTGAGGATGAGTGTTTCTGATGAGATGAGGAACTGCGCTGTGATCTGTCTCACGGAAACATGGCTAAACGACAGCATGCCGGACTCAGCCTTCCAGCTCGCCGGCCGGCAGCTCTTCCGCGCGGACCGCAACCAGCTGTCCGGAAAAGCACGAGGGGGCGGCTTATGCGTCTACATAAACAAAGGTTGGTGCACAAACTGTGTGATGGTAAACGCCCTATGCTCCGAGGCAACAGAACAGCTGACCGTGAAGTGTCGGCCACACTATCTGCCTCGGGAGTTTACAGCTGTGTTCGTCATTGCCGTTTACATAGCACCGGATGCTAATGCTAACAACGCACTGAAAGAGCTACATGACAACATCAGCTCGCTTCAGAACAAGCATCCGGAGGCGTTCTACGTGGTGGCGGGGGATTTTAACCACGTGAACCTGACGAACATTTTGCCGAGGTTTTACCAACACATAGACATTCCAACACGGGGAGACAACACACTCGACCGTGTTTACACCAACATCAGAGACGCGTACAGAGCCGTCCCCCACCCCCACCTCGGGCTCTCCGACCACATCTCCATTATGCTGGTCCCTGCATACCACCCCCCGCTGCGACGCTCCAGACCCACACAGAAGACCATCACTGTGTGGCCTGGTGACGCAGACGCTGTGCTGCAGGACTGTTTCGGCTGCACAGACTGGCATGTCTTTAGGGAGGCTGCTGAGAGTGAGGGGGAGCTGGATCTGGAGGATTACACATCTGCTGTCCTCGGGTACATCAGCAAGTGTGTGGAGGATGTCACCACCACAAAGACAGTGACCTGCTACCCGAACCAGAAACCCTGGCTGAATGGAGAGGTGCGTTCTCTACTGAAAGCTAGGGATGCTGCCTTCAGGTCTGGCGACGCACAGGAACTCAGGAGGGCTAGAAGAGAGCTGACCGCAGGTGTTAAGAGGGCCAAAGCTGCATATGCTCTGAAAATCCAGGGACACTTCTCCTCCCAGGATCCTAGGAGCATGTGGAGGGGAATTAAGTGCATCACAGACTATAAAACCAGAGATGCACAATGTTCCAAAGACCCCTCCCTGCCCGAGGCTCTCAACAAATTCTATGCCCGCTTTGAGGACCCTGACACCCCGCCCAGCATAAGACTCACCCCTCCACCTGGAGAAGTACCCCTCAGTGTGACACCAGCAGAGGTAAGGAGGACCCTCAGGAGGATCAACCCCCGGAAAAGTGCTGGTCCGGATAACATACCCGGACGAGTACTACGGGAGTGCGCTGATCAGATCTCCGAGGTCCTGGCAGACATTTTCAATGTCTCCCTCACCCAGGCAGCTGTTCCCACCTGCCTGAAGACCGCCACCATCATCCCGGTCCCCAAGAGCTCCACAGTGACAGGTCTGAATGACTACCGGCCGATAGCTCTCACGCCGATAGTCACTAAATGCTTTGAAAGACTGGTTATGACCCACATCAAAGCCACCATCGACGTCACTGTGGACCCACACCAGTACGCCTACAGGAGGAACCGATCCACAGACGATGCCATTTCCTCTGTGGTCCACACTGCCCTCACCCACCTGGAGCAGAAGGACTCTTATGTCCGTATGCTCTTTGTGGACTTCACTTCCGCCTTCAACACCATGATACCCCAGACACTGACAGATAAGCTCTCCTCACTTGGTCTGCGCTCCTCTCTTTGCAACTGGGTCCTGGACTTCCTGACCAACAGGCCGCAGTCTGTGAGGATCCACAACCTCTCCTCCTCCACCACAATCCTCAGCACTGGCTCCCCTCAGGGCTGTGTGTTGAGCCCCCTCTTGTTCACGCTGCTCACATATGACTGCTCACCCATCCACCCAGGCTGTCATATTGTGAAGTTTGCGGACGACACGGCAGTGGTCGGATGCATCACAAACAGTGATGAGTCTGGCTACAGACGGGAGGTAGAACACCTGGAGGGTTGGTGCAGAAAGAACAACCTCTGCATCAACATAAAGAAGACGAAGGAGATGATTGTGGACTTCAGAAGGGGCAGACATGCCCACCTCCCCCTGCATGTCGGAGGGTCTGCGGTGGAAGTGGTCTCCAGCTACAGGTACTTGGGTGTTCACCTGAGCAACAACCTCACCTGGAGCAACAACACTTCCAGCCTGGTCAGGAAGGCACATCAGCGGCTCTACTTCCTCAGGCGGTTGAGGCGAGCTGGGCTCGGGAGCTCGGTCCTCACCTCCTTCTATAGATGTGTGGTGGAGAGCGTTCTATGCTCCAGCATCAACGTGTGGCACGGAAGCTGCTCTGCTGCAGACAGGAAAGCTCTGCAGAGGGTGGTGAAGGCTGCACAGAGGTCTGTCGGAGTCAGCCTCCCCACCACCACGGACATATACACCTCCAGATGCAGGAAGAGGGCCACCTGCATCATGAAGGACCCCACTCATCCAGCACACTCACTGTTTGTCCCGCTCCCCTCAGGCAGGAGGCTGCGGAGCGTCAAGTGTAGAACGAACAGACTGAGGAACAGCTTCATTCCGGAAGCTGTAAGACTTTTAAACGCCACTTAGTGGAACCACTGCACTGACACTTTTACTGCACTGACACTTTTACGACACCAGTCACTTTAATACACTCTGCTGCTACCTTCTCCATTCCTGTTTATTTTATTTTCATATATTTTATATATTTATGTTTATTTTATTTATTTAAGTACTGCTGTCTGGGTAAAACTGGGTCCTTGGGTACCACAATTTCGTTCCACCCCATGTACTACATGTGATGCGAATGACAATAAAGTCTCCTTGAATCCTTGAATCCTTGAATCCTTGAAATGGTGGAGAGGTTGGAGTGTGATTGATTGAGTGTGTGGCCGGTGTCTTTTATTCAGGTAACGGGTTCAAACAGGTGTAGTTAATACAGGTACTGAGTGCAGAATAGGAGGGCTTAAAGAAAAACAGGTCTGTGAGAGCCAGATTTCTTGCTGGTTGGTAGGTGATCAAATACTTATATCATGCAATGAAATGTAAATTGATTATTTAAAAATCATACAATGTGATTTTCTGGATTTTCTTTTAGATTCTGTCTCTTACAGTTGAAGTGTACCTATGATAGGTGGAAAAACTCGCAAAATACTTATTTTCCCCACTATATATATATATATATATATATATATATATATATATATATATATATATATATATAATTTTAAACCTCTATGTTTGCCTTAAAGAATGCAACTATGAATTGTTTTGTTTTACATGCGGTACTGAAGCTGCACTATGAATTCAAAATGACCAGCTGGGTTTTGTTGGCAGATATATTCTTCTTGTATTCTTGTAATCCGCCTACAAACTGCTGAAAAGCATATTTAGGGTGGAGAATGTAACACTGGACTCGATTGAATTTAGCCATTTTACAATTTGATTGGCGCTCAGATTCTAGCTTAAATATAAGATTATTCCCCCATATGCCCCCATAACTCCACACCAGCTGTCATGTTATCAGTTCATCATCTATTTAATACTTATTTTAAATTTAAACTCAAAATACTTACAAATGTTTCCTATGATTGCTGTTTTTTTGTTTTTTTTTGTGTACTTTAACTTAGGAGTGACCTACTTTCTATTACATAGAACACTGAACTAAAATGTCTAGTGGCACTACAGTAATGCGCCAGGACGTCTGTATGCTATGTTTCTGGTGCTGTGCCATCTAGTGGGCAGATGTTAGTATTGAAGTACTTTTCTGTTGTTTTTTTATTATTAGTAACTGTCTTCTTGCAACAGACTGTTAATGCAAAAGTAAAATAAGAAATATGGAAGATTGCTAAAGAATGCTGGTTTGAAGTGGAAATCAAGGTTTCACACCACCAAGAAGGTTGGTACACGCACACATGAGTTTACAGAGTATGAAAGAGTATGAAGTTATTTTTCTTGTTATTTTATGATACGAATCTCACTTGATATCCTTTCTGATAGGATTTTCAGTTGCTTTCCCATAATTCTGAGAACTTGGCATTATTTATATTGATAGATATATGCATTTATATTTATTTATTTTTTATTCAAAAATTATTAAGCACTTCAAGATAATGAGAAGCTTGTTAGAATAATGCATCTCAAATAGTGATGCAATATCTCAAAATATTGTTTAGTATTACTAAGTAATGAGAAAGAATCATAAAATAATATGGAAGTATTTTCAATTTGGCATTTCAAATAATAATAGTTGTTCATAATTAATTGATTTTGCTTATGAACTGAATAAAAATATGATTCATTATCACAGATTGAGAGGAAAAACTACTGATAGTTTGCACTTTATTGAACAAATTAAAAACCAATAAGCCTGTTAGATATATGACATATGCAGTCAGATAACTTGTAATCAATACTATATTACATTACTACATTGCTATTACTATTATTTATTTATTACTATTACTACTACATTCCCTTTACTATTACTATTACATTACTATCACCTACATTACTATTATTATTACTACAACATTGCTATTACTATTACTACTGCATTACTAATACTATTGCTCCTACATTACTATCACTACTACATACCAACCACTACATAATTACCTACTCCAGCACATAATCAGGACAGCGGAGCGGATCATTGGATGCAATCTGCCAGCACTTCAGGACATCTACACCAGCAGGGTGTAATTTGATGTATTGTCTAATCCTGGACAACACATCTTTCAGACACTTCTGGCAGAAGACTCAGGACCATCAAGACCAGCACAACCAGACATGCTGACAGCTTTTTCCCCAGAGCTGCTACTCTCATTAAAGACAGTGGTCGCCCTGCACTTCAAACTCATACCTGAACTGAATCTCACTGTATTAACAGGAACTCCCTTATAACATAATGCTTTTAATGTAAAATTGTTCTTGTTACATGTCATACACGTGTGCCTCACCAAGACAAATTCCTTGTATATGTGACATACTTGGCGAAATAAACAATTCTGATTCCAATTACTTTTACTATTACTGCTACATTACTTTTACTTGAACTGCTACATTACTGTTACTATTACTAATAGCATTGCTCCTATGTTACTATTATTATTACTGTTACCTTATTTTTACTACTACATTACTATTACTATTGCTACTACTTTACAATTACTATTGCTGCTACATTACGATTACTACATTACAAATAATCTACCCAACACTTTCAAATCTCCTACAACAAAATATGATTTTTAAATGATGTGCGACCTTTTCCTGTCTACATGGTAGAAGTGTGAAGCAGCCAATTACTTTGGGTTAGGAGACTACAACAACTACAATAATAATAATACATATATGTGTTTGTATGTGTAAAGAAAAACACATACAAGAGCAAAAACATTTAGTCTGTTTAAAATATTCATGTTTTAAATAGAAATACAGATAAAATACAGAAGCAAATAATGTCACCAGCTAAACAAAAGAAAAAAAATTTCTTTCTTTTTTAAAAATATCAGTTGCCAACAAAATGACATGCGAGTCAGAGTTAAGTCACTGTGTATTAGCATATATAAGTATGTTAAAGTTTCTGTAAAGTTACTTTTTTAGAAAATTAGGTTTTGTTCCGACAATGTTGGCATATATATATATATAATTACTTTGGGTAATATATATATATAAAACTAATAAAATGCTAAACTTATTGAACATTCCTTCATGCTGCATTTTATAACTTTCAACAAACCAGCGGCTAATTATCTTAAAACCCAATTTAGAACACAGTCTGTCAGACAGTGAGAAATGAAGGTGGCACTGTTACCTTATTAAGAGCTTTAAAATCCAGCTAAACAATCTTGAATTTCACTCTAACTGAAATAGGCAGCCTGTGTAAAGGTGGCCCCTCCTTTCGTAGGTGGTAAGTACTCTCGATGTTGCAGCCTGGACGATCTGCAATCTTTGTGTTGAGGATTTAGTTAATCCTATGAATACTGCATTACAATAGGCCACAAATCATGCTTCTGAGATTCTTGCTTAAGGAAAGATCTTACATAACAGAGAAAAGTTATTCAATGTCATCATTATGGGATTTTAAAGTTAATGTTGAATCAAAACTTGGCCCAAAATTCCTTACTTCATAATTTTTGGTCTCACTTAGTTTTAAAATATGACCATGCTGAATTTTGTTATTAGTTTATGTAAAAGCTCTGGTGTCACCTACAGATATTTCGTAGTTGTGTATCACCTGCACAGTTATGAAAGCTGACTCCATGATCATTAACAATGTAACCCAACTGAAATTCAATTGGTCCCAGTACAGAAACCTGTGGTACACCATATACATGTTCCAGAAAAGATGCTATAGGTTGGTCCTCATGAAGCCAACATAGTTTTCATAGCTGTTAGTGAGAATATCAGGATCTGTTGTAACAAAAAAACTATCACACAAGTTTCAAAGTACTCCAATGGAAATAAAGAATATATACTTTGGTAATGCCCAGGTGAACAAAAGGTCCTTTGATGTTTCTTTTTTTTTTCAATGCTGATGTTGTGAGCTCACTAGCGGAAAACTTCCTGATGATGCATTGTGCATACTGCGGGGTGAAGAAAGGAAGTTAATAGGGATTACACACAAAAAAAGCTAAAAATAGACATGAATAAGGTTTCTTCTAGTTTTTTCAAGTACTTTCTTTGTATAATGCCCACCCTGAAATAGACTCTAAAGATAAAAGGAATCTTTCAAAAGAGAGGTGGCGGTTAACAGAAATTGTGTATAACTGTATATGTTTAACAAAGAACTGGCCAGCCCAGTTTGCTGGTGTCCTTCAGGGCAAATGTGTCTACAAGAATGATGACATTGGTAAATGGTTTACTGAGCCTGTGTGATGTTGGAAGAGAAAATTTCCTTGATTCTGTCAGTTTGGTTAAAAGACTTTACTATATGTTTCTATTAATATAAAGGTGGATTATTAGAAGAGATTTTAGTGCACTAAGAAATAAACATCAAAATCCATTATAGAAATAAACATATAGAACAAAAACAATAAAGGGAACGTTTCCTTGCATACATTTGGGTGTAAACCTGTCACAATGTTTCCTAACACAGGGAGACAATGACTAAGATTGTTGCTTAACATGCCCCGCACGTAAGGGTATTTAAGCCACTGTCCACCTGAGTCCAAGCCAAGCAGGAGCGGATCATTAGGGAGAGACGACATGAAGACCTTCTACAAGCTCTGTGTTCTTGTTGGCCTGGCGGTGGTTGCGCATTCAGGTCCAATTCCACATCAACCGGAGAGCGATGAAACATTTGCAGAGGTAGTAGAACATTGATATTTTGTAACTTCATATTTATTTTATTCCTTTTCTTTATTCACAGTCATACAGATCTTTGTAGCGCTTGCTTTAGTTTAGTTTTTTTTTCTTTTTCATTTAAAGAAATACCATATCCAGGTAATAATACTAGATAGACAAGATATCAGTACATTGAAAGCACTGGTATCTTTTATAGATGAGTGATTCTTCAATTAGTGGAACTTTCACGTCTCCAGGTTATAAATTTGTGTTAAAATCACTTTAATACAAAACAAACATTACATTTACACATTATTTATTTATTTATTTACAACAAAACATTATATTTACACATTATTTATTTATTTACAACTAAACATTACATTTACACATTATTTATTTATTTACCACTAAACATTACATTTATTTATTTATTTATTTACAACTAAACATTACATTTATTTGTTTATTTATTTATTTATGTGGATTTAAAGTGCAGCTTGCTCTAGCTGTTAACTTGCTTTAGCAAATCCATGGCCTAGCTAGCTTTTTTCTTAAAAAAGTGAAAATTGTCATTACCGCAACATGTCATTACCAACACATAACCTGTTGAGATGATAATGACATTTGTTAATGGTAATGACAGGTTTTTAATTTCGCCATCAGTATGTTTGAAATTATTTAGAAATTAAATGTAATTAAGTCTAACAGTGTGATTTTATAATGAAATTCAAGTGAAATGCATTACTTTATAAAACTAACTTAAGATGGCAAAAAGAGCCTGCAATAGAAGAATAACCCAGATACATGTAATTGTGTATCATCCATATAGTTGGGAAAGCTGGCATCATGCTTTTTAACCATTTAAAGTACATAAAATGAAGATAAATGTGGGCCTAATATGGAACCCTGTGGTACACCACAAATAATTTTATATTCTACAGTGGATTGCTTGCCTAGACTCTGTATGGTTGCCCCAAATAACTACTACTTGCAGTAAAAGACCTAATAATTTTTTATTAAAAAAAAAAAAGACTTTAGAAACTTAATATTAAAGCTTGTATCATTGTTTGCAGAATTACCTGAAGAAATTCTACAATTTCACTGGGCCCACTTCTAGAGGGAAGGGGAACCAAATGGGTCAGAAAATAGGCGAAATGCAGAAGTTTTTTGGGCTCAAAGTGACGGGACGTCTGGACCGAGAAACGATGGCAGCCATGAAGAAGCCTCGCTGTGGAATGTCGGATGTTTCCCGGTTCGCCACGAGTCAGAAATGGTCGAAGATACAGCTGACGTACAGGTGAGGATAAGGCTAACTTGTTGCTGAGCACTAAAAGAAATCAATACTGAGAAATCATCTGGAGGTTGTTTGTTTTTATCCACAGGATTGTGAATTACACTTCTGGCATGTCTCAGGCTGAAGTGGACAGTTCTATTGCGAAAGCTTTGCAAGTTTGGGCCAACGTCACTCCCCTGACTTTCACCCGTATCAACAGCGGCGAGGCGGACATCATGGTTTTCTTCGTGAACGGAGGTAAACCCACTAAATCTATAGATAGCATAGAAGTCAGAACATGAATGTTGTCAATGCACGCATAAAAGTTACAAGAGCATTAAATATGTGTAATCTTTGGAAATTAAGTGAAAAAATTCATTCTACACTATAAAATACAACTCTTACTGTATGAAGTGCAATACAAAGTTTTTGCAACACAAAGTTTAGTCAGTCAGGGGACCTCAAACTTGTTTTACAGGCTTCCTACAGAGGCATCTGCATTAATTACAGGGTGTGTGTGGTGTACAGTATATGCAAAGGTGTCAAAAGTATTCGCATGCATTACTCAGGTAGAAGTATAGATACTATGGTTTAAAGTACTTCTGTAGAAGTTGAAGAATCAACTGAAGCTTTTTACTCCAGTAAAAGTGTAAAAGTACTGCTTTCAGAACTCCTTAAAGTATAAAAGTAAAAGTAATGTAAGAAATAAAATGCCATTAAGGACAAAAGCTTAGGTCGTACCACAGGGGTCTATAGTGCACTTGCCCATCTACTCAAAAACCCATTCTTCTAAAAGCCATAATGACTATAATATTATATTAAAATGTTAATGTTGATAAATTTGGGATGCGCTAGGCTTCCTGTTTCAGCTCATATACACCCATTGAACATGAATGTAGTTTAGTACAATGTAAATATATTAAAGAAGCATATCTGTGTACTACTGATAATGGAGTGTAAATGTAAGGAGTAGAAAGTACTGATAATGGAGTGTAAATGTAAGGAGTAGAAAGTACTGATAATGGAGTGTAAATGTAAGGAGTAGAAAGTACAGATAATGGAGTGTAAATGTAAGGAGTACAAAGTACTGATAATGGAGTGTAAATGTAAGGAGTTGAAAGTACAGATAATGGCGTGTAAATTTAAGGAGTAGAAAGTACTGATAATGGAGTGTAAATGTAAGTAGTAGAAAGTACTGATAATGGAGTGTAAATGTAAGGAGTAGAAAGTACTGATAATGGAGTGTAAATGTAAGGAGTATAAAGTACTGATAATGGAGTGTAAATGTAAGGAGTATAAAGTACTGATAATGGAGTGTAAATGTAAGGAGTAGAAAGTACTGATACTGGAGTGTAAATGTAAGGAGTAGAAAGTACTGATAATGGAGTGTAAATGTAAGGAGTAGAAAGTACTGATAATGGAGTGTAAATGTAAGGAGTAGAAAGTACTGATAATGGAGTGTAAATGTAAGGAGTAGAAAGTACTGATACTGGAGTGTAAATGTAAGGAGTAGAAAGTACTGATAATGGAGTGTAAATGTAAGGAGTAGAAAGTACTGATAATGGAGTGTAAATGTAAGGAGTATAAAGTACTGATAATGGAGTGTAAATGTAAGGAGTATAAAGTACTGATAATGGAGTGTAAATATAAGGAGTAGAAAGTACTGATAATGGAGTGTAAATGTAAGGAGTAGAAAGTACTGATAATGGAGTGTTAATGTAAGGAGTAGAAAGTACAGATAATGGAGTGTAAATGTAAGGAGTAGAAAGTACTGATAATGGAGTGTAAATGTAAGGAGTAGAAAGTACTGATAATGGAGTGTAAATGTAAGGAGTAGAAAGTATTGATTTGTGTGCTTGAATACAGTGTTTTGATCAGATGTACAGTTAAATTATTGATTATAATTATAGAATATCCTCTGGGATATCCTAACAACAACCTAGCAACACCCTAGCACCCACCTGGGACATCACTAGTGTAGTAACTGCTCCAACAATACCCACCCAGAACCAGCAGAGCACTCCTCTAGTTATATTAATGCTGTTGTGTTTATTCTCTTTCATTCATACAGCCCATTCAGATAATAACCCCTTTGATGGACCAGGGGGCACGCTGGCTCATGCTTTTTCTCCTGGTTCCGGCAAGGGTGGAGATGCCCATTTTGATAACGATGAGCGCTTCACTTTATCTTCTTCTCAAGGTAAGGTTTGCAGATCATTATCAAATAAATATAATAAACAAACAAGGTCAAACTGACAAACATACCCTGCCACGTCTGCAGGAGTTGTTCTGTTCCTGGTGGCTGCTCACGAATTTGGACACTCTCTGGGCCTCCGTCATTCCACCATCAGCGGTGCTCTGATGTATCCTACTTACTCGTTTGTTGATCCAGCTACGTTTGTTCTGTCCGCGGATGACGTCAGCGGAATTCAGTCTCTCTACGGTATGTACCAGGTCTTGTGAAATTGGTTCACAGTGTGTTTTCTCATGTGCTCCACATTCGTTCTTATAACTGGTTTATTTCTCCAGGCCCAAAACCTTGATGCCTCCAGGCCAGCCAGCATCACACCATCCAGGCCATGTTATATCTGGAGCGTAGCCAAGTACTGAAGATTACTGCTCATATGTTTAATTAATAATCACGCCGCATATTTCAAAATGGGCTTGGTTACTCTGTTGAGTCATCAGAGTGATTCAGTTATACAGGTGCAAAATAAACATTTATTGGATTTGAAAACTGTCTTCGATTGTTCTGTCATATTGAGATATTACTACATCAGATTGAATCAGGAACTCTCAGAAAATATGATGAACCTTTGTTAATAAATCAAACCAATCACAATGCATCTTGCAATAAATACTGAAAGTTTTTGATAAGTTTTGAAACTGTGTTTCTATAGGGACAAAAGTATATGGACGCCACTACTAGTTTATTGCTAACTAGTGTATTGAATCAAGCACATAGCCTTGCAGTCTCCATAGATAAACACTGACAGTACTATGGGTTTTAGTGAAGAGCCCAGTGACTTTAAATGTGACAAAGTATGAAACCTTGATCCTGTTAGATCTGCCCCAGTCAACTGAATGTGCTATGATTGATTTTTTTTAAACTTAAAGGAGCAACAACAGCTCAGCCTTCAAGTGTTAAACCATACAAACTCATAAAAATACTGAAGCACTTAGTGTGCAAAGATCACTTATCCTCTGTTGCATCCCTCACTAAAGAGTTTCAAACTGCCTCTCAATGCTAAGAAACTCTGCACTGGGAGCTTCGTGAAATTTGAAGGTGTTCAAGGCCAAATAGCTACACGCAAGCTTCACTACATGAAATGCCAAGCAATGACAGCTGGACGAATTAGGCTTTGCTATGTGGCGGTCTGATGTACACATTTGGGTTTGGGCGATAATTCCAGGAGAACACTACCCACCAGAATTCACAGTGCCAACAGTAAAGTTTGGTAGAGGGGGGATAATGAGGCATCTGGGGCTGTTTTTAGAGTTTGCATGGTTCCATTGCATCAGTGTCCTAAGAAAAATGAGCAACTTTACAGGAGAGACTGTAAACTTTCTTTACTTTTAATGTAAGTTAATGTAAAGAGGTTTTATTTTAAATGATTTTGGAGCGTCTCTATTGGTCCGTTCATCATGAACCTTTCACAGGATAAAACAAGCAGCTGTCGTGTTTATATGACATGGTAAAATGAAAACTGACAAAAATGGAGATACATATTTTTCTTTAAACAGTTACAACCAAAGAATGATGTTAATGCTACAGCACACAAATACATTTCACACAGTTGTATGCTTCGAAGTACCAGTTTAGGAAGAACAATTTCCTGTTCTAGCTTGACTGTGTCCCTGTACAGTAGTCTCAACTCCTGTCAACACCTTTTGGATGAACTTGAACGTCGATTGCAAGCCTGGCCTTCTTGTCCAACTTCAGTGTCTGACCTCACACTGCTCTTTTGACTGAATGGGCACAAAATTTCCAATAACACACTCCAAAGCTTTCCCGGCAGAGTGGATACTGTGACAGTCATGAGGGTTAATGTCCATAAAAATCTCCTATACAAGTGACACCAAACTGTCCACTTACTTTTGGCCATGGGGAGTACATTCAAAAAGAAGTATCATTGTATTTTATCACAAACAAAAAGAAAAACAGCAAATTGAGGAGATCTCTGCTGGGCATACAAAAACTCTTTAGATCTGTTACTTATATAATCCATCTATACACTTACATAATCCTTCTGAAGAAGCTGAGGTGTCCCTGCATTCCTTTCTCTCTGAAACTGAAATATGAAACAATGTGTACAAACTCTGTATCTTACTTGTTGTATACTGTGTATACTGTGTGTATCGTATATTATATATACATTGTGGATTATCTGCAAATCATATGTACATTTTATGTATAGTGGATTGTATAAACAGCTGTAACAACAGAAAGTTAGTCTGGTGTTAGGTTGGATTGAAAAACTAGATCTTTGCTGACAACTCACGATCTGCACAGTTGACACTCTGAAAGTAGAACATTCTGGTAAGTTTTTAACCTTCATCCTGTGTTGACGACGGCTTTAAAACCTCTTTAAAACCCAACTGAACTAAGCTTTGCCATAGCAAGGTTTAGAAGCAAGGCGAGGGTTACATCTGTTATACAGTAAAGTTTGTCCATAACCTGGCGAAAGGAATGGAAAAAATCTATAATAATAATAATAATAATAATAATAATAATAGATTGCACTTATATGGCGCCTTTCACAAACCCAAGGGCGCTGAACAAACGAGGGGGAGAGGGGAAAAAAAGTGAAAAGTGAAAGAAAGTTAAAGAGAGTGAGAAAGAAAGAAGAGAAAAGGTGGGACTTGAGCTGAGATTTTAACACAGAAACAGAGGAAGACAAGCGAATAGAAAGAGGTACGGCATTCCAAAGAGTGGGGGCAGCAACACTGAAAGCTCTGCCGCCCATAGTAGATAACCCTAAACTAAGGAACAGCCTACAGAGCAGAATCAGAGGAGCTGAGAGAGTGTAATAGAGCGTAGGGCTGTAAGAGAGCAGAGAGATATGATGGAGCTAAGCCATGTAAGGCCTCATAAGTCAACAAAAGTATTTTGTAGCGGATGTGTTATAGTTAAACTTAAGAGTATAGCTGAAGTGAATAAATATGTTTATATGATCTACATCTAGCAAAAGGATACACCTGCACTGTACTAGCTGGCCTGACCTGGAGTCGATGAGGGCTCTCCAATTTAGGCCCAGTAGCATTTGTTTGGATGTGATTGGTTTTGGTCTTTTATAAATGTCTTACAGGGTTCAGTCATGTCTTGCTTGTCCTTGGCCTTCCTGTTCATCAACATGAAGTCTTCACTTGTCATATACATAATATGTATAATATATAGTCCATATATAATTTATTTTGTAATTGAAAAAGCATGACATTAATGTTTACCAACAGGAGCGTCCCTGCCCTCTAATGGGGGTATGCCGTTTCTTGCCTTGTCCAAGACATGATAGTACCAGTGATGCGGTCGCACATATTTGGATATAGAGTGGCATATTATCGCTGTCCAATAAACAACGAGTATCTCCAAACTTTACTAGAGAGGCCCAAAACCTTCTTTGTTTTTAATGTAATAGAATATTGTCCAAGGTACTGTCACGCCTCCCGTCCCTGTGCCTTTGTTTCCATCCACGTGCTCCCTGTCTCCGCCCTTGCCCCGCCTCGCACACCTGTTCCCCATCACTGTTTAGTCTCGTCACCTGTTCCCTCTTGTTAGCCCGTGTATATATACCCTGTGTTTGCAGTCTGTCTTTGTCCTTCGTTGTTATTCCATCAGTGTGTTCATGGTTGCCTGTCTGTTGCCGGTCAGCCGTCTCACACAACGTTACAGGTACATAATGTAAATGGTAGCTCATGTGTTCAAATGATGTAGAAAAATAAAAATCAAATAGAGATGCATGTTTTTCTATGGTCAAGGCTACAACAGCATGGCTTCATAGACACAGCGTACGTGTGCTTGACTGGCCTGCCTGCAGTCCAGATCTGTCCCCTATTGGAAATGTATGGTGTGTCATGAAGAGGAGAATCAGACGATGAAGACCACAGACTGTTGAGCAGCTGAAGTCTTGTATGGGCAAAAATTCCACCTGCGAAACAATCAGTATCCCAAATGTCCAAACCACTAAAAAGTGTAATTGAAAGTAAAGGTAATGTAACACGAGGGCATCCAAAACATTGCAATACCAAAAAATCGTCCTATATTTTTATTAAAATATAAACTTCTGGTAGGTTTCTGCTTGTCCATGTACTCTGTGCTTCAGGCCATGTTTTTATGCCACACCTACGCAGCAAACTGTCCAAACCAGTTTACACGGAGCTGCAGTGACGGGAGGAGATTCCTATGGCCTGCAGCCATGAGCAGGTCTACTGTGACTCAGCAGAAGCTGCAGAAAACACTCTGACTCTACATGTCAGTGGCTTCAGTGTTAATTGTCCTTCATTGACATTGATGTTTTTTAATTAAAGAAGGATTAGATGATGCATGATGACAAATGATGGAAGTTGGCAAAGCCAAATAAAGACCTAAGTGCATGTAGGTCAAGTTCGATCACTGTATCTGAACTGTGTGTTGGTGAATACTTAAAGAAGAACTTCACCAATTTTTTTTAAAAAAAACATGCTTTCAGTCATTGAGAGTGGTCTGGTGGTGATTGTTCCATGTTAACCTGTGTTAACTGGTTAAGTTGAATGGCTTACAGTGGTGGTGAATGGAACCAGATGAATCGCAGAATGTTATTACAAGAAATGGTCAAGTATTTTGATGTCCGCGATGCTGTTTTTACCATCAAGATTTCGATCTAATATATAATAAGGTACTATTTGTTTATGCCAGATTAAAGGGATCGTATTCTGGAAAAACCAGTATGTGGCATGTTGAATACTCAAAATCCTGTCCTTCTCAATCTCCAGTCCATAAAGAACATATATGGAAACTAAGCTGTGAAAACGATTTTTGTGATGCCAGAAAAAGACACAACTAAACATCCATCATCTGCCACTATTCTGAGCCACCTCCTCTGGCTCCTCTGGGAGGATACCGAGGCGTTCCCAGGCTAGCCGAAAGATGAAATCCCTCCAGTGTGACCTGAGGGTGTCCCCCGGGGTCGTCTCCCGGTTGGACATGTCCGGAACACCTCCACAGGGAGACGTCCAGGAGGCATCTTAACCACATGCCCAAACCACCTCAACAGGTTCCTCGCCCTATCCTCGAGGGTGGGACCCGACACGTGCTCTGCGATCCATGTATGCGAGACCTCAGGTAAGAGTAGGAACATAGATTAACCGGTAAATTGAGAGCTTTGGCTCAGCTCTCTCTCTCTCGCTTGGCTCAGTTTAGCTCCTTCTATTCACACCCATTCACATTATATAAGATGTTTCAGCCTGGGTGGCTTTTTGAATTGACTAGAATACATAGCAGCCTATCAGAACACATCTCATTTACATATATTGGTCTTAAAGGAACAGGAGCATTCAGAACATGTGGTCTCCAATTAATGTTAATGTTCAAGTAAGGGCTAAACTTTCCTGTAGAAGATCAATCAAAGCCCATGGCTTGTTGTTGAATATTCAAAATCCTGTCCTTCTCAATCGCCAGTCCATAAAGACCATATATAGACACTTAGCTGTGAAAACGGTTTTTGTGATGTCAGAAAAAACCACATCCATCCATCCGTCATCTACCGCAATTCTGGGGGTCTGGGTCACGAGGGTAACAGAATTAGCAGGGAATCCCAGACCTCCCTCTTCTCAGCCACCTCCTCTGGTTTCTCTGAGAGGATACTGAGGCGTTCCCAGGCTAGCCGAGAGATGAAATCCCTCCAGTGTGTCCTGAGGGTGTCCCCCGGGGTCGTCTCCCAGTTGGACATGTCCAGAACACCTCCACAGGGAGGCGTCCAGAAGGTATCCTAACCAGATGCCCAAACCGCCTCAACAGGTTCCTCTCGATGTGGAGGAGCAGCGGCTTTACTCTGAGCCTTCCCTATATGATCCTCGCCCTATCCTTGAGGGTGGGACCCAAAACGTGCTCTGCGATCCATGTATGCACGACCTCGTTCTTTCGGTCACTACCCAAAACTCGTGACCGTAGGTGAGAGTAGGAACATAGATTGACTGGTAATTTGAGAGCTTTGCCTTTTTGCTCAGCTCTCTCTTCATCAGGACAGACCGGTCCTCTGCAGACACTGCGCCGAGCTGCCCGTCAACCTCCCATCTTTTTTTCATTTGAGAACACAATCCCAAAATACTTTGGGCACTTGAGACAGGAGATCATCATCAACAACAACATATTTCCATTTATCTACCTTTTCCAACTAAAGCAGTTCAGCTCCTTTATTCACACCCATTCCTGCTATAAAAGATGTTTCAGCCTGGGCTGCTTTTTGAATTAACTAGAATACATAGCAACCCATCAGAACACATCTCATTTACATATGTCAGTCCTAAAGGAACAGGAGTATTCAGAACATGTGGTCTCCAATTAATGTTAATGTTCAATTAAGGGCCAAACTTTCCTGTGGAAGATCAGTCTAACCCCATGGCTCATTATGATATTGATCACATACTTGGTAATGTTGATATGTGGCCCTTTGAAGACCAAATGTGTGAACCAGCACATGAGACATTGGGTTAGGTTGATTTTCTGTGGCCTGGTTTGTGGGTTGCAGTGTTTAAGGCTCATGTTTTTAGATGAATAATGATGATATGGGGTGAAAAGCACCCACAGACAGAACTTCACTGCTGTACGACGACAGCTATCTGCAAATGTTGGCATCACAGATCGTTAGGAGGAGCTTTAGGTGTACGTGGAGAAGAAAAAAACAGTATCACTGCTTTCCTGTGTGGGTTAAAGTGGAGCATGTAACCATATATGGACGTACATCCCATACTCCCTGTTGAGGCATGTCATCTGTAGAAACTGCCCTCACAACACCCACAGGTCGTACTAATGCTACTTACTGGAATAACAACTGTTATTGAAACGTTCCCAGCTTATAGCATTAGATGTATTTAAGTGGTTGAGCCTTTAATCCTTATGACAGAATTCCAGACCATCATTTCCAACACCTATATCCAGATTTTTCCACTCCGGTCAAGCAGAGCTTTAGCTAATGGCTGCTACTGCACTAAAGTGATGACTCAAGTAGAAGTAAAATTCACTGGCAAAAGCAATCTGAGTAAATAAACTCCCTATAAAACTATAACAGAAGTGCCCTCAAAGTGAGATGCCCTTGGCGTTCCCTACAGGTGCCTTCCGATGAAAATACAGTCATAAGGTGCCTCTTAGATGTTCTTCCAGGTTAGAAAACTCATTGATGTTCCCTACAGTCTCTCCTATAATATGATTTTCTCAAAGTAGGTGCTGTGATAAGAGTCATGGGGTGTTGCTAAATACTTTAACAGAACTACAGGGGTTGGACAATTAAACCTGGTTTTAGACCACAATCATTAGTATGGTGTAGGGCCTCTATTTGCGGCCAATACAGCGTCAATTGGTCTTGTGAATGACATATACAAGTCCTGCACAGTGGTCAGAGGGATTCTAAGCCATTGTTCTTGCAGGATAGTGATCAGGTCACTACGTGATGCTGGTGGAGGAAAACGTTTCCTGACTCGCTCCTCCAAAACCCCCCAAAGTGGCTCAATAATATTTAGATCTGGTGACTGTGCAGGCCATGGGAGATGATCAACTTCACTCTCATGTTCAAACCAATCTTTCTCCAGTCTTGCTGGATGCAGGATACAATGTTTGAACCACTGGATGCACATGGTCCTCCAGAATGGTTCAGTAGTCCTTGGCAGTGACGCGCCCATCCAGCACAGGTATTGGGTCAAGGGAATACCATGATATGGCAGCCCAAACCATCACTGATCCACCCCCATGCTTCACTCTGGGCATGCAACAGTCTGGGTGGTACGCTTCTTTGGGGCTTCTCCACAACGTAACTCTCCCGGATGTGGGGAAAGTTTGGCTGTCAGTTGAGAGAGAAATCCCGGCTCACGATGATGGGGTTGCTGACACATAAACACATGGGCAAAGTAAGGATTCTGCTGTGACACCTCTTCACACTGTCTTTTCTTCTGCTGCAAGTGACCTGGCAAGACCATCTCAGGCAGGGGTATTTAATTAGAGTTCAGTGAGGTTGAATAAGAGGAAATTTCCTTAAGCTGGTCCAGACCATCATCATTTCTAACGTGTGTTATGATTCAGTGGTGTATCCTGTTTACTGAAGTAGTCTAGTATCAGCATCTTATACCATCAGCTACTGAAACACCAACACACCACACATACCGTTCAGTATATTTCAGTATATTTACTGTTTAAATGCTGAACTGAATGAATTATTTATAAAACTACAAATACATGCTTTTTACTTACTTCCATTAAAAACAAGGGCCTTTGGTGATCTTACAGTGCACGTGATTGGTCTGTGAGTTTGTTGCACTGCAAAGCCCGTATACCATAAAGACAAGAAAAGTTCCACCTATTAAAATAAACACTGTCGGAATTAAATCCTTCTCAGTAGTTTATCTGTTTGGGTCCGCATGGGTCCGTCTGGGTATGGACCCATTTTAGTGACCTCGGATCTATGGTTTCAACCACAATCAAATATGGAAAGTATAGTTTGATGTACTATGTAAACACTAGAATAGTTTCCAAATTTGCTATTCATCTCAGTTTATACTGTTCATAAGTGGGAGCTACACTTAAAAGACTAAATTAATTGTTTTTGTGATGTCACCAAAGCAAAAACATTTATTTGAATCTGCCTAGTTAGCCACGAAAGTTTAATTCTATCTATTTTTGCTGAAGTTACATAAAGTTTGCACTGCTTTTTGCTGAACGAGACATGAAACAGGACGGCCAATCAAAATGCAGCCTGTGTAGTTCTACATAATAAAGAAAAACTGTAAAAGGACCCTGTGGACATGTATTATGACTAAATTTGGTATATGAATTGCTACATAATAGTTTTACTCTGTATAAAACATCAAAAAACAAAGTACTTCTTGTTTAAGCCATATAGTTTTACTTTAATTCTCGAAGAGTCCATATTATAAAAAAATAAAGTTTCCTCACTTGTTTGGGAGTTTGATGTAGCATCTAGATTCTGGGTGCGTTTGAAGTCACCTACAAAGTCAGCTGGTACTAGACTGGAGCCAGTACGTACTGCTCAAGTGGTAAAGCAGTCGAGATGTTTCAATACGCAAGTTTTTAGTATCACTACATCCACCATCTTACCAACGTCTTGTTACGCAATACGTCAAGACCACCACTGTAAACGTCCCGCTATTCATAGAAAGCCCCGTTTACTGACAGATTTAAATTATGTTTATGACACTGAGCTGAGTTTGTGTCTGAATCTGTATGCAGACATTGTCAAGCTGTAACTTAGAGAAGATGAATCAGGAGTTGAATCATTGGTACCTCAAAAGTAGCTCTAACTTCTGTAGCAGCAGCTCACCAGCAGTAGCTACACAGCCCACGTACCACTTTCCTAAGATACTTTTTTCCTTCCTTTGAACTTATCTGCAGCTGAATCATGGGATAACAGAGTGTGCTGTGGCCCTAAAGTTCATATGTGGAAAAGCTGCAAAAACAGTTTTTGCAGTGCTGATCCTTGTTTTCTGACTCGTGGATGCCATCTAATGGTACATCTCATACTAACAGCCTTGTTCTTCTGAGCCTGCAGAAAGATCAGTATCCCACTTAGTATACTACTAATTTATTAATTATGTTAATGAACAGCGAGAAAATGGACTAGGACATTAAAAATGTTTTATTAATATCTAAGGTGCATCAGATACTTTAAAAATACATTATGTATATATATCAGATGTTCACCACATGGTAGTAGCTGGTGTGCACCATATTGTTACCTAAGAATGTACACCACATCACTTCAGGAGCTCTGTGCTGTACAAATTCATGGCATTAGATCTTTATTCATCAGAGAATCTGAAGATATATTAGTGTAACTGAGCAGCTGTCATACAGAATGAGTGGCTTTATCGTTTTTAAGAACATGAGTAAACAGCATATTCTCCTTAACCCTGCAAAGCAATTTTTTTTAGATTAGATTTAACTTTATTGTCATTGTGCAGAGTACAGGTACAAAGCCAATGAAATACATTATTATTTACATAAAGTGCAAAACAGAAATGACTAACAATTTGAGGTTATTGTACATGTGGTGGTATATAAATAAATATAAAGAATGTAGGTGTACACAGAATGTGAGATAAGGGGGTGGTATATAAAATAGAATATAAATTACTATACATATATACAGTAAGGAGTGAAATGTAAAGATCAGCTTCTGTTGAACAAGTTGTAACAGTGTAAGCAATAACTACAGATATAAATAGAGCAATATGGAGAGAATTGTGAATCTAAATAGAACTCTACAAGTATGAAATTACAGAGATAGATGTGCAAAAGTGAGTAGTTCAAAAGTAATAGGACAGTGCAGTGCAGTGAGTGCAATAATGAGGCTAACGTGACGGTGTAGAGTTCAGCAGGGTCACAGCCTCAGGGAAGAAGCTCTATAAAAACAATCTATACCAATTAAATACAATCATATACTATGGGCTTCTTTGTCATTGGCTATATATTCCTTTTAATTTTTAATCTAACCATGGGAGCACAAACTTTTGCATACAACTGTATGTCTATAGAGCTGTACAGTATATGTACTTTATGTTCACCTCTGTATGATATTCCTGCAGAGCTGTGCGGTAGTAATCTACAAAGCTAATATAATACCCTGTAGAAAAGTAAAGTAGTTAATTTATGGTAAGTTTGTTATGGGAGTCCTACAAAAGTCTTGTACTAAGAAAAGCCGAAACACAACAGATACAGATATAATAATACTGCAGCCTGTTTTTAAAAATGTAGACATGAAGATGTGAGAACTCCATAGGCTGGAGAAACAGTTTAGTGAAAGCTTCTAACTCATTTCAAAGAAGTTGCTGATCAGTATCACACAATGGCGCCTCTATGGGACTGGGTCTGGGGTGGGCAAGTCCTTCCATGATGCAATCTTTACCAGGCCCCAATATAGATACTCACACAAATACACCTCCATACACCTCTATTTACTAAACTCTCCTTATAACACTATGAATATGGAGACTCCGTTAAACAAATTAAAATACTATGTAGCAAAAATGGATTAAAGGATCATCGGGCTCAGTTTCTCACAATAAGAGAACAATTTAAGCTATATTTCAACCTGAGAATGCAAATATTAATCACTATATTTTTCAGACTGAGTAACCAATCATGGCAGTCTCATAGGTGACTGTTTTCCATTGCTTTCCGTATTTCATTTAATTATATTATAGTATTTTTATCTTAATATGAATGTTGTTAAATGCATCTCATTACTGTTATTTGATTTCTTTATTCCATTAATTCCAGCAGTTGAATTAGGGTTTTCCCCCTCGGTGGATTCCAAGCTTTGAGGTTATGTATTTTCCATATGGAAAACCAGCGTGTCTCAGGTATGTTGTGCTGATGGAGTGATATACACCTGAATGGGCCCGTACAGCTGCGTCACAAACCTAAACAAACCTATTCATTCACTTTGACACGGGGCTTGCTCAGACAGAGCCCAGGACGGAGGTGTAAGACACTAACGCCACCCCCACCCCCCCACGCTCTACATCAAAGGTGCTTTTTGGAAATGACACTGTCAATCAGGGTGGAGTTATGTAAGAGTGGGGTACGAGCAGGACATATAAGCTCCTCTGCTTTCCAGGAGAAGAAACAGGAAAACATGGAGCTTCTTACGTTGACATTGGCGGTGTGCTTGGTGCTTTGCGATGGAGCCCCAGCCTCTGTATCCACAGAGGAGCAAGAAGCAGCAGAGGTAGACAGCTGTTTATATTCATTCTACTGTCTCGTTGTAATGTTTTGTCTGGATGTAAATTGCCTGTTACTTTGTTTGGGCTGGACCTCAGGGACAAGGGTTGAAAACTCAGTTTTCTTAACATTGGCACATATGATAATTAATGTGGATTATCCTTGGATATGCCCAAAAACTGGCAAATACTGGTTCATTTAACGTTTCTTTTCAAATGAAGGGTGTTAATAGCGAGTTGTTTCCCGTTTCTACTCTTCTTGGAAGCTATTGGACTAGACGTTGGAACATTACTGTAAGGACTTGATTGCATTCAGCTTTTACAAGACCATTAGTGAGGTCAGGTACAGCTCTGGATCACTCCAGCTTAGCCCACAGTTGGCATTGGGTTCACATGTGGCTGCTCTGGAGTGTTTTATTGAATTGGTTATGCTTTTCTAAATGGAGATTACAGCCTTAGTCTCTCACAAGTGAAGCAGAATGCAATGTAAAGATGGGTTGTTTGGATACTTTTGGACATGTAGTATTACTAGAGAAATGTACTGTATTGTAGATGGTCACTATAAAATTCGGTCCAACCGAATCAGTTCTCTGTTGATTTTATCTAATGTTTTTTTCTTGTTTCATCAGACCTATTTGAAACAGTTCTACTCCGGTTCCCGCTCTTCTTCCACCAGTGGGAGGCGAGTGACTGTACAAGACTTTGAGACCGTACTGAAGCAGATGCAGGAGTTCTTTGGGCTGGAGGTGACCGGCAAGCTAGACACAAACACTGTACAGGTGATGAAGAAGCCGCGCTGTGGAGTTTCGGATGTAGCCAATTATGGCCATTTCCAAGGCAAGCCCAAGTGGGAGAAGAAAACCGTCACGTACAGGTATGTGATGCTTTTTACTTGCTTAATGGAGTGAAACAAACTTTCTGGCAGCAAGCCAGGTCTAGCAGATTTTCAACTTTACACCTTGAATTCAATTTCCTGTAGATTTTCTCATAACTGGTAACTTAACTGGCGTCACAGTGGTGTAGTGGTTAGTACAGTGGTGTAGTGGTTAGTACGGCGGTGTAGTGGTTAGTATGGTGGTGTAGTGGTTAGTATGGTGGTGTAGTGGTCAGTACGGTGGTGTAGTGGTTAGTATGGTAGTGAAGTGGTTAGTACAGCGGTGTAGTGGTTAGTACAGTGGTGTAGTGGTTAGTACAGTGGTGTAGTGGTTAGTACAGTGCTGTAGTGGTTAGTATGGTGGTGTAGTGGTTACTATGGTGGTGTAGTGGTTACTATGGTGGTGTAGTGGTTAGTATGGTGGTGTAGTGGTTAGTATGGTGGTGTAGTAGTTAGTACGTTGGTGTAGTGGTTAGTATGGTGGTGTAGTGGTCAGTACGGTGGTGTAGTGGTTAGTATGGTGGTGTAGTGGTTAGTAAGGTGGTGTAGTGGTTAGTATGTTGGTGTAGTGGTTAGTATGTTGGTGTAGTGGTTAGTATGGTGGTGTAGTGGTTAGTATGTTGGTGTAGTGGTTAGTATGGGGGTGTAGTGATTAGTATGGGGGTGTAGTGGTTAGTATGGGGGTGTAGTGATTAGTATGGGGGTGTAGTGATTAGTATGGGGGTGTAGTGGTTAGTATGTTGGTGTAGTGGTTAGTATGTTGGTGTAGTGGTTAGTATGGTGGTGTAGTAGTTAGTATGGTGGTGTAGTGGTTAGTATGTTGGTGTAGTGGTTAGTATGTTGGTGTAGTGGTTAGTATGTTGGTGTAGTGGTTAGTATGGTGGTGTAGTGATTAGTATGGGGGTGTAGTGGTCAGCACTGTCGCATCACAGCAAGACGATCCGGGTTGGATTCCCGGTTCGGGTGGTTCTGTGTGGAGTGTGTATGTTCTCTCCGTGCTTGAGTGAGTTTCCTCCGGGTACTCCGGTTTCCTCCCACAGTCCAAAGACATGCAGTCAGGTTGATTGGTCGCTCTAAATTGTCTGTAAGTTTGAGTGCGTGAGTAAGTGTTGGCCATGCGATGGGCTGGCAAACTGTCCATGGTGTAGCCCGCCTTCGCCCGATGATGATTAATTTCATGTTTGTTTAATTCTATGGCATAAAAAATGGTTTTGTATACATGAACTGGCACATCTTGAGAGGCACATAAGACTGAGAGGTCTAGTGTTATTCCTCAATGTCAAACTTAGATTTCTTTATTTTCTCCACCACATTTCAGAATAACTGAGTATACGCCAGACCTGAGCCAGAGGGAAGTGGACACCACCATTGCCCAGGCTTTCAAACTCTACAGTGATGTCATTCCACTGGACTTTAAACAGATTTACAGCGGCACGGCGGACATCATGATTCTCTTTAAAGCTGGATGTGGGTACACTCTCCATGATCAGCAAATATTTCCCCTTTGTTTATTTTCTTTACCCCATCTGCCCCTTCACATTGTATACATCTCATTGCATTCATATAAATTAAAGTTGAGTTACTATGTTTGTGTAAATGAACACTTTCCATTGTCTTCTTTTGTCCAGATCATGGAGATTTTCACCCATTCGATGGGCCCAATGGGGTTCTGGCCCATGCCATGTCTCCAGGCCCAGATGAAGGAGGTGATACTCACTTTGATGAGGATGAGCGCTGGACTCTGAGCTCAGCAGGTACAGCCACTCAACTGGGCTTATAGCAGCCATTTATCCAGACATAGTTAAGATTTACTCAGAAAGCATATTGAAACATGATCTCTTATCAGGAGTGAATTTACTTTTGGTGGCCGCTCATGAGTTTGGCCACGCTCTTGGACTGGACCACTCACGAGACCCCTCGGCTCTCATGTACCCCACGTACCAGTATGTGAATACAAATGGATACAAGCTGCCATTGGATGACAGGAGAGGAGTTCAGGCTTTATATGGTACTCTATATTATGAAATATATATAATATATATTATGAAATAATTTTGTAGAGACGCCAGTCAGTGTCAGCGGTAAACTTAGTTTTTATCTGAATTCCAGGTGTTCGTGAATCCCCATATCCTCAGCCCAAACCTGAACCTAAACCTGAGCCTAAACCACAGCCGAAACCAGAACCTGGACCAAATCGACCAGTGCCATGCAAGCCGGATTTAGTGTTTGATGCTGCAACCAGCATGAGAGGAGAGCTGTACTTCTTCAAAAATGAGTAAGTCTGTATTTAAAAGATATATTTTTACATATCATATATGTTGACAATGTTTTAACTGTATGGTTATATATATATATTTCATTAGGTAGAGTTCACTGTCTGCACTTATTGTCTACACTTGCAGACTGTAGTCCATCTGTTTCTCTGTATACTTTATTACCCTGTTCCTCAATAGTCAGGACCCCCACAGGACCACCACAGATCAGGTATTATTTGGGTGGTGGGTCATTCTCAGCACTGCAGTGACACTGACGTGGTGCTGGTGTGAGAGGATCAGACGCAGCAGTGCTGCTGGAGTGTTTAAACACTGTGTCCACTCACTGTCCACTCTATTAGACACTCCTACTACTTGCTGGTCCACCTTGTAGATGTAAAGTCAGAGACAGTAGCTCATCTGCTGCTGCACAGTTTGTGTTCCTCTACTCCCACAAGCACAACACACACTAACACACTAACTCCATCATTACATCAGTGTTACTGCAGTGCTGGTAATGACCCACCTCTCTAATAGTACCTGCTTTTTGGTGGTGCTGACCATTGATCTTCACTGACCAAAGAATCTACATAGATAGAAGTGTAACTGAATGTAAATAGGTTTCATTTGAAACAATTTCTATTGGGCCATTGTCACAAAATTAAATTAATTTATAATGAATTTGCTCCAGTGAGGAATTCCCAATCCAGCATGAGTACATTTGCGAGTTCGAGTTCAGCTTTGGTGAACTTTGACACACAAACTTCGATTGATTTGCTGACCAAACTTTATCTTTGTCTACTGGAAGGTATTACTGGAAGAAAAGCGGGAGCGGGAGCATCCAGCAGATTCAAATCAAATCCACATGGCCGGCAATAAATTCCGTTGATGCAGCTTATGAGTTCAAACCCAGAGACATCCACTTCTTTTTCAAAGGTATAACTTTGTCTATCCTGAACTGAATATGCAGCACAATTCATCACTCTCATAGTCACAGTTTTTAGGTTTTCATGGGATGAAAATTCTTCTTCCTGTTTGTGTCCGACTGGGCAGGTCAGCAGTACTGGGGGGTGAGAGGGTCCACCTCATTGCCTGGCTACCCAAAATCCATCTCGCAGTTTGGCTTTCCTGCATCGGTCGCTAAGATTGATGCTGCAGTCTATGTGGAATCCACAGGTCGGACTCTGTTCTTTGTTGGCAGTAATTACTGGAGGTGAGTAATAAATAACAATAATATTACTAGAAAAGTGTATTTACTGAAGGAAACGCAGGAATGTTGCACAGCTTGGGCAGTTAAAGGAACGAGGGATGAATAAACGACAAGTAGAGGAGCGCGGGTCAGTGTGTTTGAGAGAGTGCAGGCAGTTTGGTGCTGTTTGGGTGCAGTTGAAAATGAATGGGACTCTAGGGGAAAAAAGAGGGATGGAAAAAAACGACAAACAGACGAGTGTGGGCCAAACCATCACTACAGCCATGGTCGGGGGTCTGCCCTGAGTCAGTGTATTTGAAACGGTGTCTGTCGGTCAAGCGGAAGTTCAGTAGTTTGGCGTACACTTTTCAATCCTATTTATTTTCTATAGGAAAACATGTGGAATGTTTAATATTAACATTATTAATTATTATTATTAGTATTAACTTTAATATTTAGAAAACTGTGGGATGAGTTACACGCCGAAACCTGGCAAAAACCAAAAAAACGAATAACATTATAGTTGCGCATTGCTTTGCCATAGTAACAGAACAAAAACATAATAATAATATATTAACAATATTAATCAACTACCACAACATTCTAACCATAATCATGTGTTTTGTTTAGCTTCAATGAAAGGAAGGGGAAGATGGATCGTGGTTTTCCTAAACCTATCCGCCGAGACTTCCCAGGCATCGGCTCCAGAGTGGACGCTGCGTTTGAAAACTATGGTACGCATGAACAGTAGCTCTTCTAACATCAAACAAAGTATTCCTGATTACAGCATCACAGATTTGTTTGTTATAATCTGTTTTTACTTTTCAGGCTACCTGTACTTCTCTGACGGCGCCAGACAAACTGAGTATGACTACAGATCAAGAAGGGCGAGACGCGTTCTTCTGAATTATGGATGGCTGAACTGCTATTAAACAAACTTCAACTCCATCAATGTTTCAGAATGTCTACATAGTTACTGTTAAGATGTAAACAAAGCCATTTAGAGTGGTTTGGTGTGAAATTCTACATTCTAGAGAAACTTGTCAGAATTGTCCACAGTGGTGTTGATGGGAACCAGACGTTTGAAGAGCTTAAGAACTTTATCACATGAAGTGGTTTGATAAATGTGAAGTTTTTGCTTACAATTAATTTGAATCCATTTATATTAATCCATTCATGGTGGAGGAGTATATGAACATCAACAAGTTCTATTCATCAGACGATTTTATCATCACCAGTATTACATATACACATCCAGAAGACATGTGTAGGTTCAATGGTGAGTTTGATAGTAAATAAAATGGCTCTGTTTGTGCTGTACAGATGGAGACCCCTGGTTTCTGTCACCACCACTGTAAAGAACATCAGAGCCTCTACAATCTACTATTTCACACCAAACCTTTTTAAACAACTGTTTACATTTTAAGACTAAATTGTACAAATTTTTTGAAAAATTGGTGTCACACTGTGAAATTTAACACCTGAAGGTACACTAAGCATATTAGATATTAGATAAACACTTAAAAAACAGTATAATCAATGTGATAATGAGCTGCCTTGGTGCTCAGAACCTAGAATTCAGAACAGACTTTCCTTTTATGCACCTCAACCTGCTATATGCTTGCTGACAAAAGGACTGCTGCAGGTTTTAAAATATATAAATGCAATATAAAAACGCAACACTAAGCTTAAATTGTTATAAACTTCAGAAATTTCTATTATTTTTATTAATATAATTTTATTATTTTATTATTATTTTGGTAGTTAGCACCCTCGGCACCTCAGACTTCCCGCGTCTCTGAATTAATTGAATGCCAAAGCTCTAGTAATGCCCAGTATTAGTCTATTCATTGTTATTATTGTGCTATTGTAAGTATTACTGCAACCTTAATGCAACTGATGTCTATTTTTCTACTGCAAATATAACTTTTCTTGTAAACAAATAATAAAATGTGAATTTGAACTATCCAAGCCTAATGCCTGATGCCAAACCCTTGCATGCAACTCATTTGAAACTTGAAACTTTATTCAACTTCAGTTGAATAAAAGAAAATGAACCAATCACAAATTTTTATTTTTATGCATCCCGATTTTGTTGTCATATGACAGCTGAAAATAATCTGTAGAAATATATTAAAAATGCTAATTATATTATATAGCAAGATTAGCATCTAAATTGAGCTGTTACTAATAAAATTATATTATGATATCATATTAGTGGAGTGGACACAGATCACAACATACAGCTACTGTATTTACATGAAAAATTCACTGTGCAATCATACCTTGGGCTCCCCAAAGTTTTTGGACTTGGTGATTTTATATAATTCAATAATCATGAGTTAACATGAGGTTGGTATAGTGTAGTGAACTCAATGTCACATTAGGCTTGTTTGAGAAACAGCTGCGCCTGGCCATGCTGGTCAGCGAGAGCAGCCGGACGCATTTGGGGGAGGGGGTTAGAAAAGACCCCTTAACTCAGACAGTCGCTATCTGCAGCCTACGTGAACAATGGTGGATCTTGCAGTGTTTGGGCTCTTTACAGCTGATGAAGTAGATGCATGGGCGTGGTAGTGGGGGGAAAAGTGGACCTGACTACCCAGGGCCCAAGTACGGAGAGGGGCCCATGAAAATCCTGATTTTTTTTTTTTTTACACGTTTCTCGTGTACTGGCATGGATCGGGGCCCACTGACATTGAGAATGTACAGGGCCCAGAATTTGCTGCTACGCCCCTGAGTAGATGCAATAGAAAAATAGCAGAAAGAAAAGAAGTACAAAGAAAAATAGATCCACATAGTGATGGAGTGCTTTTAAAGACAATTACAAAGCATAAGAGCAGATCAGAACACTTTAGAAGAACAGAGTATAAAGCTAGGGCACTGGAGCCTCTTCCTGTTATGAAATATTAATTATGAAAAATAAAAATGTTGAATACTGCATGCAAATGAGCTGTCATGCAACTAGATATGATAGTATTAGTGTAAATATAGAGTCTTTAAAGAGTTTTAGAGTAGATATATATTTAAAATCAAAGTAGGATGTCATCGTGAAGCGACGGTGACTCCACTGTTGCATATCATTCAGCTTTTCTAGCGTTAGCTAAATACAGACTTTACTCATAAGAAAAAGCTTTTCTGATTGACTTATTTTCAGTAGGCCAGACTTTACTCCCGCCATTTGATGTCATCACATTCCAACAACGGGTCCCTACAAGTATTTGTCTTTTTTAGATAATTAACAAAACATCTCAATTAGGCTTATATGTCATACTTTAATAGTGTTTGGATATATACTTTGTTTTAAGGCATACAAGCCTGTAAATACCGCGAACGGATACAAAACGGCAAAAACTACAATCCCCATAATGCCTGTGCGCGGTCGTGACGCCACGCGCACACACCTCCCAATGTGATTGGGTGCCGCTTTAAAAGCGTCGGTGAGCTTCGTCCTTGTATAGTTATCAGTATGTCGTCCTCAGCCCTTCTCACCTCTCAGCTGGGCAGACAGCTGGTAAGTAAGGTTAAAAATCGAAAGAGGGTGCACGCCGGACGAGTGAACTTTGCTTTAGTTCCCTCAGGTCGACAAAACATGTCCGTTTAGTTAGATAACGTCTGCGTTTTGCAGTGTAGGTCGCTAGCCGTGTGTGCTAACTTTAGCCGCAGGCCTGTTTCATTCAGCCGTTAGCAGAGTAGACATTTCACATTTCAGCTTTTATTGTTTTCTGGGTGACCTTTTGTATGGTTTGGCAATAATACACGAGTTTTTGTGTCTCATTGTGTATACATATGCATATAAACAAACTTTTAACAACGAGGCTGAAGTTGACTTGTTCCAACTTTTCCGTTCCACCTTAAATGGTGCTCAGTTACATAGTAATTACTGTACCATTTAAGGTGGAACGGGGAAGTTCGAAAAGCTGGTCTTTTAACTAACATGCTTCTATTATTTCTCCCTCCAGACACACAAGCTTCTCTGCAGGACTTATGCCTCTCGTCCCTCTCTAAATGTGAGTGACATTGTGATTTAATGTTTCTGTGAAAACGCTTTTTAAACCATATCCATATATATATATATATATATATATATATATATATATATATATATATATATATATATATATATATATATATATATATAATATCTCAGTGAAAACCAGCAGGTGTTTGACACCAACAATCAGTTTCGTGTCTTCTGTTATATTATAAAAGTAGTGAGGCACATATATCCTATACACTGATCTTCAAAGCGAATGCTCTTAATAACTTCTGTAAATCAGATTTGGTCAGCAGTGCCTTCTCTGTGTTTACATGCACTTGAGTATTCAGGTTATGGGGGAACTCCAGATTTACACGAATCAGACTAATAAACTAACAGAAAGAAGATGTGGTGTAAACACAAAGGTTATTAGTTTATTAGCCTGATTAATTTACATTCTTAAATTCAACAAGGACTTTTTTGGTGCATCACTCCCAAAGTTGTTTTGCCATTTCACTGTTTCAGCTTTAAACGCTGAAACATGGTAATGGTTATACATGCACCAAGAAGCCTGAATGCTGATCTGAAATCCAGCTCTCTTTATCAAACAGTCAATTGTATGTTTATTTGTCAGATACATAGTTATAATGAAATGCTTTGAGAACTGTTTGCTCACATTTTCCAAGATATTCTATCTAGGGAAATAAGGATGAGAGCAAGACACTGAGATAATATGACTTTGTGTAAAAATAAATAAATAAATAAATAAATAAATAAATATATATATATATATATATATATATATATATATATATATATATATATATATATATATATATATATATATATATGTGTGTGTGTGTGTGTGTTTAAAAAAATTATACTATAGACAAAAGTGTGCTGTGTGATGATGAACCCAATCTTAAAAATTGGAGGATGCTCTGTTTACGTGCTCACTGCTATAATCAGATAACTGCATGATGTTGCTTTACAATTTGAGCAATTATGTGATCATTTTGACCTCCCCAAAACTGGACACTTTAAAAACAAACTATTTATTTATATCAGGCATGTTCTCTGTTACATACTAAATAAAATATGACCTGAATTCAGTGTCTAGTGTACCGTGTGTACAGCTGCATGTAAAAAAGTTTCTGATTTCCTGGACTGGCTTGAACCTGTACCACAAAATACAGGACACAACTATAGCACAAGAATTTAAAAAGGTTTTTAGTACAGAGCATGTAGACTGTATTACATTGCTAAGTATCTAAAACAAACAAAAGCTTGAAATGCTGAAGGTCACTGAAGGACATGACATAAGTTATATGAGAGATTCATATGTAAGACTGTACATATTAGACATGCATTTTATATGCTTGCCAAGTGTTGTTATTACTGAATCCGGTCATCTGTTATTACTGATAATATTAAAGGTCAATTTTTCAAATCTTGTTATCCTAATTCCAGTGTCCAGTGTTCTGTCCAATGAGGTCCACTGATGTCACTAAAACACATTATTCCCAAATTCAGATTCTCAGTCTTTTCTAAAAACATAAAATCTCAGTGACTGTGTTTTGTAAGTCTATTATGCCAATAAACACATAATTTACTCCAGATTAAACTCACAATTTCCTTTTTTTTGTTAGAGGGACCTTGTTGAATAACCTACATACAAAAACATTTCTAAAATACATACAGGATCAGAAACAGGGTTTGATTGGTTCTCGGAGGTGGTGAGTGCCCATCTCATCAGCTGCTTTGTTTTTGTTTGACAAGAGAGATAGTAAAATAAAACATTCTGTTAAATGGTCAGCCAATGGAAAGAGTTCTGTATGAGCTACAAAACCTGATCAAATACGTGTACTAGATGTTTGGAATGAGGAGGATATGCGTTACATCAGTGACGTAATATCTAGCAAATAGCAGTGGCCCAGTTGGCAAGCTGGCTTTCATTTGTTTATTTGTTTTGTTGACTCGCATGTTTACCAAGACCTGACTGTTCACTGTTAACTTAAAATATGTGGCATTTCATCAACTGCTTTGGATTTGAAAAACTATTTAACATCCATAAACGTTATAAATAAATAGTGTCACATATTCTAATATTCTACTTAGAGATGGAAAGATCGATCAGCTATGTATCGGTATCGGCCGTTTTTTAATCAAAATATGTGATCGGCCGATATTTCTCCAGTTTAGCCGATCCCGAGAGCCGATCGAAGGCGTTAAACAAATGAGCCTAATTTCTGCATTTCCATCTAGCGTTTCGTTGAAACGCTACATTTAAAGATTACAAATTGTCGTTTAAAATAACCTTTATTTAATTGTTTTTTTTAGTTTTAAATTAAGGGTCTAAATGTAATGATTGCAGTACTGGGGATGTTTGTTTGATTTACTTCGTTTATTTACTGTTAATTTTGTTAAAAATATTATGCTGTTTCACATGAGCTCGTTAAAAATGGTAATAAACCAGTTTAGACCATGTTTCATGACTTGCTTGTGCTAATAACTACATGTAGCCCTGCCGTGGCATATAGCCCCACCCTCTATTGGTCCATCTTTACTGTTTATTATTGTATTTTTTTCTTTTATTCTTTGCCTGATATTGCATTTTTTATGTGGCCTGCAGAGTAGTTAATTTTTGCTGCTACAAATATATATATATATATATATATTTTTTTTTTTTTTTCCCAAATTTGTGGACCGTTGTTGCTGGAGTGGAAAGCGGCAGGCATGCAAAAGAAAGTGTTTATAATTACAAACAGCCAGTAAATATTTGGATCAGACTGTTTGGTGCGTTATATGGATGACTGTTCCTTTCCCTGCTTTTCTCTACCCCGATAGGAAGTCGTCATTGTCAGTGCAGTTCGGACCCCTATGGGTTCATTCAGAGGAAGCCTCTCGTCAGTGCCTGCGACCAAACTGGGCTCCATCGCCATCAAAGGGGCGGTCGAGCAAGCAGGTAAAGATCTGACCCACCCTGAATCCAGTCTGTATCCAGTCAGGAGGTGCTGCGATGCTGTTTATGTTTACTGTAATGATGAGTCTACTGTACATGAGCAGATGTTTTATATTGTTGGATCAGAGTTTGAGGGCATTGTTAAACTTACCCGTATCTGTGCCCTGAACTGATTCTAGACCTGTTTATGGAAGGAGCTTTCACATACAAGAAATGTATTGCACATAAATGTTAGCTTATTACAGCAACCTTGCTCCAGTCCTATGAAAGTTTGTTTTTTTATTAGTCACTTGACCGGTCCTCAGTCTGTGGGGGGCTGGAAACGAGTGATGAATGGATTGGAAATTTCTTCCTCCTGCAGGAATTCCTCCAGAGGAGGTGAAGGAGGTGTACATGGGCAACGTACTGCAGGCAGGAGAAGGACAAGCGCCAACCCGACAAGCTCTTCTAGGCGCCGGTAAGCTGATACAACATATTATTACACAAACAATGAGCCCCATCCTGAGGAGATCAGGGCTAAACGGCATGGACAAAATGCTGTATTGTGATTTTATATTGTTTTTGTATCGTATTCTAATGAGAAGGCTGTAGTCTGACCCAGAAATGAACTTTCTGTTTGTAATTATATATACTTTGTTTTGCAGGCCTGACGCTCTCCACTCCAGCAACGACGGTCAACAAAGTATGTGCCTCCGGCATGAAGTCCATCATGTTGGCTTCTCAGAGTCTGATGTGTGGTCATCAGGTAACATACTTATCTGACCTGATAACTTTAATATTTGATAACTAACAAGCTATCACGAGTTACTACTTGGACTTGGTTGTGCTGCTTGGACACAAGTTCTTGTTGATGTGGAAATGTAATGTAATGTTTTCTAGGATGTGATGGTAGCTGGTGGGATGGAGAGTATGTCCCAAGTTCCTTACGTGATGTCCAGAGAGTCACCTCCATACGGAGGAGTGAAAATGGAGGATCTGATCGTGAAGGACGGCCTGACTGACGTGTATAACAAATTCCACATGGTATTGGACCTTTGTACTTTCAAACCAGTTTTACGTGGTTTTGGACTTTTGTGTTTGAAAACAAACTCCATGTAGTGTTTGGCCAGATTCCTTTAGGACACGTTCAGGAACTTTGACCTATAAAACAACGTTAAATGGTGTTATCTGGTCCTCCGGTATCAGTGTGCTCTAATTTCACAAGATGTTCTATCAGTTTTCATATGCTGTTGGATCTTTGCAGTTCGAAACAAATTCTTGTGTTATTGGAGCTTTTATACATGTTTTTATATGCAGTTACTTTTATGCCAAAATTTAATCAAAATTTGATCAAAATGTCCAAAATACTTTGCTTAACTTTTCAAAAACAGCTACTCAGTTTCTCTTAATTCAATATAAATGTTTTACTAGTTTTGCTGGTCTTTGCTTTAATTTTTGGTCAATTTTCTATGCAATTATTTATTTATTTATTTTTTTTGTTTAATTTAACTTTTTACATTTTTGCTTCTAAAATGTTTCTTTTGCTTCTGACTTTTGGCACATTTTCACGAGGGCCGCCCAAAAATCAGATAAGGGCATCTTAGATAAGGGCATTCACCTCTGACCATTTGTCAACTGATTTGGAGTGACTGGACTTGATGAGCCCCTACATGGCATTTGACTTCATAGGTTTATCTTCTGGTTTTGATGGATTTTACAACATTTGTGTATAATTCATTGGTTGAGACATAAACAGTGGTTTGTTGTGAAATAGTTTATTGTAGACACACTTACTGGTTTCTTTACAGTGGTGATGGGAACCAGACATCAATATATCTACATTAGAAATATGGCCTTCATATTTTTTATCCCAAAGCACCAGTGAGCTGTAATGTAACATTGCTGAAATTGATTTGGTTTCCGTTGTACAATACCATGCATGTGGATCTCTGCCATTAAACTCTTTGTTTTTAGGGAAACTGTGCAGAAAACACAGCGAAGAACAGCAGCATTTCTAGAGAGGAGCAGGACGCGTATGCCATCAACTCATATACACGCAGCAAAGCAGCATGGGAGTCAGGAATCCTGGCCAAAGAAGTGGTTCCAGTGAGCATCCCACAGAGAGGTCAGTTTAACTGCTTAGTCATACAAAACTCAAAAGGCAGCACTTATAGGGTTTCCTTAGTTTTGACACATGTTGATTTGGACTCAATAGACAGGACATAATAAAAATCAGACTACTGAAACGTGTTTATACCTTAGATTTTTTATTTATTTACTTATTTTTGTGCATGACTCCAGTTAAGAACGATTGACTGTTGCTTTCACGGTTATGTGTTTTTAGGGACGCGTCATATTTCAAATTACACTGCAAGCTAGACATTGTCTGGAGTGTTTTCATTCCACCCCTGAATTATCTTCCCAGTTTTGCGCCCACACAAGATTTTTATATGTGGATGTTTACTAAAATAGAGATGTTCAGTAAAACGTACTGGAACTGGTGTTTTGCATTGGCTTGCATTGAAAGCAAAGACGCTCCTGTGACAGAAGCTTTAATATGTTTAACATTCCTGTTTCTCCATCCAGGCAAGCCAGATATTGTGGTAAAGGAGGATGAAGAATGGAGGAAGGTTGACTTCAGCAAGGTGCCTAAACTGAAGGCTGTGTTCCAGAAGGAGAACGGTATGAACAGTGTTCTTTGGCTTTGTGTTGCTTTAAATTTGTATCAGGTAGCAAACCTGAGTACTACTTCTTTTTTTTCTCTCTCTCTCCTTTAAATTTGCAGGCACAGTAACAGCAGCTAACGCCAGTACGCTGAACGATGGAGCTGCTGCGCTTGTCCTGATGACCACAGATGCGGCCAAGAGACTTAATGTTACTCCACTTGCGAGAGTTGTTTGTAAGAGACGTTTTGAGCGTTTGTAATGGCTCGTTCTGAATCAAACCGGACTACAGTTATTAAAGATGGACTGATCAGCATTTTAAGGCCTATTCCAATACCGATCGAGGGCGGGGTATATGCCATGGCAGGGCTACATGCAATTATTAGCGCAAGCAAGTCATGAAACACGGTGGAAACATGGTTATCTAGAACTATAAACTCAATCACTCTGGCTGTGGTTCTTTAGCTCTCTGGCTGTTGCTGCTGCTGTTCTGTTGGTACCGGTCAGATCTGGTCTGCACAGGTTTCTGGGTTATTAGTTTTGTGCTAGCTGCGTGTGCTAGCTCTGCTGTTTGCTGATACTCACTGTATTCAGCCGTGTGGTGGGCTCTTAAGTGCCGTATCAGATTAGTAGTGTTAAATGTCTTCGTCTTGATTTGGTACAGCAGCAACAATTCAAGATCTACATTTAATGATTGCAGTTTTTGTTTAAAATAACAGAGTCTGCTTTTAATGACTGCAGTTCTTACTGCGTTTATTTAATTAGCTTTTTTAGTTTTAAATTAAGGGTCTAAATGTAATGATTGCAGTATTGGGGATGTTTGTTTGATTTACTTTGTTTATTTACTGTTAATTGAGTTAAAAATATGACGCTGTTTCACACAAGCTCATTAAAAATGGTAACAAACCACTTTAGACCATTTTTCATGACTTGCTTGCGCTAATAACTACATGTAGTCCTGCCGTGGCATATAGCCCCGCCCTCGATCGCTATCGGCTATTGGCCAATCGCGCTGAATAGTGATTGGCAATCGGAATCGGCCTCAAAAATGCTGATCGGTCCATCTCTAGTCAGGACCCCCCACAAGATATAAATAAAAGCTTTACAGTTAAAGCTTCACTTTAAACATTCATTAATTAATTACAGCTCCAGTATGCTGTGGTAGGCTCGTTAAATAACGACTTTTTTTTTTAAAGTACAAACCTGACTGTAGTGCCAATTCAGTAGATGACTGTTTTACTAACCTCATTATCTCCGTAATGGCCGCGTGCTGCCGGCTGGCCTGTGTTTCTTTATTAGAGCTAATTCGATTGTTGTCCTCGTCTTCTTTTTTAGCTTTCGCTGATGCTGCTGTTGCTCCCATCGATTTCCCCATCGCTCCGGCGTTTGCAGTCCCCAAGGTGAGCTAATGCTCGTTTGTTTGTAGAGATAAGGTGTCTACAGTTATGTGAGCCTGTTCGGTCCACTCTATTCTAAGCCTTCTGCTGTGTGTAGGTGCTCGAAGCTGCCGGTGTTAAGAAGGATGATATTGCCATGTGGGAAATAAATGAGGCCTTCAGCGTGGTGGTCCTCGCCAATATTAAGATGCTGGACATCGACCCCAGCAGAGTCAATATCAACGGAGGAGCAGTGTCCCTCGGACACCCTATCGGGTAATCAGCTGTAAATGTGATTTCAATACAAGTAGTGTTTCTTTTATGAATACAGCACAACTTCATCTCCAACTGTCAGATTGGTACTGTATGGTCTGTTACCATGGATGGTCATTTTTATATGGCTGTACATTTGAAAAGAAAAAAAAAATCATAAACAAGATTAAATTTAAATAAGATGAGAACCTGATAATCATAATCATCATAACGTATTGCTTGTATTGTATTTTTGGTCATTTTACGTCATTCTTAAGTGTCTAATTTGGGTAATTAGCTGCCTATTACTTACAGGTGGCTTAACTTATTGGCTAATATTAAACTACATATGATCTCAAACTCACAAAAATGTGTTTTGTTATTAAAAAGTGTAGCGATGGAAGGATCTATTGGCTATGTATCGGCCGTTTTTAATCTAAATATGCGACCAGCCTATATTTCTCCAATTTAACCGACCCCGAGATTAAACAAATGAGCCTAATTTGTATTTCCAAATAGCGTTTCATCCAGGAAGAGGAGCCCTCCGTAAAACGCCCTCCGGCCAGGTCCCTGCATTTCCTATCTGAACCACTAGGTGGAAAAACATACCATTTCATACTGACTAAAGCAGTGGCCTCGCGAGAACAGTTTATGGCGTTTACTGTATGTGCAGATAGAAAACATCGTCCGTCGGGCAGGGTTTTACCGTATGTGACTCATGCAGGATGTTTAAACATCTGTAAGATCTGTAAAATCAGTGTGTCTCGTGGGAGACACAAAACAAAGACATTTAACACTACTAATCTGATACAGCACTTAAGAAGAGAACACCACACAGCTGAATACAGTGAGTATCAGCAAACAGCAGAGCTAGCACGTGCAGCTAGCACAAAACTAATAACCTAGAACACCTACAGACCAGATCTGACAGGTACGAACAGCAGCAACAGTCAGAGAGCTAAAGGAACCACATAGCGCTGGATAACCATGTTTCAACCATGTTACATGACTTGCCTGTAATAATAATAGCATGTAGGCCTGCCGTGGCTAATAGCCCCGTTCCAGATTGGTATCAGCTATGCTGAAAGATCTCAAAAACGCTGATCGGTCCTTCTATAAAACAAAGCCTTTTACGTCTGGAAACCAGTTACGTCTGGCATCCATACATACCCAAACCATAAAACTACCTCCACCATGCTTCACATATAAAGCTGGATATTAAGCAGTTCCTTCCCTGCTCTTCCTTTCACATCTTCACCACAAACTTCCTCTTTGTTATTCCAGATAACTTCCAATGTACAGGCGGTATCGTCTGCACTTTGGGGCCTGGATATTCTGTTTCACACAGCGTTCACATTTCAGTCCCACTAACCAGACATGCATTTGACTAGCCAGTGTAAATGCATGTGTCTGAAATCTCACAAGGATACAATTTACCTGATGTCGCATGACATCACCAGGTGTAAATAGGGTCCAACAGTACCTGTATTCTCAACAAATGTCTCACCAACCTTTGAATCCTGCAGTAGTGCAGTTAAGCAGTCCGGGCTACTTTAGTTTTTACTAAGATAAAATATATAATTTATCAAAATTAGGTTACATTTTTAGCATCCGCACTGTTTTACTTTGGACTTATGTGGACTCAAGCAGCGCCACCAAGAGGCCGATTAGAAAAGCTGCAAGACAAGACTGACTTAAATCTGTAAATCCATGAATTGGGACCTATTAGTTAGCCATTGGCCATTTGGGTTTATGTTTTAAACCCCACGATTTCTAACTCCACGTTCCTACAGACTGTAGTCCGCACCTAGTAGGGCCTGATTGGCTGAGACAAGCCATTGTAGATTAGTTTTGTTTCAGTGAGTTTTTTTTTTTTCTTCTTCTTTTCTTCAATAGCAGTAATTCTATTATTCTGTTAGTGGCCTTTTGGTTTCAGTGTTATGCTAGCGCCATGTTAACATTTAGGTTAAACTATTAGAAAAGAAGAATCCCTTTGTTATATTTATTAATACTTAATACTTTCTTTCATTTTCCAGAATGTCTGGGGCGAGGATCGTCGGGCACATGGTGCACAACCTGAAGTCTGGTCAGTACGGCCTGGCAGGCATCTGCAACGGTGGAGGAGGAGCCTCTTCAATTCTCATCCAGAAATATTAGCCCTTTCACCCTCATTCAGGCTCCCCATTAGGTCAGACTCTAGGAGAATACATCACATATCCACAGAACAAAGTTATTATCCAGACACATCAAGATTTGCGGCCTTGTTTCTGATTTTGATTGTGGTTACTGTTTGTCACTCCAGAGTAGATCACTCCTCTTTCCTCGCTGGGGAATTATGGGGCTCATTGGACATTTTAAATGTTTGTCAATGAAAATTATTTATGTTTATTTAAGGTATGAGGTGCTTTCTTGTGGGATTAACTGCTGGGACGTTCAGGATTTGTCAAAATTAAAAAATCATGTAAGATAGAGGAGATGCAATAAAAAGAGGAGATTGTTTTCAAAGTGTTTCCTGTATTTTTAGATAATAACTGTATATCAGTTCAAAACTGATTAAAATAAAATTAAAAATAAAATAGAGGTCGACTGATATATTGGGCTGATGTTTGCCATTTATTTTATATATATATATATATATTAGTCAAAGTGAACTTTATTGTCATTCAGACTTTACAACTGAGTGCATAGCTGAATGAGATTGCGTTTCTCCAAACTCCAATGTGCAGATATATAAAAACACAAGACAAACAACTAACATGACAAATAAATAACAACATGACAAATAAATAACAACATGACAGTACAGTGGAGAATATAGAAGAGTGTGTGTGATAAATAGTGTGATAGATATAGATATGTATACTTCAAAAAAGTGTTTTTTGCAGACGTATTGCACTTAAAGGGAATATATATATTGCACAGTTCTGAAAAAATATTGCACACTGTAACAATGTAAACATAACACTTTAAATTTAAACATTTTAAGGTGTAAGAGTGCTTAGGTTTAGAATATATATTAGGTATATGTAAATATATATATTAGGTACAGTTCAGTGCCTATACTCGTTGTTTACAGTTATATATATATATATATATATATATATATATATATATAAAAATGTGCCTGACTGCCCTAGTATAATACAAACATTAACACATTACTGTTACACAGAGAGTCTCTCCAGAGCAGCCATGTTTTTTATGTTCTTTTAGCAGTAATATGGTCATACTGTATTTTTTGGGGGGCAGATAATATATATATATATATATATATATATATATATATATATATATATATATATATATATATATATATATATATTTTTTTTTTTTTCTTCTTCTTCTTCTTGTTAAGGTAGTATTAAAGAAAGGATGTTAAGTTCAGAAATGTTGTTCATCCACTTGTTATTATTAGTGTGACCTTTTAGCAGCAAATAAAGAGGAAAACTAGATATCGCCCCTAAAATTCGGCAGCACGTATCTGCCATCGGCTGACCCTGACCTATAGACATCGGCATCAGCTATAGAAAAACCCATATCAGTCGATCTCTAACCTAAAATACAGTTTCAGATTCCCCATTCAAGGATAGAGCATTGACGTTTTGTGCATCTACCACTAGAGGGTGCCATTGCTCTGTGGATTGGACTCATTGTTCACTGGAAACAGTTAGTAGTCAGTAGCGATGCAGTTAAAACCATCTCAGTGAAAACGGGAACTAATAAAAAAAATGGCTTGGGATGTGGGATGTTATCTTTGTTCAAGGAGAAGCTTTGACAGTTCAACCAAGTTAAGATCTGTACAAGCTATACAGACACCTCATTATGTAAACCTCCTTGTATCTACATTCATCGTCTGTTTAATCAGCTCCACTGATCATATAGGAGTACTTTGTAGTCCTACCCTCACAGACTGTAGTTCATCTGTTTTTCTGTGTACTTTAATGGTCAGGACCCCACAGGACCACCACAGAGCAGGTATTATGTGGATGGTGGTTCCTTCTCAGCACTGCAGTGACACTGGCGTGGTGGTGGTGTGCGAGTATGAGTGTATCAGACATAGCAGTGTCCACTCACTGTCCACTCTATTAGACACTCCTACTACTTGCTGGTCCACCTTGTAGATGTAAAGTCAGAGACAGTAGCTCATCTGCTGCTGCACAGTTTGGGTTCCTCTAGTTCTTCATCAGTGGACACAGGACGCCGTAGGTGGGCGTAAACACCATGTTCTGAATAAAAATAGGACAAAATGAGCCACAGTTTAGAGATGTGTGTTCTATTGATAAACCTATTCCTCTCTTAGCATTGGCTAAATATCACAAACCTTTAAATTAGCACCATTTTACAGAAAGCTGTGCCAAAGCAGCTCATGTGACACATGAAACATTACAATGGATTTAGGCCTCATCATACAGTACTACAGAGAGAACGCTAGGCTAGTGCCAAATATACAGAATCCTTTGCAGCAGATCTTTGCTGGTTCTACTTGATGTTAGTGCATCATTTGATGCAGTAGTCCACCCCAAAACCTCACAGGAATAGCTTACTTATCTGAAGTACAAAAGAAACATGTGGTGTTCCACAGGGCTCTGTCTTAGGACCTCTGTTTTTGGCCACATATGTTCTATTATTGGGTACTATAATAACTGAACATGGCTTAAAGCTCTATTGCTATGATAATGACACACAGTTGTCTTTATCAGCCAAACCAGATGATAAATAATAGGTGTGTCTTAAATCCTACTGAGCTCCTACATAGGCTGCATTTTACGTCATAGTATGCGCTCCCGTCATGTAGGCTGTCCCAATTCTTACATACCTTAAACATACTGTCTACTGAGGAACCTTATTTAGACCTGATTTGGCTGCTAAGGCAATCCCATGATGCAACACAGGCTAATCTAGGAGCAGTGAAGTGGTTTTAAAATGTAAGTTATTTTGATTCTCTCTGGAGTTTTAATGTGTTTCTGGTCATAAAATCACACAAAACAGTATTTTATTATCAACTCTGTAACGAGTCCTTCACCATTTACACTTTATACTCCAGACATTAGCATTTATGCTAGCGGATTTTTAAGCCTCTGACTATTGTTTTGGATAGCCGGCCGGTAGCTAAGCAACCAGCTAACCCACCGGTGGCGTGCTGCAGTGGGTGGGAACAAGCCGTGACGCAGTCTCTCTCTAACTAGAGCGTCTCAGTAATCTGTTTTATGAGGAGAGATGAGGAGAGAACGCTGCTACTTAAACAGCTGCTACCTAGACAGCCTACTTAGACACTCACTAGGGTTTGAGACAGACCCAAAAGCCCAAAGACAAAAACAAAAACTCTTCACTTTCAATGTTTGTCAGTGCATGGCTGGATTACTGACCGGGCCAGTGGGGCCAGCGCCCCGTCCCAAAACATTTTGCGATGCCCATCAACGTTTATGATACAATATATTTTTATTTCCGAGGGCCCTCCGTTTTAAGGTTCCTCTGACTTTTAAGCACTTTGACCCCAGGGCCTCTTGGGGGTGCTAGCCATGCTTTTAGGGCCCCTAGCCATGCTTTTGGGACCCCTAGCCATGCTTTTGGGCCCTAGCCATGCTTTTGGGCCCCTTATGAAAATGGACGAGGCGTTGTGGCACTGCTCTGACTTCGACTTCTGGCTATTAGGGGTCCTAGGAAAGAGGGGGGCATAATTTTACAGGGCACTGGTAATGATAGAGAAGAGCAAGGCATACCATTAAAGGGCCCTTGATCGCGAGGGGTGCGGGTGGTGGGGGGGGTTACCCAGGGGCCCAGACTATCCTTAATCCGTCCTTGCGTCAGTGGATCCAGAATTGTTTCCAAGCTGAAATGCATGTTTATCTTTGGACAGTGATGATGTAATGTTTAATTGCATGGTGCTGCTGCATTTGGTTGGTTTGACACATACAACTATCAAACTGATAAACTATTGGGAATTATTTCATTTAGACTGTGTTTATTTTAAGCGGCGGAGCTTTTCTAGTCTTTACGGTATACGGGATTTGTGGTGCAGTAACCTCACAGACCTCGTGTGTTGTAAGATCATCAAAAAGCGCTCCTCAGCCAATCAGATCTGTGCAGATTCAGGAGTACGGCGCGCACACAGGCGAGGTACGAAACGAAAAGCAGCTGTTGGAGAATAAAGTGAGTCAGAGAATAAAGCGAGTCAGAGAATAAAGCGAAAGTCTGATTCAGACAGCGTGCTGTAAAAAGTTTTATTGACTTTCTTTATAAATAAACACTTTAAGATGCTCTTTATTTCTAAAACATTCAGTTTTTTTAATGTAGCTCTTGTTTTTATTGAAGTGAGTAAAAAACATTTATTAGAAGTTTATAAATAATTCATTCAGTTTTTAAACATTCAGTTTTTAAATATACTGAACGGTATGTGTGATGTGTTGGTGTTTCAGTAGCTGATGGTATAAGATGCTGATACTAGACTACTTCAGTAAACAGGATACACCACTGAATCAGAACACATGTTAGAAATGATGATCCAGACCTTGGTCTGAGGAGATCTCCTTTAACTGGACCTTACTGAACTCTAATTAAATACCCTTGTCCTAAAGGAAAAACAGTAAGGGCCCTAAAACGGAGTCTTGTGGGACACCAAAATAGTCAGATGGGATGAAAGCTGCAACCAAATCCTGTAGTAGACTTATGTAATCCCTTACAAAAAAGAAGTTTATTCAAGTGTACCATTAATTTACTTCTTTTAAACTAAAAGGAAGTGAGTATACTTCCTTTTATGTACTTCTCAGTGATATACTAAACACAGTTATACTTAAGTATACTTTGGTTGTACTGACAAGTATAGAACAGTCTAAGTATATTTGGCCTTTATATGTACTTAATCTTTTGATTGAGATAGTAGAAGTAAGTATTCTTGCTCTGCACAAAAACACATCCAGTAGAATATTTATTTAAAATTTGATTTATAAAGATTTATAGAGATACAAATATGTTTCTTAATCTGAGCGTGTCTTGTTTATTTTACGTGTGTCCACTGGTGAGTAAGTAAACGTTGTTAAATTCTATTTTAAGTAGAAAAAATATCTTAAACCTAGTCATATACTTTAAAGTACAACAATAATATAAGCAGTAAATTATAAGTATTATATTAAGTTCACTTAAAGAAAACTTACAAGCTAGTAAACTAACAGTAACCCTTAAGTTTACTTTTAGTGTAGTTGCAGTACAAAAGATGTAAACTAGTTGTATACTTGGTTTACTACTCTTACACTTAAAGTGTATTTAAAAGTATACTTTTATAAAACTAAAAAGTGGGCCAATTTAGTCCCAAGACGTATTAAAATAGTACATATACAAGTGTACTACTAGTACAATGACATTAGTATAGTAGCTACATAAAGTATACTTAATAAAATGAACTTTAAGTATACTTATTTTCTGTAAGGGATCTGAGGCAAGCAGTAAATTAATGCTAGCCAGTATTGACTGTGTGCTATGAAGCTTCTGTGTCGAGTCGGGTCAAGTCAAGTCAAGCCACCAATGATGCTTCCAAGTCAATTCATGCTAATAGCTCAATAGTATGGAGGTCAGTGCGTATTCTTAATCGAGGCATTGATAATGTTTCAAGCTGTGCAGGGCAGGTCTGTGTCTAGATTCCCGTCTGTTAAACAGTTTCTAAAACAACTCCACATGTTTTGAGGCAAATGTATGATGATTTATGTGTACAGTAAGTGAAACGTTCCTGTTCAGTGACATTTGCACCCATGCATTAGCTTTATTTACACATGTTCCATTCTGTTTGCCCACATTGCTGCAGCACAAAGTCGCGTCAAATATTAACAGGACGTGAAAGGACGGAAAAGTTGCAGTGACGAGTACAGAAGCATTACAAAGCATAAGACTTGCAGGTCTAAGAAAAGGTTGCTGTTTACTAACCTGAATCCTGTCTGGCCTTGACGCAGCCTTCAAACTAGCCTAAGTCTTCCAGAGCGTAGCTGAAGATGGTCTTTGTGCTCTAATGGCACTTTAGGGAAAGAGGCTGGTGAATATTACTCTACGTCAGTGGAACATACAGTACCAGTCGAGTTTTAATGCACCTGCTAATAAATAGGAGGGCCTTTCTTATGGTGACCACACCTCCACGTTTTTTGGTGGCCTGTCCATGGCTGGAGCTGTCCTCAGAAACGTCCCTGTGAGTGTTAAACGAGCTAGGAAGTTGGAATGAAGAACCTGGCAGCAGAGCAGACAGACAGACTCTCACTTTATGCTGGTTTTGGCTAACAGGTTTTAATTTTTATATATCATTTGAACCCGACAGCTGCTCTTTATAATTTTATGATGAATGGACCAGTAGAAATGCTCCAAATCAGCTTGAAACAAATTCTGGATTTTGGCCTCTCCTGTAAAGTTGTCCAGTATCTCCATTTTTGTCCATTTGAACTCAACATTTAAACACAAATGTGGCCGTTTATACTGCATGACAATTTCATGATGAATGGACCAATAGAAATGCTCCAAAATAGCTTGGAATAAATCTGGTTCTGTTGACTTACATTGAAAGTAAAGAAGGTTTTTGGCCTCTCCTGTAAAGTTGCTACAGTGTGATATATCGTTGCTGGCCAATGAAAAACATGTCCAGTATCTCCATTTTTGTCCATTTTCTAAATCATTTGAACGCAACAGCTGCCGTTTACACTGCATGACAATTTCATGTTGAATGGACCAATAGAAATGCTCCAAAATAGCTTGGAATAAATCTGGTTCCATTGACTTACGTTAAAAGTAAAGAAGGTTTTGGTCTCTCCTGTAAAGTTGCCATTTTGGAGGTACCTGTTTTACTTTGGACAGCGATGTTATGTCGATAGCAGCATCTCTGTCTCTCCAGAACTGGAGCTCAGGGGGGTGTTAAGGGGATTGTGATCTATATCGATCTAAGTCTATTTACTGCCTAAATATTTAATATGAATATGAGTTATGGACTCATACGACAATGGAATCTTTTGTGGTGAACATGTTTCTGCACCATTCCTGCCCAAGCTACTAGACTTCTGAAACCCTTTTGACCCACAACAAATCTCACAATGGGTAAAACGGGAAATATGAATGATTTGCTATTATTATGGTTTAGGAGTTTCTTTATAGAGTACTCTATAGTTGATCGTACAATCACTGACAGTAACTACAGTAACTATGTTTAAAAACAGGATATTGGATGGAAACTGATGTTTTTTTTTCTTTATATAGATAAAAACATCCTGATATGATGACATCCTGATTGGTCTTTCTTACTTCCACATAGAATAGTAATGAAGACTATACAATTAAATGTTATTCTCTTATATTACTGGCTGTAGCTAATTTAAAGCCTTTGGTTTGAGAGTCAAAAATACAAAACAAGTAAACACAAAGTAAATATACAAGTAAAAATAATTGAAAGTATACTATAACAGTAATTTTTACTTCTAAAACATCTAAAGGGCCCATATTTTACACTTCCATCAATATATATATATATATATATATATTTATAGATAGATTTGTATATATACCTTATGGACTGTCAGTGCTGAGTATAAGTAATTGTAGGTAATTGTAGGTAATTCAGTAGTTTATTTATTTATAAATAATATATAATCGCATTAAAAAACAGCTATGCACATATGATCTAATTAACAAGGCACAATAATTACACAATTAAAAAAGATGTTTAAAAAAAAAACTAATGTCCTGTGGTCAACTGTTCCAGAGCTTCGGTGCTGCAGCTGCAAAGGTTGGGTCACCCTTGAGGTTCAGCCGACATCATGTAACTAACAGCCAAGAGCAACTGATCTCAACCTCACCTCAAACACCTAGAATAAGAAAGAGGTTTTCGAGACTCGATAGTGCAGCTCCTTTTAGTGCCCTAAAAATAGATAACAGAACCTTAAACTGAACCCGGTAATGAACATGGAGGCTAAAACTGGAGTGATAAACTTTTAGCACAAGTGGTACAATCTTGACTACCATAAGTTACTTCCTCTACTTGTTCAATGATGTTTTTGTTGTTGTTAAGACCATTAAACGCTTAATGATTTGCCAAATTAGTTTGACCCACTTTTACCCTCTAAAGTCCACCTAAGATATTTGCTCTGGTTTGTGTACCAGATATAATCATAATTCATATAGCTTGGCCAATTTGCAACCTAGCTGTAACCACTGAAATTACAGATTTATTTTAATAGGAAGGTTTTGGAAAAGTCTTCACAAGAAAATATGCTTCACAAGTACCTACAGTGTCTCTGCTAAGATCTTCTAAGAAACCTGTACTGGTTACTTCAGTGTTAGTCACATACTTGATGTTATGTTAGCTCTGCTTGAAGTAACGTCAGTTTCTAACATGAGATGTAAATTCACACAAAGCCAGGAAAATGCTGAGTTAATCATGTCTGGCTTCGTTCAGACAAGTATAAGAGACGACTTGAGAAAGATACATACACTACCGCTCAAAAGTTTGGGATCACAGTGAAATGTTCTTGTTTTCAATGGAGTATCTTCTTCCTTAACACAACAATGGACTGACGGGTCTCTAAAGAAAGTTGTTTCTTTCTGGTCATTGTGAGTCGGTCAGCAAGCCATCAACTGCTGATCTTCAGATACTAAACTAACCTAGAATGTTGTTCTCCATTTTATACTCACTTATTAGTAGAATGTTTTTCAGCTGTGCATCACAATTGATCAAGAGTGTCCTAACAACCAATTAGCCCAATAACATCCTTAACTTGGATTGGTGGCCGCACCAGGAGATTTAGACAGAGGACTGAGAATTACTGATAATAGGACTATATGCAAAATAAGCCTTTATACAAAAATAGACTTTAATACAAACATTTTTATTCTTTAAAAATCATCTGATACACTTACATGCATTGTGAAATGAACAATATTGTTTGTGAATTGCATGAAATGAAATTCTAAAGTGATCCTAAACTTTTGAGCAGTAGTATATATATATATATATATATATTTATTTATTTATTTATATGTGTGTGTGTGTGTGTGCGTGTATGTATGTGTACTTTTGGGCTGGCTTCTTTGAAGCTGACTTTGTCCACGAAGCTGAGAGTGTATGTCATGTTATTTTGCGAAAACCTGAACTTTTGTATATGTATGTATGTGTATATATTATACTAGAACTAGACGACAAACTGTGCTGTTTACATTCTCTTGACTTTTATTTTCATAAATTTACATGACTTTTCCATGACATTAAATTTTCATTAAAAGTAAAAAATGTATTAAAAAAATAAATACATTAATATATATATATATATATATATATATATATATATATATATATATATATATATAGTTGTTATACTACAATGTACTATTGTTACTACTATTGTTAAAATAGTACTTTTAGTACTACTATTTAATTATTTGTATAAAATAAGAAAAACAAGTATCCCTGTTTTGGTTGATTTTTATTTTTCTAGATTATTTAAACACAACAGTTGCCCTTTACACTGTGTGTAAATAATGAATGGATCAATAGAAATGCTTCAAAATAGCTTGGAAAAATGTCTGGTTCCTCTGACTTACATTAAAAGTGAAGACAGTTTTTGGCCTTTCCTGTAAAGTTGCCATTTTGAAGTTACATGTTTTTCTGGACAACATCAATATATATGTTTGTTCTGTTATTAGGGTGAACAGGTGAGGTCATAGAAATGGAAAGATGGCCTTTAAGATTTAACAGACATTCAGTCTGTTGTGTATTGTTATTGTACTGTATAATCATTAACCATCCGTTCTGAGGAATTTCATGGGGAACGTATTACATTAAAGTTTTTTTAAAACTTTCTATTGTACTGTATGGCGGTACATAGGATCTATGACTTGCACGTTCCCAGCCCAACCCCTTTTCCATTGTTTCTACATTTCAATTGTTTTGTCCCCTTGCAAAAGTACCTCTTGCAAAACTGAGCATACCCGATACTGTGAAACAGCACTTTACAGTAAGGTAAATTAAACATGACCTTCCTGAAAGGGCGTTCCAGCCTTAAACAGCATCTTGGATTTATCGGAATTTATAGTTTTATATGTTGATATTCTCAACACCCAGCATGCATTATACAAATAAGTCATACAACCTTTGGGAATCCCTTTGGCCCCATCCATCCTGACTGTTAGCATAGCCTCTGCTGGCATTAGCATTACCTCAGTTCAGGGTTTGATTTCCAGTCCAAACAGAAAAAAGTAGTTTGGAGTTTGTTTATCATTCCTATCATGTATTATTCCCAATGTTTACAATCCAAGAGTTTTATATTCTAAGGATTCTATGTTCCCAGTGTTCTATACTCCAAGGGCTCTATATTCCTAGTGCTTTATATTCCAAATGCTTTACATTCTCAGGGCTGTATACACAGGGTTCTATATTCCCAGTGCTCTATATTTTTAGGGTTCTATATTACCTTAATTCTATATTGCCAATGCCCAATACTGTTAGTGCTCTGTATTCCCTGTACCCCATATGTCCTATTTTCTGTATCTCCAGGATTCTGTTATCCCCAGCGATGTATATTCACAGGGTACATATCCCAGGGTACTATATTCACAGGGGTTGATATTCCCACAGGCCTAAATTTCCAGAAATTTAGTTTCAGGCTTATGTCTTCCTAGCGCTCTCTATTCCCCCCAGGCCTAAATGTTTTCAGGGTTCTGTGTTCTTAGGCATCTACATTCCCAAAGGCCTAAATTCTGGGTTCGTACAGGCCTTGATTTTCAGGGTTACGATCAGTCCCAACCCAGTGCTAATAGCATTGTTTACAAACTGAAATGACAAGGAGGTAAAATAGGGCCCTGGGAACCCAGGCATGACCCCGATAACCGTGGCCATAGCTGCGGTAACCTGCCCACACTTAAACAGGAGCACATTTACAGACTGCTAAATCACTAATGCAGGACATGGAGTTATCACAGCTGTCGCTTTATCACCAATAGCAATTTACTGTAAGTCTTATCAGACAGTGCGACTGTTCCTCATACATGAAGGCATATTTCCTTGTTCCACCGATCAAGGAAGTATCAAGTGAAAAAAGGGCCCCACTGAAACCTCACACTATCTCACTGCTTTAAATGGTAAAGTGTTATGCAAAACACAGGGATGTGTTGTGTCTATCCGGCACCGCCAGACATCACACCCATTTGAACCACTTAAAGGGTTCATATCCTACATGTTTATCTTTTCTCTTAAATCCCGGAGTTCTGCTTACAACATTTGGCTCTTACATACCAAAAAATAGATCTTAAATATTTTTTACGTCCCCACTTTGGACCAGCTCTGTTCTAATCAGCTGCCCTGTACTGTGCCTCATTCAACAAAGCAGCCCAGTCCAGACCTGAATAGATTCAGGAGAGATTGCTGTTGCAGCTTGATTCCCACAAATGTATGTAGAAGTTCATCAAGAATGTATGTTCTGCATTTACATTCTCATAGTTATTAGTATTTACATTCATTTAATAGCAGCTACTGAATAATCTAGAAAAAGTTAAGTCCCAAGATCAATAAGTGATTATTAGGCCTCAGTGGGCTTCCCTGAGCAGCAGTGTGGTTTTATATGACTCAAGATCACACTTTTCTTCTGTTGATGGCTGAAGTGTCTGACTCACAATTAATAATCAGTATTAACTTCATTTCAGGACTCAGGAAGTAGTTCTGTTTACTCCCAGCTGATAAGTCAAGTGTGCAGGCCAGCGAGCGCACAGGCAAAGGTGTGGCCGTGGCTGTTCATTACCAGGAATACAGGAAAAGTGACCACACAGAAGAGAGAGGGAGAGAAGCACTGGGTCCTATTTGAAAGACAAAGGACAAGGCAGTGGAACGCAGAGGTATGTGGTTAACTTGTACTTTAATAGAGTTGAAGGATTTCAGGTGAGAATTTGTTCAAGTTTAATGAATCATTTGACGGGGTCTAGTGGTCGATATAAGATTAAACATAGCTTACTTTAACACTGAGAGTGATTTGGTGTGATAGGGGGTCATGTTCGGAAGCAGATGAGTTTATTCCTGGTTGGCTGAATATCTTATATTCACAACACTGCTGCTAGTCGTCTTCACTAACGCTGAGATATTTAGAGCTGTAGCTGAACCAAGATTCAGGGCCCACCAGTGAGCCCAACGTGTTACTACACACTTCTATTACCTAAGAGTAACCCAACCAGTTTACACCGTAGTCTTTGTAATTATTGAGTAATGAGTCTTACTATGTAAGTATTTGGGATTTTAAGGGGTTAATAGGGCAGTTGACACTGGAAACCATTTAACAGCACTGAACTGCATCTAACGTAACCAAACAGCAAGTTTCTTGGAATCAACAACAAACCTGTATTGAGTTTTTGGTGTGTCACCTTTTAATCTGTATCCACTATAGTATCGTACAACTGAACACTGGGTTTCACCAGAACTATGGGACAAGATTGTGAAAGCATTGATGATTTACGTCAGAAACTGACTATAAATCTTGTAGTGATTCATTAGAAAGTCACGTCTAGTTTCCAGTGCAGATATTTTAGGTACTAATATTTCAGGTACTAATACTGTGGCTTACTGTAACACATTTTCAGCAATAGAAGCTTTATATAAGGAAATTACAGCATCATCAAAAGAGAAAGTGGTAAGTAGTTAAACGGTTAAGCAATTGAATTGAATTCAGTTTATAGCAGTAACAGAAGAAATGTTAAACGTTAAATAATAGTGTAATAGTTCTTCACTTGAGGCCTGAAATGGTAAATCAGAGGACCAGTAATATTGAAGAAATGCCAAGACCCGGAAAGGTTCTGGGAAAAGTAAAGTTATGAGTCTCTCTGACTCATAATTTCCATTCGGAGAAGTTCCTTAAGTCATAATTAAGTGACGCCGCTTCAGTATGATGGTGCCTATAAAATATGTGGGGGTAAACAAAAGTGCGAAGGTTTTGATCAAACTGTGATCAAACCCTACTAATGCTAATTTGACAACTGTTCCAGGTTTAAGGGGCCAAGATCAGGAAAAATATATGATTTTTGCCCTCTCTCACTCCAAAACTCCGGTATCACTTTATCCCAATGAGCCAGACAGTCCTGTCATCCACTAACTACCTCTGCGTGACTTTTGAACATGTAGCAAAAGGGAAGTGGAAAATAGAAAACCCGGTGTGGAGCTGGAGATGATTAAAGGAAAGGTTTGAGCAAGAGTGAACCAATCAAAGTCCATATACACATATGAAGTCCTATGTGGGGCCATTTCCAAACATTTGGGGACTCCACACCCAACCAACCACCGGACATATTGTTTTGTATGTAACAATAGTATAAGAATAGAACGTTGCTGTTCAAAGAAAAATATGTATCTTCAAAACGGAGAGAACAAAAGCATTTGTTATTTTCAATGCAAGTCAATGGCACCAGAATTCTTTTCAAGCTATTTTGGAGCATTTCTATTGGTTCATTAGACATAAACCTTCTCTGGATATAAAGGGCAGCTGTCGTGCTCAAATGATGAAAATAAGAATAATAATAATTATATATATATATATATATATATATATATATATATATATATATATATATGTGTGTGTGTGTGTATGTGTGTGTAATGTCAAGATACTACAGCGGTATCACAATATATTGCAAGCAAAGTGATATACTGTGATATTTAAAATCCTACTATTAAAACACACCACTATATGAACAGGTTTGTCAATGCTTATAACAGCATTGCGTCCTTGTGCTGCTTGTTTATGTTGGAGTGGAGCTGAAAAAGGATTACTACACTGCCACCAGAGGTTTAAACACAACACACAATGATAAACTGTCTGGCAGAATCTGTGTATCAATATATATATATATATATATATATATATATATATATATATATATATATATATATATATATATATAATATATTTATTTATTTATTTATTTATATATATATATATATATATATATATATATTTTTTTTTTATTTTTTTTTTTTATTTTTATTTTTTATTTTTTTTTTTCTACATCAATTAACTGCAGCAACTGGTGTTTACGTTGTGGTAAAATTTCATGATGAATGGACCAATAGAAGTGCTCCAAAAAAGCTTGGAAAAAATTCTGGTTGCATTGACTTACATTGAACGTAAAGACAGTTTTTGGCTTCTCCTGTAAAGCTGCCGTTTTTTTCATTGGACAGCGAAGATATGGAGGGATGTAAAGCATAAAATGTGGGCTGTATTAAAGTTAAGACACCATGAATATTGTCACTGTCCAATAAAAAACATGTATCTCCTTTATTTTGTCAATTTCTAGTTGTCTACATCATTTAAACACCATTGGTACTTTACATTGGGTTTCAATTTCATGATGAATGGACCAATAGAAATGCTCCAAAATAGCTTTTTAAAATTCTGGTTCCATTGACTTACATTAAAAATAAAGTATGTTTTTGGTCTCTCCTGTAAAGTTGCAATTTTGGAGATGCTCGTTTTTCATTGGACAGCGACGATATGTTATGTTGTATTTAAAAACAATACATAGTAATTGTGCACTAAACAGTAGAGGAAATATGATCATTTGTATTGAAACAGGTGAAGTGGAGTTAGCGCTGTCAGGTGGGAAGTGGGGCAATCCAAGCAGAACTTTAGGGAACTTGGCTGTAGCTTTGGAGCTTTGCCGGCTGCACTACAATAGAGCTTTGAATTTATTTACTCAAATCAAATATTTACATAATTTCCATTATGTATCACACTAATGTGTTGGCTGTGCCTGCGTTGTTAATCTTGATCAAGCACATTTAAATCACTGTTGTTGTAGTGATCTCTAATCTCTTCACCTGTGGGCTCATTCAGTGATATTTGCTTGAGTCTCTTCCCTGTGTTTCCTTCCAGATGAACAATAACGCTCATATAAACCATGGATTCCAGGATGAGGACGACCGGCCTCCCCCGTACTCGCCCGTCTATTATCCGAGGTTGTATCCCACCGTCCCGCAGTACCCTACCACCCAGCCCGAGCCCATCAACACACACCACACCGTCACAGCTGGTCACCCCCACCCCATCATGGGCCCCAAAGGTACCTGACCCTACTGCCAAGTTTCGTGTTTACTTTGAGCAGTATTTTCCAATCCATACTCAAACCTCCAGACGGTCCACTTTTTTTATTTCTGGAATGCTGGTGTAGTGGTTAGTATGGTGGTGTAGTGGTTAGTACGGTGGTGTAGTGGTTAGTATGGTGGTTTAGTGGTTAGTATGGTGGTGTAGTGGTTAGTACGGTGGTGTAGTGGTTAGTATGGTGGTGTAGTGGTTAGTATGGTGGTGTAGTGGTTAGTATGGTGGTGTAGTGGTTAGTACGGTGGTGTAGTGGTTAGTATGGTGGTGTAGTGGTTAGTAAGGTGGTGTAGTAGTTAGTATGGTGGTGTAGTGGTTAGTATGGTGGTGTAGTGGTTAGTACGGTGGTGTAGTGGTTAGTACGGTGGTGTAGTGGTTAGTAAGGTGGTGTAGTGGTTAGTACGGTGGTGTAGTGGTTAGTACGGTGGTGTAGTGGTTAGTACGGTGGTGTAGTGGTTAGTACGGTGGTGTACTGGTTAGTACGGTGGTGTACTGGTTAGTATGGTGGTGTAGTAGTTAGTACGGTGGTGTAGTGGTTAGTATGGTGGTGTAGTGGTTAGTATGGTGGTGTAGTGGTTAGTAAGGTGGTGTAGTGGTTAGTACGGTGGTGTAGTGGTTAGTACGGTGGTGTAGTGGTTAGTATGGTGGTGTAGTGGTTAGTATGGTGGTGTACTGGTTAGTACGGTGGTGTACTGGTTAGTATGGTGGTGTAGTGGTTAGTATGGTGGTGTAGTGGTTAGTATGGTGGTGTAGTGGTTAGTACGGTGGTGTAGTGGTTAGTACGGTGGTGTAGTGGTTAGTAAGGTGGTGTAGTGGTTAGTACGGTGGTGTAGTGGTTAGTACGGTGGTGTAGTGGTTAGTATGGTGGTGTACTGGTTAGTATGGTGGTGTACTGGTTAGTACGCTGGGGAGAGGGAAGTCTGGGTTTCTCTGCTTAGACTGCTGCCCCCGCGACCTGAATCCCTGAAAAAGCGGTAGATAATGGATGGATGGATGGATGGATGGATGGAAGCTTAAGGAGATTAAGGAGCATTTATGATTTAATGTCTGGAAAAATATGTTTAATGAAGTAAAAGTGGATGGAATATCAGAATGCAAATATAGATTTGTAATTTTAGATTTATAGATTTAATGTAATGTTGTAGGTTACTCCAAAAATCAATACGTGCTTGTTTTGTACACACCCTTTTTGGAGCAATACCAAGGAGCTGCTGGTACAAACTCCTCTCAACTCTTTTGAGAACCAGAATGAATTTGAAGATGCCGGCAGGTGGCCGGTGCAGTGTTGGGATGTGTACTGGACTGCTGAACCATGTGTTGTTTTTGGTTGCTTGGCTAAGGCTTGATGTTGAGGTTGTAACAGAGCAAAAATGTGCACCGTCTTGAGGTCCCTGTGGACTCGGTTGGGGAAACCCTGCTCCAGTTTCAGGAGTTAACAGTTCATTGAGTGTATAATCTTCCTCTCTGCTTTGTCCCTGGGCTTTTTCTCCTCTGACAGCCAGCAGGAAAAATCTCTGCCCCTGCATAACGGCCACGGTCATATTCATCGTAGTCGTTCTGGCAGTAGCAGCTGTGCTGATCTGGTACTTCTGTAAGTATCATGCAAACATCATCCACGTCAAATGTTAGTAGATGTGTACGTCTTTGAGCTCAGGTGCATCCTGGATTTTGACATTTCACCAAGATTCAATCTGCTTGTGTTGGGTTAATTCAATATTTTGAAAATCACAATGACTATGCAAATATGGCTGGAGGAACTATGTACACAGTAATTCTACAGAGCTGAGTCACATGATTTTGACCACTTCCTTCTTTTGATGGTAGCAGCATGTAGGTGGCATTGTTCTAGGTGGTCTGGGGAATGTTTTCATGGCCCACTCATCCGTATGGAAGAAAGTCTCAACCGATTTGAGTATGAATCCATTCGTGCAGATCACGTACACCATACATGCTGATTGTCTTCTTTGGGGCGGATGGGATCTTCCAGCAAGACAATGCGACACGTCACACGACTAGAAATGTCCCACACTGGTTGGAAGAGCTGACCAAGACTTCTAATTACTACCCTGGTCCCCTAATTCCCCAGACGAGAACCAAATGGAGCATCTGTGGGACCACCTGGATGGTGGTGTTGGCTCTATGGATCCTCCCCAATGTACCCTGCAGCAGCTGAGGGGTGCACTGCAGTCAGCATGGCTCCAGCAACCTACCAGGACCTAATTAAGTCTCTGGCTGCCGTCCCTGGATATTAGATAAGCCACAAGGCAAAGCCCTCTGTTTACCAGTCAGCCTACATCCCTAACCTTACCTGTGGTCATGAGCTTTGGGTAATGATTAAAAGTATTAGATCACAGATACAAGTGGCGGAAATGAGCTGTGGTGGGCTAAGCTCTGCTTGATAGGGTGAGGAGCTCAGCCATGCGGGAGGAACTTAAAGTAGAGCTGCTACTTCTGTACATTCCCTACAGCCAACTAGGATGACCCAGACAGTATCAGTGCACAATCATACAAACAAATTGTAAAAGCAATATTAAACGCTTATGCCTGCATTCGATGTAGAAATAACAAGGATACAAGGAGTAATTCCTCCTTACAAGAAGCAGAGAAGAATCTGAGCCCATATGATTGTATCTAATATCTGATCTCTGTTTGTTTTAACAGTGTTTAACACATGCGTCCTGGGCCGGAGGTGTGGGGAGAACGGAGAGTGCATCAGCTCTTCTCAGTGGTGTGATGGACAGAAGAACTGTTTAGGAGGAGAGGACGAGGCTCATTGCTGTAATGATACTCTTCAGCATTAGGCTCTATTATGTGTTGTGCCTTTGGTATTACAGTGAAAGTCTATTGACACTGCCTTGCCTAATCTTATCAGTGGAAATACAGCTAACATGTACTCAGTGGTGGTCCTACGGTGGCAGTTCCTGGGTACAGGGTGGCTGATCAGTTTGGAGGATACAGGCAGTAACTTTCAAAGAATATTTCAGGGGGGAAGTAGTGATACTAGGCTGAGACTGAGCTGAATTAACATTAAAAACACAATAAAACATTAAAAACACTGGGTTACTACACTGCTCGGTAGGATAAATATCTAGAATACAGACCGTTTTGTATTATGAGAAGTTTGAGAAACCAAATTTGAAGAGATGTAGATTAATATTTATTACTTAGCACAACAAAAGTCAAGCTGGATGCTGATTCCTGGCTGTCAAACAAGCGAAACAAGCTAAACTAAACTGGCACAGGTGACGGCAGCAAAGCTAATGGCCACCGTACCTGCTGGAGGAATTATATCTCCAAGCTGGACTGGGAATGGCTTGGAATTCCCCAGAATGAGCTAGATGAGCGGACCTCAGTGCTTTCTTTACTGCGACCCCAGCTGAACTAAGTGCTGTTAGGAGATAAAGGAGAAGTTTGAGAACCCAGATTTTAACAGATGTAGAGTCGTACATATCACTTAGCACAACAAAAGTCGAGCTGGATGCTGAATCCTGACTGTCAAACTAAAAAATTGAACTGGGACAGGCGACGGCAGCAAACCTAGCAGCCACCGTAGGTTCTCGGACAGTGAGGGGACGGGTGGACATTTGTGTTCACTCCATCCTTCTCCCTTCCGAGAGCTCATCCGACAAGTTTCCTTTGAGCTAATAAAGTAACACAACCTAGTAATCTAGTAAAAAATAACTCAAGTATTTGAACACAAGGAAAGGCATAAAAGTACATGCTCCCAAATGTACTTAAAGTATAAAAGTAAAAGTATTTCTTTAAAAATAATTCTCTTGAGAAACTCAGATTTCTTTAACAGGGTATCTTTGCTTCTTTGGGAGACACAGTAGGTATCTCATTCGCCGAGAGGTGTCTGCTGAGGCCTGAAAGCTGTCGAAGTAGCCAATCACAGCCCCCCTCCCCCCTTCACATCCAGTAGGATTATGATTTGCGCTTCATTGGGACCCTGAATAGAATTGCCTGATTAAAAAATATCTAAATAACATTTTGTTTTCAAAATGTAGTGAGTAAAAAGTAAAACGTATTAGGTGACAGAAATACTCAAGTACAGATACCAAAAAAAGTACTTAAGTACAGTAACAAAGTACTTGTACTTACCACCTCTGTTAAGATGGCATGGTTTTGAAAAATGGGTTGCTTGATAATACCAGTAATAGCGACAAGTATCTTGGTAAGAGAAATGCTTACATAATGCTTTTGTGTTTCAGTTCGTTTGTATGGACCTAATTTCCTGCTACAGACTTTCTCCAAACAAGACCAGAAATGGAAGCCGGTGTGTTCGTACAAGTGGGACAACAGCATTGGGAGGAAAGCCTGCATGGAGATTGGATATGACAGGTCAGGAAGGGTTTAGCTTGACCTCCTTCAGTTCTAAATGCCTTTATATGCATATATGATCAGCAGTGCTGTGATAATGAATAAGCTTTATTGTTTAAAGTCCTGGAAAAGTCCTGTGACGTGATGTCACACGTCAGCTGCAGTAATATAATAAGTGGACTTTCTGGTCTTTCAGGTCTGACTATGTGGGTTTCGGTCAGATGAGTCCAGACTCCGGGTCCTCAGATGGCTACATGATGCTGACTTCTAACTCCTATAATGGAGAGTATACACAGAGTCAGATGACTGAGAGGTGCGGCGGTGATGAGTACTAAATTCCTAAAGATATATTTCTTGTATACCACTTCATATTTTTATTATTATTATTATTATTATTATTATTATTATTATTATTATGTGATAACCAGTAATGTGATTATATGATACATACACTCCTACTACTATAGATCATACCAATAATAATTGCTATTATAAATATTTTTCAGTATAGTTACTCTTTCTGTTCTGAGTCATCACTACTAATAATACAAACACTGACAACAAAAACAACAATAATAATAAATAAAATATTCAGATAGCTTAATGTTTAATAATAATTCAATTCTTTTTTTTTTGCTATTGTACCAGTTCATACTGTCCAACCAACTTCGCAGTAACACTGAAGTGTATAGGTAAGTCATTCAGACTCTACTCTTTCCTAACACTGGTCAAGGTGACCTTCACCCCAGCCAGCCTTCACTGAAGCATGACCGCAAATGAATGGTCAGCGGAAATGCTAACCAGACACTCGACACTTGCGGTCATGTCGTTTTCTTGTTTGACTGTAATCCAGATTATTTGAATTCACGTTCTTACTAAAGATTCAAGATTTAATTCAAGTTTTATTGTCATGTCATGTGGGGCAGTCATGGCCTGAAGGATAGGGATCCCCCAGGCCACGACTGAGGTGCCCTTGAGCAAGGCACCTAACCCCTACTGCTCCCCGGGCGCCGTGGATAGGGCTGCCCACCGCTCCAGGCACGTGTGCTCACTGCCCCTTAGTGTGTTCACTAGTGTGTGTATATGTGGGTGTTTCACTGCACGGATGGGTTAAATGCGGAGGTCAAATTCCGCTGTGTGCAAAATCACATGTGGCTAATTTGAATGTCTAAATTCTAAATGAAATTCTTAATTTGCTGTTTCTCCATTCATCAATAGATAAAGATATCAAATAAAAGAAATAATTAAAAAATATATATACAAAATATACAAAGTATAATAATATAAGTTGAAGTAAATAAAAGTATTTCTATAGTTAATTCCGTTAATTATAGTTAATTAAATAGTTAATTAAATGAAAGTAATCTTAATTCAATTGTAATTAGTTAAGAACTGTTTCTTTCTGCTGTGCTCCAGATTGTGGGAAATCTACTGCTCGGACGCGGATAGTTGGAGGGGTAGACGTGACCAGCCCAGGTCAGTGGCCTTGGCAGGTCAGCCTGCACAGTTCCGGGCGCCACCTGTGCGGAGGATCCATCATCACCCCGTCGTGGATCGTCTCGGCTGCGCACTGCTTTCAAAAGTAGGTCTCTGTGAGGATTCTAGCAGAGAGTAAATCTCCATTTGACATGCACCAGACCAACAGCTTCTTGGCTTGATGATAAAAAAAGAGAATCTGTTTAATACTTGCCGCTGCATGTGCTGCTGCCTACTGACGCTCAGTCGAGCCACTTTGTCATTGTGCAGATTGTCGCAGCCTTATCAGTGGACCGTGTACGCGGGCTATCTCACTCAGAACGAGATACGCTTCGGCAATGGCAAACTGGTCAGCCGGATCATCTCCCATTCGGAGTACAATCCCACAACCAATAATAACGACATAGCTCTGATGAAGCTTGCGTCGCCGCTCAGTTTGTCATGTGAGTAGACGCGCCTCACTGCGCAGCTCAGAAAACACATTCTCTTAATATTCAGTCAACACAGCCGTCAAGTTATTCATTTGCCAGCATCAGGAACACATACACTACTACTTACCTTTAGCTTCAGAACACCTCCCCCGACATTGTATGAATGTATTCAGTTCCTTCAGCAGCAATCTTGATTTAGCTTAATGAAGTACTGAGCAGTCAAAGCAGGTATTAGATGAGAACTGATAATAATACTGGATTCTATATGAATGCTATACGTCCATGTATCTACACTCACTGTCCACTGTATCAGCTCCACTGACCATATAGGAGCTACACTTACAGACTGTAGTTCATCTGATTCTCTGTATACTTTATTACTCTGTTCTTTAATGATCAGGACCCCCACAGGACCACCACAGAGCAGCTACTATTAGGGTGGTGGGTCATATTCAGCAATGCAGTCACACTGGGTTGTGCTGGTGTGAGTGGATTAGACACAGCAGTGTCACTGCTGGACTGAGAATCGTCCACCAACCAAAACTATCCAGACAGCAGTGTCCTGTGGGCGGCGTCCTGAGACCACTGATGAAGGACTAGAGGAACACAAACTGTGCAGCAGCAGATGAGCTACTGTCTCTGACTTTACATCTACAAGGTGGACCAGCAAGTAGTAGGAGTGTCTAATAGAGTGGACAGTGAGTGGACACAGTGTTTAAACACTCCAGCAGCAGCACTGCTGCGTCTGATCCACTCACACCAGCACAACACATACTAACACACCACCACCACGTCAGTGTCACTGCAGTGCTGAGAATGGTCCACCTCCCTAATAGTAGCTGCTCTGTGGTGGTCCTGTGGGGGTCCTGATCATTAAAGAACAGAGTAATAAAGTATACAGAGAATCAGATGAACTACAGTCTGTAAGTGGAGCTCCTGTATGGTCAGTGATATAATAGACAGTGAGTGTAGGTAGAAAACACTTTAGCCTTTTAGCCAAACAGAAAGTGAGAGTGTAGCTAACTGTGGATTCTAAGTACAGTCATGACTGATACTGTGACCTGTTTCTTCCTGACTTTAGCGAGTGTTAAACCAGTGTGCTTACCCAACGCTGGGGTCAGCTTTACCGCACCTAGAGAGTGTGTCATTACTGGATGGGGAGCACTTTTCAGCCAAGGTATGAACATTTTGTCATATTATCTATTTATTTGTGCCAGTGACTTTGCATCTGAGTGAATGTGATGTAACATCTAAATGCTATTGAAAGTTCAAATCTTAGTATTCATCTTTGGCTCCGTACAGTCCCTTTATTAAAAACTGTAGAAGCAAAAAAGCTGCAAAAACAACCCACTTTGTGACATCACTAAAACAAGCACTTTAACATCCACTTCCAGCCTACAGCAGTTTAGTTCCACCCACTCTCGCTGAAGAGTGTTTCAGCATAAAAAGCTATTAGAATTTAGGACAGTCGTGGGCTGGAGGTTAGGGGACCAGCCTTGTGACCGTAAGGCTGTCGGTTCGATCCTATGAACCAACAGGACACGGCTGAAGTGCCCTTGAGCACTACACCTAATCCCTAATTGCTCCATGAGGGGCTGCCCACCACTACAGGCAAGTGTGCTCACTTCCCCCTAGTTTGTGTGTTTACTAGTGTGTGTATATGTGGGTGTTTCACTGCCCACTAGTGTGTTTGTACATGGGTGTTTCACTGCCCCCTAGTGTTTGGGTTCACTTGTGTGTGTGTGTGTGTGTGTGTGTGTGTATATATATATATATATATATATATATATATATATATATATATATATATATATATATATATATATATATATATATATACACACATGGGTCTTTTACTGTCCCATAGTGTTTGGGTTCACTAGTATGTGTATATAAATATGTGGGTGTTTCACTGCCCACTAGTGTGTTTGTATATGGGTGTTTCACTGCCCCCTAGTGTTTGAGTTCACTTGTGTGTGTGTGTGTATATATATATATATATATATATATATATATATATATATATATATATATATACACACATGGGTCTTTTACTGTCCCATAGTGTTCACTAGGTTCACTAGGTTCACTAGTGTGTGTATATAAATATGTGGGTGTTTCACTGCCCCCTAGTGCACTACACCTAATCCCTAATTGCTCCATGAGGGGCTGCCCACCACTGCGGGCAAGTGTGCTCACTTCCCCCTAGTTTGTGTGTTTACTAGTGTGTGTATATAAATATGTGGGTGTTTCACTGCCCCCTAGTGTGTGTGTATATATGGGTGTTTCACTGCCCCCTAGTATTTGGGTTCGTTAGTGTGTGTGTATATATGTGGGTGTTTCACTGACCCCTAGTGTTCGTGTTCACTAGATACAGGGAAATGCCACCAATTTTTCAAAACTCCTGCTGGTTAGAATGCAAAGCCATTCAGAGTGATTTGATGTGAAATGTTCTGTTCTAGAGATCAGAATTGTTTATGGGGGTCATGTTGGGAACCAAACATCTGAAGAATTGAACACCTCTTAAAGCTGCCTCACAGAAAGTCCTTACAAGGAAAACAAGCATCTCCAAAATGGCAACTTTACTGAAAAGTGGTACAACAGATTTTTACTTTTAATGTTAGTCAATGAAACCAGAATTTTGTTCCAAGCTATTTTGGAGCGTTTCTATTGGTCCAGTCATTGTGAAATTTTCACACTATGTAAACAGCAGCTGCTGCGATATCGAGTAATCAAAATAAAGAAGTATGGACATACATGCTTTTCTTTGGGCAGCGATGATATGCTGCTTTATGTCAGACATTCATAATAGTAATAATAATATTGAGGTACATGCAGGGTGTTGTGAGGCAGAATATTACCAAAGGAAATCTTTTTTACAACTTTTCTTATCATTTTCAAGTTTGCCTATAAAACTCAGAGGACGTGTAGGTTCACTGGTGGTTTTGCATCGTAAACAAAATATCTGTATTTGTGTTGTAGACATTGTGACGTCTGGTTCCATTCACCACCACTGTAAAAAAATCTGAGTTTCTTTGCAACAAGCTATTGCATGACAAACCACTCTAAATGACTTTACTCACATCTCAACCACTGAATTATGCAGCACATAAAAATAGTGATTTAATGAGTCCATCTGTTAACTCTGTTTCAGCTTTTATAAATGCTTTCAGGTACATTTACCTGATGACTCTAAATCCCACGTTCTGTTTAAGGTTCTGTCTCCAATGTGCTACAAGAGGCCGAGGTCTCGTTGATCGACAGGTCTGTGTGCAACAGCCGGCAGGTCTACAACGGCCAAATCACCGACACCATGATCTGCGCAGGCAAGCTGGAGGGTGGAGTGGATTCCTGCCAGGTTAGCAGCTCACATCAGATACAGGCAGATGCTACTCTCTAATAGTTAATAGGGACCAGCTCGATCATCAATAATATTATTAGAAAATAAAATTTTATATGGTCAAAAATGTTACTCCAGTACATAGACAGCGTGGTAAAGGCTGATTTTGATATTGTTTTTGTGTCATACAATATTCTACTATTTAATAATTAATTTGACAGAATTGAGGATTTTTGCAGGCAGGCATTACATAGTTTTTCAAAAAGCTCCTCCCACCTTCAAGATACATCATCAGAATGTTTTTCTTAGTTCATATTTCATTTCATACGTGATGATAGTCAAACTAGAACGTTTTACTGGAGAAGCTAATGCAGCATCACTGTAGCTAGTGTATAAGCATGTTTACAACAGATAATTAATAAATAATAATTACATGTTTTATTCAGGTCAGAGTGAGTGCCACTTTTCCTTCAGGATCAATAAATTATCTATCTGTCTATCTATCTATCTATTAGAGATGGAAGGATCAATCGGCCATGTATCGGTATCAGCCGATTTTTAATCAAAATATGTGATCGGCGATCGGCCAATATTCGATGGCATTAAACAAATGAGCCTAATTTCTGTTTTTCCAGCTAGTGTTTCATTGAGGAAGAGTAGCCCTCCGGCCAGCTCCCTGCAGTTCCTCTTTAAACCACTAGTTGGAAATACTCACCCTTTCATTTTCCACAAATTGACTAAAGCAGCGGCCTCGCGAGAACCGTTTAAGTGTTCACCACATGTGCGGATAGAAAACATGTAGTCTGTCTGTGTATGTGACTCAGACTCATCCAGGTCAGTTTGTAACATCTGTAAAATTAGTAACATCAGCGTCTCTCACGGAAACCAAGACAAAGACATTTAACTACTAATCTGATACACACTTCAGAGACACCACACACTTAACACAGTGAGTATCAGTAAACAGCAGAGCTAGCACACACAGCTAACACAAAACAAACAACCCAGAACACCTACAGACCAGATCTGACCGGTACGAACAGAACAGCAGCAGAAACAGCCAGAGAGCTAAAGAACCACAGCCAGAGTGATTGAGTTTATAGTTCTAGATAAGCAGCTCTTCTCGGCTGTAGAAGACGTTCATTCTGCTGCTTAATGTTCCACCTGGATCCACGCTCTGCTGTTCCTAGTAGAGATACTTTTCAGATGTGGCTCTTCTGGAGCTGTATCAAGCGGTTTACTCCCACAAACACCAACTTCTAATTTAGTTCAAATATTATACTGTTTCATATGAGCTCGTTAAAAATGGTAATAAACCAGTTTAGACCATGTTTCATGACTTGCTTGCGCTAATAACTACATGTAGCCCTGCCGTGGCATATAGCCCCGCCCTCAATCGGTATTGGCTATCGGCCGAACGCACGGATAGGTGATCAGCAATCGGAAACGGCCTCTAAAACGCTGATCGGTCCATCTCTATTATCTATCTATCTACCTATCTATCTAGCTAGCTAGCTCTAGTGTGGTGGTGGAGCATTCTTAGCAGAGTTATTGGTTTTCATAAATTGGTTATTCGGAACAATGATGTTAAACAAGGTACAAATGTAATGACAGGCTTTTAGGACTATTACAATCATAAAATTTTAGCCGACGATCAATTTTCATATCAGTTATTGGGTTTGCAACCATTAAAACACAAGCCCAAAGTAGCTGATTAGCCATCTTTGCTGACTGGCTATGTTTATTCAGTAGCTTTGTTTCTAAAAACAAAGTGTTTCACATGAACCCAAACCAAATGCCCTGTTTGCATCTCAGGCATACGGTTCTTGGAAATCTTCTTCCAGAGTAGCTGAGAGAGATACTGTCTTGTTTTCTTACAGGGGGACAGCGGGGGTCCGCTGGTCACTCAGGAGAATTCTCTGTGGTGGCTTGTTGGAGATACCAGCTGGGGTGAGGGCTGCGCTCGGAAAAACAGGCCAGGCGTTTACGGAAATGTCACCTTCTTCCTGGGATGGATTTACGAGCAAATGCGGGTAGGAACTGTAAACGCTAGCCATGCTAATCAGTGAGCGCTGAGTACACAGAAGGTTTGACCACGTGTCCAACTTATTGCCACTTCTACCAAACATGGTCTGACCAGCAGTGGCCAAAGCTTTGCTTACAGCCGTATTGAAGATAACAGTTTGACCAAACATGCTAAGATAGTGAACGGTAGCAGGTTAGCATGCTGGCTTTTCATTTTTATTCACTTTTAGCACATTAGTGTTACTTTACTAGACCTTTCGTCACACATGAAACTGATTGTGTCTATTGTAACTCCTTTTCCCTCAGAAATATTAGCTTACTGGACGTCAGGGTGGGGGAGAGGCTGGCCTCGTGGACCCTCACATCAGAACAAACAAAGACACTTATTATCCAAGGACCATATTAACGTGACGTGGATCGCCAGTATTGCCTGCTATTATTATATTTTCCATTAATGCCTTATTCTTCTTTTGTGTTTTGATGTTCCTGTATTGCTGCGCAGTTCAACATAGACACACTCCATAAGTATGTAGACACATGCGCTTCTCCTGGAATGAGAGGTATTAATAGCAAGTGCTGCAGTAACATCATCTACTCTTCTGGGAAGGCTACATGCTGGAACATAGCTGTGAGGGTACTGATGTTTGGTTGATCGTTTCTGGTATTGGATGGAGCTCCATGGTTCAGTGTGTACTTTGTGTCAACCTATGAAAACTTGCCATTTAGATTATATATAATGTAAATATAAGAACAAATAACATAAACTAAATAATGTTTACACTACATGCTGGAACATTGCTGTGCAGGTTTGATTGACTATTAGTGAGGTCAGGTACCATTGTTGGATGATCAGTTCTGGATCTACAGCTTAAAGTATTGGATAATCTGAATAAACAATAAAAGTAAATATAACAATTAATAATATAGCTAAATAATATTTACACTGCAGTGAAACATTGCTGTGTGCGTTTGATTGAGCACTGTTGTGATCGGGTACTGATGCTGGATGGTCAGTTCTGGATCTCATACTCATTCTAGATATACTGGATAATCTAATTGACAATAAAAGTAAATATAAAAATAAATACTATAAAGAAATAATATTTGCACTACATGCTTCGACAGGTTTGGTTTGGTTGAGGTCAGGTAATGATGCTGGAACATTGCTGTGAGGGTTTGGTTGAGCATTAGTGTGGTCAGGTCATCCTGAAAGTATTGATTGGAGCTCCACAGAGTATATATATATATATATATATATATATATATATATATATATATATATATATATATATATATATATATATATATAAGTAAATAGTAACAGTGAATGTAAAAATATCAATATATACAATATAAAGATATTTATTGCCTCCAGCCACAAAGTTCATGGTCCACTGTTTCACAGAACATGCAGGTCACTCTGTTTGGTTCCAGCTGGCTCACTTCCTCCAACTTTGTGACTGTTTATATTTGACCAAGCCTTATTTGCACATCCCTCTTTCCTCTTAATGCAGATCACTTAAAACAGCATGAGCGGTATTTAAAAGGCTTACGAGAAACGAACCCCCCTTATTTTCCTTTGTGCACTTCTTTTCACTCCACATATGCAACTCATAGAGATTTACACAGCCCAGTGATGTATATATATTTAATAACCTCATGACGAATTACTCCATAACATACACACCTGTGGCTGAACTGTTCGAAACGAGCTCTGAGTTATGTTTTTTGTGTGTTTTGTGTTAATTATAATGATTTGTGTATAAAATGTTTGGCTGGTCTTGTTAATGAATCCAGAAATTCTGGAAAAAACTCTTCTGCTAATATGTACATAGTCTTTTTAATGAAGCTGAGTCACATCATATACCTCATGATTAGTTTCTTACTAAATAAATGAAGTATGAGATTTTATATTAGAGCTGTCGTCTGAATCATTCCAGTGCCTGGGGAGGTCATTTCCTGAAATCTATCCATCCATCCATCATCTTCCACTTTATCCCTCTAGTCAGGGTCTCGGGGGAGCTGGAGCCAATCCCAGCATCATTGGGCGAAGGCGGGGTACACCATGGACAGGTCACCAGTCGATTGCATGGCCAACACACACTCACACACACACTCGCTCACACCTACGAAGTGTTTAGCGTGAGCGATCAACCTAACATGCATGTGTTTGGACTGTGGGAGGAAACCAGAGTACCTGGAGGAACCCACTCAAACACAGAGAGAACATACACACTCCACACAGAACCACCCAGACCAGGAATCCAACCCAGATCATCTTACTGTGAGGAGACAGTGCTGACCACTACACCACCATACTAACCACTACACCACCATACTAACCACTACACCACCATACTGACCACTACACCACCATACTAACCACTACACCACCATACTAACCACTACACCACAATACTAACCACTACACCACCGTACTAACCACTACACCACCATACTAACCACTACACCACCATACTAACCACTACACCACCATACTAACCACTACACCACCATACTAACCACTACACCACCATACTAACCACTACACCACCGTACTAACCACTACACCACCATACTGACCACTACACCACCATACTAACCACTACACCACCGTACTAACCACTACAACACCATACTAACCACTACACCACCATACTAACCACTACACCACCATACTAACCACTACACCACCATACTAACCACCACACAACCGTACTAACCACTACACCACCATACTAACCACTACACCACCATACTAACCACTACACCACCGTACTAACCACTACACCACCATACTAACCACTACACCACCGTACTAACCACTACACCACCATACTGACCACTACACCACCGTACTAACCACTACACCACCATACTGACCACTACACCACCATACTAACCACTACACCACCATACTGACCACTACACCACCATACTAACCACTACACCACCATACTAACCACCACACAACCGTACTAACCACTACACCACCATACTAACCACTACACCACCATACTAACCACTACACCACCGTACTAACCACTACACCACCATACTAACCACTACACCACCATACTAACCACTACACCACCATACTAACCACTACACCACCATACTAACCACTACACCACCATACTGACCACTACACCACCATACTAACCACTACACCACCATACTGACCACTACACCACCGTACTAACCACTACATCACCATACTAACCACTACACCACCATACTAACCACCACACAACCGTACTAACCACTACACCACCATACTAACCACTACACCACCGTACTAACCACTACACCACCATACTAACCACTACACCACCATACTAACCACCACACCACCGTACTGACCACCACACCACCTTACTAACCACTACACCACCATACTAACCACTACACCACCATACTAACCACTACACCACCATACTAACCACTACACCACCATACTGACCACTACACCACCATACTAACCACTACACCACCATACTGACCACTACACCACCGTACTAACCACTACACCACCATACTAACCACTACACCACCATACTAACCACCACACCACCGTACTGACCACCACACCACCTTACTAACCACTACACCACCATACTAACCACTACACCACCATACTAACCACTACACCACCGTACTGACCACTACACCACCGTACTGACCACTACACCACCATACTAACCACTACACCACCGTACTGACCACTACACCACCGTACTGACCACTACACCAGCATACTAACCACTACACCACTGTACTAACCACTACACCACCGTACTAAGCACTACACCACCGTACTAACCACTACACCACCATACTAACCACTACACCACCGTACTAACCACTACACCACCATACTAACCACTACACCACCGTACTAACCACTACACCACCATACTGACCACTACACCACCGTACTAACCACTACACCACCATACTGACCACTACACCACCATACTAACCACTACACCACCATACTGACCACTACACCACCATACTAACCACTACACCACCATACTAACCACCACACAACCGTACTAACCACTACACCACCATACTAACCACTACACCACCATACTAACCACTACACCACCGTACTAACCACTACACCACCGTACTAACCACTACACCACCATACTAACCACTACACCACCATACTAACCACTACACCACCATACTAACCACTACACCACCATACTGACCACTACACCACCATACTAACCACTACACCACCATACTGACCACTACACCACCGTACTAACCACTACACCACCATACTAACCACTACACCACCATACTAACCACCACACAACCGTACTAACCACTACACCACCATACTAACCACTACACCACCGTACTAACCACTACACCACCATACTAACCACTACACCACCATACTAACCACCACACCACCGTACTGACCACCACACCACCTTACTAACCACTACACCACCATACTAACCACTACACCACCATACTAACCACTACACCACCATACTAACCACTACACCACCATACTGACCACTACACCACCATACTAACCACTACACCACCATACTGACCACTACACCACCGTACTAACCACTACACCACCATACTAACCACTACACCACCATACTAACCACCACACCACCGTACTGACCACCACACCACCTTACTAACCACTACACCACCATACTAACCACTACACCACCATACTAACCACTACACCACCGTACTGACCACTACACCACCGTACTGACCACTACACCACCATACTAACCACTACACCACCGTACTGACCACTACACCACCGTACTGACCACTACACCAGCATACTAACCACTACACCACTGTACTAACCACTACACCACCGTACTAACCACTACACCACCGTACTAACCACTACACCACCATACTAACCACTACACCACCGTACTAACCACTACACCACTGTACTAACCACTACACCACCGTACTAACCACTACACCACCATACTAACCACTACACCACTGTACTAACCACTACACCACCATACTAACCACTACACCACCATACTAACCACTACACCACCATACTAACCACAACACCACCATACTAACCACTACACCACCGTACTAACCACTACACCACCGTACTAACCACTACACCACCTTACTAACCACTACACCACCGTACTAACCACTACACCACCGTACTAACCACTACACCACCATACTAACCACTACACCACCGTACTAACCACTACACCACCGTACTAACCACTACACCACCTTACTGACCACTACACCACCGTACTGACCACTACACCACCATACTGACCACTACACCACCATACTAACCACTACACCACCATACTAACCACCACACAACCGTACTAACCACTACACCACCATACTAACCACTACACCACCATACTAACCACTACACCACCGTACTAACCACTACACCACCGTACTAACCACTACACCACCATACTAACCACTACACCACCATACTAACCACTACACCACCATACTGACCACTACACCACCATACTAACCACTACACCACCATACTGACCACTACACCACCGTACTAACCACTACACCACCATACTAACCACTACACCACCATACTAACCACCACACAACCGTACTAACCACTACACCACCATACTAACCACTACACCACCGTACTAACCACTACACCACCATACTAACCACTACACCACCATACTAACCACCACACCACCGTACTGACCACCACACCACCTTACTAACCACTACACCACCATACTAACCACTACACCACCATACTAACCACTACACCACCATACTAACCACTACACCACCATACTGACCACTACACCACCATACTAACCACTACACCACCATACTGACCACTACACCACCGTACTAACCACTACACCACCATACTAACCACTACACCACCATACTAACCACCACACCACCGTACTGACCACCACACCACCTTACTAACCACTACACCACCATACTAACCACTACACCACCATACTAACCACTACACCACCGTACTGACCACTACACCACCGTACTGACCACTACACCACCATACTAACCACTACACCACCGTACTGACCACTACACCACCGTACTGACCACTACACCAGCATACTAACCACTACACCACTGTACTAACCACTACACCACCGTACTAACCACTACACCACCGTACTAACCACTACACCACCATACTAACCACTACACCACCGTACTAACCACTACACCACTGTACTAACCACTACACCACCGTACTAACCACTACACCACCATACTAACCACTACACCACTGTACTAACCACTACACCACCATACTAACCACTACACCACCATACTAACCACTACACCACCATACTAACCACAACACCACCATACTAACCACTACACCACCGTACTAACCACTACACCACCGTACTAACCACTACACCACCTTACTAACCACTACACCACCGTACTAACCACTACACCACCGTACTAACCACTACACCACCATACTAACCACTACACCACCGTACTAACCACTACACCACCGTACTAACCACTACACCACCTTACTGACCACTACACCACCGTACTGACCACTACACCACCTTACTAACCACTACACCACCGTACTAACCACTACACCACCGTACTAACCACTACACCACCATACTGACCACTACACCACCGTACTAACCACTACACCACCGTACTAACCACTACACCACCGTACTAACCACTACACCACCATACTGACCACTACACCACCGTACTAACCACTACACCACCGTACTAACCACTACACCACCGTACTAACCACTACACCACCGTACTAACCACTACACCACCGTACTAACCACTACACCACCCTGTCCCTGAATCTCAAAGGGCTCAAGGTAGGGCTCAGATAGACTTTCGACTGTTGACATTAGGAGAGAGGAGCTGCTCCATTCTTGGCTTTCTATGCAGCTACAGGAAGGCAGTGAAGCAAACACAGCAGTGGAGCGACAAGACTGAAGACGAGCCGTGCTGCTGCATTCTGGATCAGTTGCGAGGGATCAGCCTGCAGAGGAACACCAGCCGGGAGCGAGTGGCAGTTGTTGAGCCTTGAAATGACAAAAGACTGGACTAGCACCTGGGTGGCCTCCAGAGAGAGGAAGCTGCTGGATTAAAAGCTACAGAGAAAACGAGAAGTCTATCAACCACCTGGAAGACCCTGTAGATCCACCAACACTGTCACCGTAGCTCTTAAAGCTTTCATCTCTGAGAGACTAAGGAGAGCGTCAAGCTCCACCTTCAGATCTGAGAACATTTACAAGTGTTTCTCTCCATCCTTACCCTGTGAGAAGACACCACAACACTATAGAGTCTGAAAGGATGTGTAGCTGTCCAAGAAGCTCCTCACTGATGAAAGGAGATACAGACACACCAAACACAGAAGCTGCTGGTGGTCTTAGAACAGTAAACTGACCACCCCAGTATCCAGAACCTCAACCTCACAGAACATGGTTGGAGATATCTGGAAGCAGAATACCAGCTAAACCAGCTTCTAAGCCTGAACTTAGGAGGTGAGTCTGTTTGAGAGACAGGAAGTGAGTCAGTATGGTATGTAACAGGTAGGCATTTATAATCCACAGGCAACTCAGAGTGTAGATGGTTGAGTGGTTAGCGCCCTCTGCTGGCTATTTTGACAAATAACAGTTACTGACCAAGTTCTGCTTTGATAGTTATGTGGTTTCATAGCAGCAGGTTCCTTTATAGGATTAGAGATTTCACACCTGAAGCATACAAAGTAAATCAGTCAGCTGAATTAATGAAGGCATTAATTAATTATTAATAATTGACAGTGAGCAATAACTGATAATACATATCCGGGACAAATGATTTACTGACTGATTAAAAAAGTAACCTCTTCTTCTCTCTCTCCATCTCTCTCAGTCTGTCAGTCTCCCTCTCTCACCATCTCTATCTTTCTCTCCATCTCTCGCTCTCTCTCTGTCTCTCCAGCTCTCTCTCCAACCCTCTCTCTCTCTTTCTCTTTATTTCTCTCTCTCTCTCCAGCTCTCTCTCCATCCTTCTCTCTATCTCTCTCCAGCTCTCTCTCCATCTCTCTCTCTGTTTCTCTTTGTCTCTCTCTCTCCATCTCTCTGTCTGTCTGTCTCCCTCTCTTTCTCTATCTCTCCATCTCTCCATTTCTCTCTCCATCCCTCTCTCTATCTCTCTCCAGCTCTCTCTCTATCTCTCTCTGTTTCTTTTTGTCTCTCTCTCCATCTCTCTCAGTCTGTCAGTCTCCCTCTCTCACCATCTCTATTTTTCTCTCCATCTCTCGCTCTCTCTCTGTCTCTCCAGCTCTCTCTCCAACCCTCTCTCTCTCTCTTTATTTCTCTCTATCTCTCTCCAGCTCTCTCTCCATCCTTCTCTCTATCTCTCTCCAGCTCTCTCTCCATCTCTCTCTCTGTTTCTCTTTGTCTCTCTCTCTCCATCTCTCTGTCTGTCTGTCTCCCTCTCTTTCTCTATCTCTCCATCTCTCCATTTCTCTCTCCATCCCTCTCTCTATCTCTCTCCAGCTCTCTCTCTATCTCTCTCTGTTTCTTTTTGTCTCTCTCTCCATCTCTCTCTGTCTGTTTGTCTCCCTCTCTTTGTCTATCTCTCCATCTCTCTCCATCTCTCTCTCTCTCTCTCTCTCTCTCTCTCTCTCTCTATCTCTCCAGCTCTCTCTCCATCTCTCTCTGTTTCTCTTTGTCTCTCTCTCTCCATCTCTCTCTGTCTGTCTCCCTCTTTTTCTCTATCTCTCCATCTCTCTCCATTTCTCTCTCTATCCCTCTCTCTATCTCTCTCCAGCTCTCTCTCCATCTCTCTCTGTTTCTCTTTGTCTCTCTCTCTCCATCTCTCTCTGTCTGTCTCCCTCTCTTTCTCTATCTCTCCATCTCTCTCCATCCCTCTCTCTATCTCTCTCTCCATCTCTTTCTCTGTTTCTCTTTGTCTCTCTCTGTCTGTTTGTCTCCCTCTCTTTGTCTATCCATCTCTCTCCATGTCTCTCTCCATCTCTCGCTCTCTCTCTATCTCTCCATCTCTCTCTGTTTCTTTGTCTCTCTTTCTCTCTCCATCTCTCTCTGTCTGTCTCCCTCTCTTTCTCTATCTCTCCATTTCTCTTTCCATCTCTCTCTCCATCTCTCTCTACATCCCTCTCTCTCTCTCTCTCTCTCTCCATCTCTCTCTCTGTTTCTCTTTGTCTCTCTCTCTCTTTATCTATCTCCGATTTTAAGGACTTGAGACTTAACATTGACTCGACTTGACTTAGACTTTGGACAGATGGCTCAAATTTTTGCTTGTATTTCAATTAATCACCTTTATTTTAATTTGGTAATACATTGAAGGTGACCCTCATTTTCAATGCAACCGAGCATTCACAACTTAAAGGGACTGAAAATAAATTAAAATTAGAATCAAGTATTTAATCAAGGAAGCTAAAATAAGAAACTTCATGAGTGAAACAATAATAATTAAATGATAAAAAATATTAGAAAAACAGGCAAACAATATAAGAGTAAATTAAGAAGAAATAAAAATATTTTATTTTAAAATAAAAGGATACCTGGACAAGCTGAAAATATAAAAATATGAAATAAAAAGATAATAATTAGACGATAGAATATAAACACAATTTAGTAATATATCAAGATTATGAAGAAAGTAAATGATAAATAAAATAAAATGTAAAACTGAGATTGGATAGATGAAAGGACAGAAAAAATAAGAAAAAATCAAAATAAAAAGGTAAAAAGCCAAAAATAGAACAGGAATTAAAATAAATAAAAAGGTGAAATGAAAAATAAATAAAATACATCAAATGGCTAAAGGTAAAACAGAAGAAAATATATAAATAAAAGGACAAAATAAATAAAAGGCATAAAAAAATTAATTATTTAGTGACACCACTAAATAATTAAATTTTTGGTTTGCAACGCGCGTGACCTGGCAACCCACCCTATCCTGGATGCGGCTACTCCGAAAACAAAATTAGAAGTTTTGAAGTTTGGATTTAAGGAGTATGTTGTCGACGATAAGAATAAAAATGGAACAGAAACATGCAGGTCTGCAGTTCTAAAATCAGCGACACGAACAACAACATCCAACTTCATCATCACCTCAGAACCGCAGAGGTCAGTGACTGTCGCTAACGGTAACCACTGCCTAGTCGAACATTAGCAAACACGCTAACGCTAGCTAAATGTTAGATTCGGCTCTCGAAACTGTTGTGTATTTATTAAGACAATAAACAGTCGATAGTGATAAAGTAGACTCCAGTAAAATGTTATAATTCGGGGCTTGTGGTGATTTTAACATTAACATTATGAAAAGACGTTATTACGTTAGTGAGCTAACGCTAGTGCTAGCGGCATAGTCCGTAGTTCCAGCGTTATTGTTTAATTTTATTATTCTTAAACTATTTCTGTGACCAAAATAGACCCCCATTAGTTTTCCATTTATAGCAGTGAACACTTTAGTTTAACATATTACTGAATAGCTGTAGCTATAAATTCTGTATTAATAAACTAATTCGGACACCTTCTCATAATCAGCCGCCTCAGTGTTTACCAGTCGGTGAACACACAAACAGGCGCTGATAAGTTTCTTAATAGACCACACACTGTAAAGATCACACCCTGTAAAGATAACACTCTGTAAATATCATAATCTGTAAAGATCACACTCTGTAAAGATCACACCCTGTAAAGATAACACTCTGTAAATATCATAATCTGTAAAGATCACACTCTGTAAAGATCACACCCTGTAAATATCACAATTGGTAAATATCATAATCTGTAAAGATCACACCCTGTAAATATCACAAATGGTAAATATCATAATCTGTAAAGATCACACCCTGTAAATATCACAATCGGTAAATATCATAATCTGTAAAGATCACACCCTGTAAATATCACAATCGGTAAATATCATAATCTGTAAAGATCACACCCTGTAAATATCACAATCGGTAAATATCATAATCTGTAAAGATCACACCCTGTAAATATCACAATCGGTAAATATCATAATCTGTAAAGATCACACCCTGTAAATATCACAAATGGTAAATATCATAATCTGTAAAGATCACACCCTGTAAATATCACAATCGGTAAATATCATAATCTGTAAAGATCACACCCTGTAAATATCACAAATGGTAAATATCATAATCTGTAAAGATCACACCCTGTAAATATCACAATCGGTAAATATCATAATCTGTAAAGATCACACCCTGTAAATATCACAATCTGTAAAGGTCACACCCTGTAAATATCACAATCTGTAAAGACCACACTCTGTAAAGACCACACCCTGTAAATATCACAATCTGTAAATATCACACTCTGTAAATATTATAATCTGTAAATATCACAATCTGTAAATATCACATTGTTAAGACCACACTCTGTAAGGACCACACTCTGTAAGGACCACACCCTGTAAATATCACAATCTGTAAATATCACAATCTGTAAAGAACACACCCTGTAAAGACTACACCCTGTAAATATCATAATCTGTAAATATCACAATCTGTAAATATCACACTGTAAAGACCACACTCTGTAAAGACCACACTCTGTAAGGACCACACCCTGTAAATATCACAATCTGTAAATATCACAATCTGTAAAGAACACACCCTGTAAAGACTACACCCTGTAAATATCACAATCTGTAAATATCATAATCTGTAAATATCACACCCTGTAAAGACCACACTCTGTAAAGACCACACTCTGTAAAGACAACACCCTGTAAATATCACAATCTGTAAAGAACACACCCTGTAAAGAACACACTCTGTAAAGATCACACTCTGTAAAGATCACAGTCTGTAAATATGGCACTCTGTAAAGGACTCACCCTGTAAAGAACACATTATGTAAAGAATGAATGGGGTGGCTTCAAGTGCTCGTGTATAGCAATTGTATTGTTGAGATCATCTCCGCTGTGCAGAGCTGACAGAGCAGTGCCAGACAGAGCTGAGTGTCAGTGTCAGAATGTAAACGCTGCGCCATTTAAGGTGGAATGTGAAAATCTGATGATGAAGCCGAGTGTCAGAATGTGAACGCTGCACCATTTAAGGTGGAATGTGAAAATCTGATGATGAAGCCGAGTGTCAGAATGTGAACGCTGCACCATTTAAGGTGGAATGTGAAAATCTGATGATGAAGCCGAGTGTCAGAATGTGAACGCTGCACCATTTAAGGTGGAATGTGAAAATCTGATGATGAAGCCGAGTGTCAGAATGTGAACGCTGCACCATTTAAGGTGGAATGTGAAAATCTGATGATGAAGCCGAGTGTCAGAATGTGAACGCTGCACCATTTAAGGTGGAATGTGAAAATCTGATGATGAAGCCGAGTGTCAGAATGTGAACGCTGCACCATTTAAGGTGGAATGTGAAAATCTGATGATGAAGCCGAGTGTCAGAATGTGAACGCTGCACCATTTAAGGTGGAATGTGAAAATCTGATGATGAAGCCGAGTGTCAGAATGTGAACGCTGCACCATTTAAGGTGGAATGTGAAAATCTGATGAAGGAACTGACTGTCAATGGCAGAATGTAAAGTCTGCATTATTTAAGGTGGAATGGGAAATTCTGATAAAGATGTTCAGTGTCAGTGCCAGACTCAAACGCTGCACCATTTAAGGTGGAATGTATGTACTGTGTGTACCATGTAGGCGTATATAATAAACAGGCAGCGTAGATGTTTGAGCGGTCGCTGCCCTCTGCTGGCTATTTTGGCATATCACACTTACTGACCAAGGGCAGCCTGAGCAGGTATGAGGTGTTTGGTTCTATGTTTATTTTTAAGATTATTCCCATGTGAGAAATGAGAAATAAATATATACAATCATTAAATTATTAAGCAGAAGCTAAATGACTCTAGGCATGAATTAACTATTAATAATTGTTTGTAATTGGTTGTTTTTTTAAAAACAGTATTAAAGATTTAAAACAGTTTACATTTACACAGACTCTCTCTCTCTCTCTCTCTCTCTCTCTCTCTCTCTCTCTCTCTCTCTCTCTCTCTCTCTCTCTCTCTCTCTCTCTCTCTCTCTCTCTCTCTCTCTCCTAATCAGTGCTCATTGAGTTTTCAGCTTTAATTGGCAGATGCTCAGCAGTGGAGAGTGCATCTGCTACCTGTTTGTACCAATTAGCAGATGTGTGACACTCCACTGCCTCCTCTTCACCGGGTTAACAGATGTGGCAATTAGGGGCTCATTTGAATGAACGCTCGTTTAGCACGAGGGGCCCCGCAATTAGGCCGCCGCCGCCGCCGGATCGAGGGGTTTTATCCATCTTTTTTCCTGCGGGCTCTTTGACGGTGAAGAATTGGCAGTGAAATCATGTTGTGTTGGCAAACAAACAGAGCTCCTCTCCGAGTTAGCAGGTAATGTAGTGCCCACACGGCGCCAGGCCCGGCGCTCACATTACGACTGATGGGACGCTTAGAGTTAAAGGGCACATAACCCACATTTTTTTAAGGGAGGGTTTAGTTGTTATATCTCTCCTGAGGTCCACGTTGTGTAGCTTTATGCACCAAGAACAGAGCCCACCATCATTATTTCCACATCCTTTATGTCTTATTATGGATTATATTGTTTTTATTACTTTATTATGCGACTGATGTCTGTTTTGGTTAAGCTCTGTGACCCAGAGAGCTTAATATCACTAGTGAGTCCCTGATAAGCTGAGTCAGACTATCAAAACATTCTAATTGTTCCTATAATGCTGGTCACTTTTTCAATAACAGCAGCTTCTCTTTAAATTGTTCCGTTCCACCTTAAAGGATGCCGCGATAAGAAGCTGTGCCAGTCAGAAGCGGTATGTAAGTAAGAAGTCAGTGTCACAATGTAAACGGTGCATCATTTAAGGTGGAACAGAAAGATTTAAACAAGAAGCTGAGTGTCAGTGTCACAATGTAAATGGTCCATCATTTAAGGTGGAATGTGAAAATCTGATGAAGAAGCTGAGGGCCAGTGCTAGAATGTAAATGGTGCATCGTTTAAGGTGGAACAGAAAGATTTAAACAAGAAGCTTAGTGTCAGTGTCACAATGTAAATGGTGCATCATTTAAGGTGGAATGGAACAATTTAAACAAGAAGCTGAGTGTCAGTGTCACAATGTAAATGGTGCATCATTTAAGGTGGGACTGAACGATGTAAACAAGAAGCTGAGTGTCAGTGTCACAATGTAAATGCTGCATCATTTAAGGTGGAATGAAAAGATTTAAACAAGAAGCTGAGTGTCAGTGTCACAATGTATATGGTGCATCATTTAAGTTGGAACTGAACAATTTAAACAAGAAGCTGAGTGTCAGTGTCACAATGTAAATGCTGCATCATTTAAGGTGGAACTGAAAGATTTAAACAAGAAACTGAGTGTCAGTGCCACAATGTAAATGGTGCATCATTTAAGGTGGAGTGGGAAAAACTGATGAAGATGCTGAACGCTAGTGCTAGAATGTAAATGGTGCACCATTTAAGGTGGAACGTAACAACTTCAACAAGAAGCTGAGTGTCAGTGTCACAATGTAAATGGTGCATCATTTAAGGTGGAAAGATTTAAACAAGAAGCTGAGTGTCAGTGTCACAATGTAAATGGTGCATCATTTAAGGTGGAACGAAAAGATTTAAACAAGAAGCTGAGTGTCAGTGCCACAATGTAAATGGTCCGTCATTTAAGGTGGAACTGAACGATTTAAACAAGAAGCTTAGTGTCAGTGTCACAATGTAAATGGTGCGTCATTTAAGGTGGAACTGAACGATTTAAACAAGAAGCTGAGTGTCAGTGTCACAATGTAAATGGTGCAACATTTAAGGTGGAATGAAAAGATTTAAACAAGAAGATGAGTGTCAGTGCCACATTGTAAATGGTGCATCATTTAAGGTGTAACGAAAAGATTTAAACAAGAAGCTGAGTGTCAGTGTTACAATGTAAATGGTGCATCATTTAAGGTGGAACGAAAAGATTTAAACAAGAAGCTGAGTGTCAGTGCCACAATGTAAATGCTGCATCATTTAAGGTGGAATGGAACGATTTAAACAAGAAGCTGAGTGTCAGTGTCACAATGTAAATGCTGCATCATTTAAGGTGGAATGGAACGATTTAAACAGGAAGCTGAGTGTCAGTGTCACAATGTAAATGGTGCATCATTTAACGTGGAATGGTTTAAATGGTTAGGATAAAAATAATGAATTTTATTGTAGTTAAAAAGCTATTTTTTAACAGCTATTGTTTATTTCCAGCTTTATTATTTAAACATTCGAACAGTATTAATACAGTAAGTAGTGCTTTTATATATGAGGGTGTTTATTTAACCCTTTCCGAGCTTCTCCTTGTGAAAACAACCCAGTATTATTTACAGTTCTCATCTAATACCTGCTTTGACTGCTCAGTACTTCATTAAGCTAAATCAAGATTGCTGCTGAAGGAACTGAACACATTCATACAATGTCTGGGGCGTCCAGGAGAAATCTGGAACTACACTTAGTTCTTCAGACTGGAGCTCAAGATATGATCTACTTCTCTCACAATAAGATATTCATGTTACTTTGTATTGTATGTATGATTATTTACATCTGTTCTAATCAGATCTGGTGGTGAAAATACACTCATTGATCAGATAAAGGCTTTTAAACTATCAGCTTAGGTGCCTTAGAATATTGCACAGCAGTGTATGTATGTTTCACCACCACTGTAAACACATCTGCCTGTAAGTTCCTTTACAGTTAATCATTTCAATTAAAACTATTCTGAATGGCTTTGTTACATCTTAATATACATCTGTCTGTAAATAAATTAAGAGAAAGTGGTAACATTGCCCTTTCAAGCCTTCCAAAGCAAAAGTACAGAAGATATTCTTCTGTAAAAAGAAATTTCGGGGCGTGTAGGTGAAGGTGAAGCGGGTTTTGTTGTGGTGCAGAGACCGGACAGGGCCTTCGGACAGGGCTGAGAGTTAAATGGTGCTCATAGGCCTGACCGTGCTGGAGCTTTCACCAGCACTTTGTGTATACATGGATCAAACTGCGTGTGTCATTTGGTCTAAGGGTACGATCAAACGCACGCGGAGCAGCAGCCAATGAGGAAGGAGAGGCTTGTTACTGGGCAGTTATGGAGTCAGGATTTTTTTCCTGCTGTCTCTCTCTCTCTCTCTCTCTCTCTCTCTCTCTCCCTCTCTCCTTGAGGTCGATGTCATACGTCAGGGCTCATAGATTCCTGGAGCAGCACACGCGGCCGTCAGACAGAGCGGAGTTGTGGGGTTTTGCGCTGGACGTTGATGGTCACGAGTTTGTGGGTCAGCTAAAACAGACTACAGCCAGTCTGTTAAAGGGGAATTCCACCAATCTTTTAAAATTTTCTGCAGAAATACTCCACTAAGATGTAAACAAAGTCATGCCGAGTGGCTTGCTGTGAAATGCTCTGTTGTGGAACCAGACATCCACCTTTAAAAGCCTGCTCACTGAGAAGTTATCACATACAAGTGCTATAATCATGAAGCCTGTGTTATTGTTTTTTTTGGTAGTTTTAAGGATATTTTGGCCCAAAAAAATTATGAAAGTTATTCATGGTGGAGGGAGACGAGCAGGGCGCTGTAAGTAGGGCTGCACCTAACGATTATTTTCATAATTGATTAATCTAACGATTTTTTTTTGATTAGTCGACTAATCTAATGACTAAAACAATGGGTGATTTTGTGTGTGTGTGTGTATATATATATATATATATATATATATATATATATATATATATATATATATATATATATTTATAATTAGGGCTGGGCGATAAAATGATAACGATCATTATCGCGAAATAATGTTTCCTCGATAGAACCTCGATATATATATTACAAGGAAAACACATGGCCATCCTACACATAATGTATTAAAGTGTACCTCAAACGCATGTGATCTATAAATGGTTAAAAAGACTAAGAGTCTATGTTCTGACTCGACTTTTAGAGGCACAAATGACACGTAGCACGTAGATAAGAAATCAGACAGTTTGTTAAAGGTTGTGGAAGTTGATAATAAATTCCCCGAAATACCTTCTTCGCGGCGGAGTTACAGTTGTTTTTCTTCATTTTTTAACTAAATACAGAACTACGAGCTCATCCGCCGTCGCCATGTTTGATTTACTCCGAACTGCCCTCTACTGGACGTGTTGCTCAGCAATCATGTCAACACAGAGAGGTATGAGTGACGGCTATATCGCTTCAAATGCACGCAGGCGGAGTATAAATCAGCCTTTACAGTGTTAATAATTTTAAAATCTGTTTTTTTTCTGTGAAACTTTGATGCAGACAGATAAATCCATTCTTTCAGAAGGCGTGGCCATCTTTGCGACGCATCGACACACGTTAATCGACATAATTTCGTAACGCCCCAGCCCTAGCTGTAAGGCAAAATAGTCCCCAAAAGAAACTGTATTATTTTCAGATTAGCTTCTTTTCACCATCATCCCCATCACATGTAGAGATTTAGAAGACGTCTGCAGGTTCTCTGGTGGTTCTAGGAGTTAGTAAAATATGTTGTAGACATGCTGACCCCTGCTTCCATTCACTAACACTGTAAAGAAATCAGGCTCTGTACATTTCTCTACTGAGAACCGTTTCGCATCAAATGAATTTTGTAAAATTGGTGGATATCCCCTGCGGAATTAACATTACTCAACATATATTCCTTATTTATGCAAAGCCACACATACTTGAGGGCATTATGTCTCACGAATTATTAACAGCAATATAAGTGATATTAAAACTCCCATTGATGCTTCTTCACAGCGATTAGGCTGCTTTCATTCCTCTGCTGTAATATATTTATGGGGATCATATATTATGCACATTATTTTTCCTTACATAGCAAGTAGGCTCCAATATTGTGACTACACTCTTGCGCCACTGTTATTGACATACCACCATTTTTTTTATTGTGTCATGCAGTCAGTCAGTTTAATGTAAAGCTGCTCTTTTTAGATGAAGCTAAATATAATTGTTCACAGCAGTGGTGACTGGAACCGGACGTTAACACTGCTTAAAAGTTCAGTTGAGGGAGTTGTTCTTGCCATCGTCGCCTCTAGCTTGCTCACAGGGGATAAAGAGTTGTGATTTCATGTTTTCATGCGTTTAAACTCCGGTAAAGCTGCTTTGTGACAACACTGTTGTAAAAATTATTATTATTATTATTATTTAACAAGGTGTCACAAATATAGCCACCTTAAGTTTCATTTGCGTCGTAGTAACTGCTGTGGCGTTTAAGGTGGCTCGGTAAAATTCAAACAAGAAGTGATTCTAGACTGAGTGCTTGACTAAGTGCTGCACATCAGGCTTCTAAGATTAATGACTAAATATAACTCTCTGTTATTTATGTGTATTAATGATTGGGATATATACAGTTGTAGAAGTACCATAGCCATAAATATACCCACACACCCACACCCACCCACACACACACACACACATATATATATATATATATATATATATATATATATATATATATATATATATACTACCGCTCAGAAGTTTAGGATCACTTTAGAATTTCATTTTCATGCAGTTCACAAATAATATTGTCCATTTCACAATTAATGTAAGTGTATCAGATGATTTTTAAAGAATAACAATGTTTATATTGAAGCCTATTTTTGTATAGAGGCTTATTTTGCGTATAGTTCTATTATCAGTAATTCTCAATCCTCTGTCTAAATCTCCTGGTACGACCACCAATCCAAGTTAAGGATGTTATTGGACTAATTGGTTGTTAGGACACTCTTGTTCAATTGTGATGCACAGCTGAAAAACATTCTACTAATAAGTGTATACTATATAAACCTTCTTTACTTTCAGTGTAAGTCAATGGAAGTGAATTTGGAGCATTTCTATTGGTCCATTCATCATCATGTTTTCACATAAAGTCATCTGTATTGCTGCATTCAAAAAATGCAGGAAAAAAGTGACCAAAATAGAGATACATGTTTTTCTTTGTACAGCAACGATATATAAGATGTAGGTGGCAAAGCTAATTAGATGTGACGAGCCATCTGAGCTGAGATGGCGTCAGAGAAAACCCCTCTGGGATGTGTACTAAATAAATAAATAAATAAATAAATAAATAAATAAATTTAGAAAATATGGTTTTATTCCTATAAACCTAAACTTCTTTTGACCACTTAGTTTATTACAAGATTTACACAAACAGTATTAAAGTAGGAATAAATAACATTATAAATATTAAATCCCTAATTAAATAAACACAGATAAAAAAGTAACAAATTATACAGCTAATTAAAATACACATTACAAAAAAGAAACAGATAGACACACAAAGATTTTTTTATAGCTTTCTTTTTTAAATAACCTCCTCTAAATTCTCTACAGTGTAGGCACGATACACAACCAAAATAAATAAACAGATACGTTAATTAAAGTATTTTAAATAAATAATTAAATTGAAATCAATATACTTCATTTCTAAAGCATCTCTAATTGAGCCTGTTAGTTAACCACAGGAAGTGTACAAAGTAACAGTAATTAAATTAAGCAAATCAAATATAAATAGGAATATAGTAAGTAATATTATAAATCATATTCATAAATAAACTGAAATGCTTTCTCTTGTATGTATCTTATGGTTACTATGCAATCGGGTCATTAAAGGGAAAACAGAGTTTTAATCAACTCCCTGCTTTCACTATTACATCATCAAGCTGCTCTGCCAATAGGAAGGAAGGCTTGAGTGTTAAGCCCCGCCCCTTTTATCCACAGCCACACTTTCTGAATAGTGTAAACAACCTGATGCCAAGATGACTCGTAAAACCTGTTACACTGAAACACTGAGAGCGTCATGCTTCTGCAGGGTTATGCTTGTGTTACACATCATTTAAATACAGTTTAATGAATAAAATACAATCAAAAGAAAATGAAAATGTGGCTGTATTATTATTTTAAACCACAACACATCTCTACGATATAGCTCTCCGCTCTCGGTTGGTCAGTGTTTCTGTTGACAGTTTTGTATTTGGGTCACCAAGGACCCCTCAGGCTCCAGCAGAACACATCCTCTGGAAGCGTGATTGACACATTCTCTGATTATAAACGAAGTGCCGCGTTTCAGCGGGTCCGGGCTGCTTGTGCAATGCACAAAACGCTGCAGAGCCGTTCCCTCCCTTTTGTCCTGTCGTCAGCTTCATTCCTTTCACCTTTTAAAAAGAACAAATGAGAATAAAAATAGAGCGTGTTTAAATCTCTCCTAAATTAAATACAGATACAAACCTCGCTGGGTAACAATGCTAATACATGTATTTTCCCAAACTGTCCCTGGTGCAAGATACCAAATGATATAACCCACAGATCTGACCCCGAGCTGGACTGTCCTTGAGGCTCACTTAATAAATTAAAGAGTCTCTGTTTTAAAGGGCCCATATCACAGAAAACTACATTGTTCTTGTTAAAATGTAATGTTGTACAGTTGACCATATACTCCACAGTCCGTATATAAAAAACTAACCTGAAGGAAAAAATAAATATTGTTTCTGTGATGTCACAAACACGTTAACATATATCTGTTCTGAATGTTTTAGCTTGGACTGCTTTTCGAATGAGGTGCAAGAGCAGCCAATCAGAATAGAGCTCATTAACATGGTTCAGTCTAAAAAAATTAGATGGCGTTAAACAATTGAGCCTAATTTCTGCATTTCCAGCTAGCGCTTCATCCAGGAAGAGGAGCCCTCCGTGAAACCCCCTCCAGCCAGGTCCCTGCAATTCCTATCTGAACCACTAGGTGGAAATACACACCCTTTCATTTTCGTCAGACTGACTAAAGCAGCAGCCTCGCGAGAACAGGTTACGGCGTTCACTGCATGCACTGACAGAAAACATCGTCCGTCTGGCAGTGTTTTACCGTATGTGACTCAGACTCGTCCAGGCGTTCTGTAAGATCTGTAACATCAACGTGTCTCGTGGGGGAACCAGGATAAAGACATTTAACACTACTAATGATTAGGCACTTCAGAGACACCTCACGGCTGAATACAGTGAATATCAGCAAACAGCAGAGCTAGCACGCACAGCTAGCACAAAACAAATAACCCGGAACACCATACAGACCAGATCTGACCGGTACTAACAGTACAGCAGCAACAACCAAACAGCAAAAGGAATCACAGCCAAAGCAATTGAGTTTATAGTTCTAGATAACCACGTTTCATGACTTGATCGTTATCGGCTATCAGCCGATCGCGCTGAAAGGTGATCGGCGATCGGAGTCGACCTCAAGATCCCTGATCGATCCATCTCTACTTTTTTTAGTTATGGATAATTAAATGATGTAAACAAAGTCATCCAGAGAGATTTGTTGTGAAATGTTTCGTTGTAGGGAAACTTACCGAGTCGGAACTGTTCACAGTGGTGGTGAATGGAACCAGACGTCCACCTCTAAAAGGTCCCTCACAAAAAGTTGCTTATGAATACACAGACTGGTGTCTGAGACATTGTTTAAAGGTGGTTATGTTATAAAGGTTTGGCTGAAATATTATTTTAATCTATTTATTTAATTTATTTTGCTGGAGGGATACATGCAGGGCACTGGGAGGCACAACAGTCCTAATAGAAAAGTCATTATTTTCCAATTTATAATATTCTACCATCATCAGCACTAGTGATTTTAATAGTAAATATAATGGATATATTTGTGTTGTAGACATATATATATATATGTATATATATATATATATATATATATATATATATATATATATATATAGCCTGTTTAATCGCTCACAAATATTATAAATGGATCTCAGTATAGAAAAACAAAGACACAATAAAAATGTAGGATATGGGCTCTTTAAGGCTCGGCCCACTTGCACCTGTTTTGCAACCCCGCAAGTATTTTCGCTTCATGGTGTCGTAATCAAGAGGCAACAAACAGAATTACCAAGACGTCCTTAAGCAGATAATGCTTGTCTTAGACGTGCAGCATCTGTTAGTATTTTCGGGCAATATTGGATACAGTGTAATTACAGGCAGCTCCGCAATCTAGAGGATTAAGGCTGGATGAACTATAATGACCCGGCCACATGTTTCTGCTGCAAATCTCATCTCCTGCCTGCGAGGGGCAACCAGTGACTAGAGGTCTTTCCTAATGCTGCAATCTGAGACCTGTTTTGCTTTGTTTCACAAGATTAGAGCGATGATTCCCGCAGTCCCCGCCACGCTTTCAACTCAAATGTAGCCGGTCAGTCAAGACATGTTTAGCGTCCGAAGTTTGTTTCTTCTAGTGGGCGGAGTTGTTAAACAATCACATTTATTTCTATGATTTTGTTGTTGCTGACACTGTATGACACATTGTTATCTACAAACATAATCAGAAAACTTTTAAAAAATACAATTTTCCTTACATTAACTTTGACTTTTATATCATTGCATACAGTATGAATCCAAGAAATGTCATGGTCAATTGTCTGGTCAACTTAATTTAATTTGTTAATATACATCTGTTATGTAAATTATGTAAATTATGATGCTGGTTGACACGCTGTTATCTACAAACATAAACAAAACTTAGTCAAAATTCAGGATTTAAGGTGGTCTGTGTAGTTTATAGCTATGCTAATATACTTCTGTCCATATTTATAGATAACAGGCTGTCATATAGTGTCAGAAACCACATAAGCAAGTCCATTCGAGGTCACTTAACAAGAGAAAGAGTTGAGGGGGCAGCGGTAATGTAGCTTTAAGTATAACCACATGCTATTTAAACAAAAAAATTTTCTTCAAGTTTTTCAAATTAAGTTTTTCTTCATTTAACTTTGACTTTTTTATCATAGCAGACAGTATGAACCCAAGAAATGTAATGTTTTGTCTGTTGAACTGATCATTTAATTTGTTAATATACATCTGTTATGTGAATTATGTGGATTCTGACACTGTATGGCTGTTATTTACAAACATAAACAAAAGTATGGTCAAAATTAATTTAAAGTGGTCTGTGTAGTTTTAAAGTGGTCTGTGTAGTTTATAGCTATGCTAATGTACTTTAGTCCATGTTTATAGATAACACGCTGTCATATAGGGTGTGTCTCAAACCCTAGTGAGTTTCTAAGTAGGCTGTCTAGGTAGGCAGCTGTGTAAGTAGCAGCGTTCTCTCCTCATCTCTCCTCATAAAACAGATTACTGAGACGCTCTAGTTAGAGAGAGACTGCGTCACGGCTTTTTCCCGCCCACTGCAGCACGCCACCGGTGGTTTAGCTGGTTGCTAAGCGACCGGCCGGCATCCAAAACAATAGCCCCAGGCTTACAAATCTGCTAGCATAAATGCTAATGGCTTGAATATAAAACTGCTAAATGGTGAAGGACTCGTTACAGAGTTGATAATAAAATACTGTTTTGTGTGATTATATGACCAGAAACACATTAAAACTCCAGAGAGAATCAAAATAACTCACATTTTAAAACCACTTCACTGCTCCTAGATTACCCTGCGTTGCATCATGGGATTGTCTTAGCAGCTGAGGAAGTGTTCAATGCTTCCTTAAAATCAGGTCTAAATAAGGTTTCTCAGTAGACAGCATGTTTAAGGTATGTAAGAATTGGGACAGTCTACATGTCGGGAGCGCATACTATGAAGTAAAATGCTGCCTATGTAGGAGCTCAGTAGGTTTTGAGACACACCCATTGTGTCAGAAGCCACATAAGCAAGTCCATTCAGGGTCCCTTAACAAGAGAAAGAGTTGAGGGGGCAGTGGTAAAGTAGGTTTAAGTATAACCACACATCAGAAAACAGTTTATGATGTTCACTGCATGCAGTGATAGAAAGCATGTCGTCCGTCTTGCAGTTGCTTACCGTATGTGACTCATCCAGAAAGTTCTGTAAAATTTGTAAAATCGGTGTGTCTCGTGAGGGAACCAAAGACATTTAACACTACTGACCTGATACGGCATTTAAGAGAACATCACGTGGCTGAATACAGTGAGTATCAGCAAACAGCAGAGCTAGCACACACAGCTAACACAAAACTAATAACCCAGAACACCATACAGACCAGATCTGACTGGTACGAACAGAACAGCAGCAGAAACTTAATATTCTACATTTAATGATTACAGATTTAGTTTAAAATAACAGAGTCTGAGTTTAATGACTGCAGTTTTGGCTTCGTTTTAAATTAAAGGTCTAAATTTAATGATTGCAGTATTGGGGATGTTTGTTTGATTTTCTTTGTTAATTTACTGTTAATTTAGTTTAAAATATTATGCTGTTTCACACGAGTTCGTTAAAAATGGTAATAAACCAGTTTTGACCATGTTTCATGACTTGCTTGCGCTAATAGATACTTGTAGCATTGCCGTAGCATATAGCCTCACCCTCGATCGGTATCGGCTATTGGCCGATTGAGCTTAAAGGTGATCGGCTATTGGAATCGGCCTCAAAAACACTGATCTGTCCATCTCTAGATGGACAGCAGGGGCAAGAAATACAGAAGACAAGAATGGAAAAGCTTTAAGCCTCCATTATTTGTTAACCACGTTAGCCTCGTGGCCCCCAGTGCAAAACTAAAGAAACGAACTTCAGACGCCAACCACGTCTTGACTGACGGGGAAACAGTGGTACAAATTTGGGCGCAATTAGGGTAGCGGAAACTGACGTGCTGTTTGTTTAAATGGCTACTTCGGCACAGAGCACGGGGCCAGCAGCGGTCATTAGCTCCGTCCCAAGAGCCCAGGTCATGCCCCACGCTGACTGCTGAGCATCATTTATCGGCCAGTTTGCTGGCTTGTGCTGTGGAGGCCGGTATAATGAGACGCATCACAGGCTGCAGGTCCGCCGCTGCTCTTACCCGACACACCAACCCGGCGGCGCCTCTGTTTTTAAAGAACACAGGGAGGAGGAAAAAAGGCATCATGGATGATTATGGCAAAAAAAAAAAAGCTTGATTTTTATTCGTGATAGTTTCGATCCTTTTTGTTCTGCATCTTCTCCTGCGCGGTGGAATCATCTTCAGAGACCACACGTGTGCTTTCATCTTTACATGAAAGACGGGAAAGTGGTCTGAGAGTGGGGTTATGGGCAGGGCAGCGTCCACTGTAGGCCTGGAAGCTCTGATCTCAACTCACAAACAAATCGGCACGCATTGCTTTTCCGAGCAGTGTAGAAAGGCACCGCAGTCTCGCCAGTTTATTGCAGACGCTTGAGGTCTGTAAACTTGATTGGTTCTATGTTTTTAGAATGTCTATGTTTAGTGGTTAGTAAGGTGGTGTAGTAGTTAGTATGGTGGTGTAGTGGTTAGCATGGCGGTGTAGTGGTTAGTACGGTGGTGTAGTGGTTAGTATGGTGGTGTAGTGGTTAGTATGGTGGTGTAGTGGTTAGCATGGCGGTGTAGTGGTTAGTACGGTGGTGTAGTGGTTAGTACGGTGGTGTAGTGGTTAGTATGGCGGTGTAGTGGTTAGTACGGTGGTGTAGTGGTTAGTATGGTGGTGTAGTGGTTAGCACGGCGGTGTAGTGGTTAGCACGGCAGTGTAGTGGTTAGTATGGTGGTGTAGTGGTTAGCACGGCGGTGTAGTGGTTAGCACGGCGGTGTAGTGGTTAGTATAGTGGTGTAGTGGTAAGCACGGCGGTGTAGTGGTTAGTATGGTGGTGTAGTGGTTAGCACGGCGGTGTAGTGGTTAGCACGGCGGTGTAGTGGTTAGTATGGTGGTGTAGTGGTAAGCACGGTGGTGTAGTGGTAATCACAGTGGTGTAGTGGTTAGTATGGTGGTGTAGTGGTTAGCACAGCGGTGTAGTGGTTAGTACGGTGGTGTAGTGGTTAGTACAGTGGTGTAGTGGTTAGTATGGTGGTGTGATTAGTACAGTGGTGTAGTGGTTAGTACGGTGGTGTAGTGGTTAGTATGGTGGTGTAGTGGTTAGTACAGTGGTGTAGTGGTTAGTACGGTGGTATAGTGGTTAGTATGGTGGTGTAGTGGTTAGTACAGTGGTGTGATTAGTACAGTGGTGTAGTGGTTAGTACGGTGGTGTAGTGGTTAGTACGGTGGTGTAGTGGTTAGTACGGTGGTGTAGTGGTTAGTACGGTGGTGTAGTGGTTAGTACGGTGGTGTAGTGGTTAGTATGGTGGTGTAGTGGTTAGTACAGTGGTGTAGTGGTTAGAATGGTGGTGTAGTGGTTAGTATGGTGGTGTAGTGGTTAGTACAGTGGTGTGATTAGTACAGTGGTGTAGTGGTTAGTATTGTGGTGTAGTGGTTAGTACGGTGGTGTAGTGGTTAGTATGGTGGTGTAGTGGTTAGTATGGTGGTGTAGTGGTTAGTACAGTGGTGTAGAGGTTAGTACGTTGGTGTAGTGGTTAGTATGGTGGTGTAGTGGTTAGTAAGGTGGTGTAGTGGTTAGTACAGTGGTGTAGAGGTTAGTACGGTGGTGTAGTGGTTAGTACGGTGGTGTAGTGGTTAGTATGGTGGTGTAGTGGTTAGTATGGTGGTGTAGTGGTTAGTATGGTGGTGTAGTGGTTAGTACGGTGGTGTAGTGGTTAGTATGGTGGTGTAGTGGTTAGTATGGTGGTGTAGAGGTTAGTACGGCGGTGTAGTGGTTAGCACGGCGGTGTAGTGGTTAGTATGGTGGTGTAGTGGTTAGCACGGCGGTGTAGTGGTTAGCACGGCGGTGTAGTGGTTAGTATAGTGGTGTAGTGGTAAGCACGGCGGTGTAGTGGTTAGTATGGTGGTGTAGTGGTTAGCACGGCGGTGTAGTGGTTAGCACGGCGGTGTAGTGGTTAGTACGGTGGTGTAGTGGTTAGTATGGTGGTGTAGTGGTTAGTAGGGTGGTGTAGTGGTTAGTACGGTGGTGTAGTGGTTAGTATGGTGGTGTAGTGGTTAGTATGGTGGTGTAGTGGTTAGTATGGTGGTGTAGTGGTTAGTACAGTGGTGTGGTGGTAAGCACAGCGGTGTAGCGGTGTGAGTGTGTGTTGGCCGTGCAATGAACTGGCAATCTGTCCATGGTGTACCCCGCCTTTACTTTGCCCTATGATGCTGGGATTGACTCCAGCTCCTCCATATAAATATAGCTGACTTGGGTTGGGGTGTTGGGTGTTTACACTTTTGCATATGGCTATATGTCCACAATAGTCCATGTTTTAGCACCATCACTACGTTCAGGGTCAGAGGTAACAGATACATAACGAAGCAAATTTCTTAAAGCAACAGATCGAAAGGAGGTCCCATGAACAACATCACCAGTGAGATTTGGTGGCAGCAGCCAGATAACCGGTCTTTTCTCCGACTTAACTTTGTGTTGACGTGTCTTGAGCACCATAAACGCTGATGTCCTCTGGCCATGCACCAGGGACGCGGCCAGATGGGAGTGTGTGTTAGTACCTGTCACACATACCCCACCCTCCCCCTCTAAGCCCTCCCTCCGCCCCTCCCTCCCATCATCCGTCCCCCAAGTGCACCTTGAGTACACACCATCTGCCAGTCTTCTCTCTGTCTCTCTCTCTCTCTCTCGCTTCCCATCAGCCTCTCTGTGGGCTGCAGGGTCTGTAGCTGGGTAGATGTTCTCCTGCAACATCTGCGTGCCCTGTGGGAGCAGCCAGGAAGCACTTAACACTACAAACAGTGTGCGGCGAAGCTCAGGGCTTCTCACGGACCGGCACCCTTAGGCTGTGAGCCGCCAGCCCTCAGGATATGGCAGTGTGTGCTTTTGGCATGTTGAACTTGCGACTCCGGACAGCTGAGTCAGCTCAGTGCACCATGCATATTAAATTGCATCTTACTGTTTCCATTCCTTCATCGCTTGACTGGTCGCTTTATTAGAAACCCCTGTCCTCTAGAAAACCCTGCTAGGGGTCCATAATTCAAAATTACATTATCCTTTAAGGGTAGTGCATTGTTGTATTGTTGCATGTATAGAACCTAATGGAATGGAATGATCATGTGGTCTGATCATGAGTCCACACTGACTCTCAGAAGGTTAGTGCATGAAGCGAGGCCCCCATCGTGCATGATGTCTCCTGTTCAAGCCTCTCCAGACAGTGGTATGATCTGGGGGGGGGGTTTAGTTGGTCTGTTCATGGGTTTAGAAACTTTATGTGGTAATAAAATGAAGTCAGCTGACCACCTTAATGTAATCAAAGGCCTCTGGGGACAGTGTTATGATCTGGAATTGCTTCAGTTGGTTAGTTTGTGGCTAAGCAACATTATAGGGTATAAAAAGTCAGCTGACCACCTGAATGTATTGAAGTGACCAGAGTTTTTATATTTTGCGGCCATATTCCTGGACGACAATGCCCGAGACTCATCGGGCTCAGACTGCGAGTGGTTCTGGAGCTTGGCCACCACCGACCTGACCTTATAAACCAATTGAACAGAAATAGACATGCTCTTATAGATCAGCTGGTTTCTAAGCTAACTGGTTTCCATACACATTCTCGTGCTGTGTTAACTGCAGAAGCTCAGATTCATCACACGTTCGCAAACATGTTACTTATTGTTTTTAGAACTTTGTCTCAGATCTACCGCTGTGAATATGATTGTAAAAGTGAGCAGTGAGATCATGACAGCCTCCTATGAAGAAAAGCTAGGCGAATACGACTAACTGAGCCAGTTAGCTTGAGCACCATAGCATAGCATTGGTCCCAGTACAATAACTAGGTGGGCAAATCCATCAAACTCCATAAAAAAGTCATTTGACCAATCACAGCTCTCACAACTTGGTTTCACAACAACAGTTTACTTTAATTAAACCCATGTTTATACATGTCAAGGTTCTCGTAGCGCTTTAAGTGAATTCTAGAAACATAGCTAGTGCTAACTGAACAGCCCAGCACTGTACCTGCTACCACAGAATGGCATAAACAGTACATATGCCCGTCTTTATGCTAATAAAAGCAAATCTCAAGTCTTTCTAACTGCGAGTCTGGCACACGGCACGTGACTGTTTTTAATTTTATACTGCCTTGAAATTGTTAACTAATCAACAGAAATGGTAAGCATGTTAATTTGGCTCATTAGGCCTTCAGAGCTGACCAATGAGAGAGCTCACTTGGCTGGATGTACCTACATACCACTGAGGAAAAACACTTTCCAAACTTTCCAAATTTCACTCTTTTCTTTCAGCCAAAGCTTCAAAATAATAAGATATTATTATTATTATTATTAGACTATTAGAGTTATATTCAGAGTTAAAAGGTGTGATAGACTGTAAAAATCTGTGAACCTAACCAGTTATGTAACAGACCTGACTCCACCCAAAATGTTTATATAACAGCAGAGCAACAGCTATAAACGTGTGGGGAAATCTACTGTTCTGTCTACCAACCAGCGCTACGTTGTTGACGTTCATCTGACGTTCATCCATGAGCCTCGTTAAAAAAAGGGAATAAAAAGTGCCGGGAATAAAAGGTACTGACGAAAATTAAAGAAGAAAAAGGAAAGCATAACTTTATGTAGAAACAAAGAACAGTAATTTTCTTTATTTTACCATAAAAAATTGCAAAACATTTTGTAAACAACAAACTTTTAATAGCTTCAAAAGAAGTCATTATTAAATGATTATAGATTACAGAGAAGCTTAAACAGTCGCCAAGCAAACAAAGACAAATACCAACTGTAAGAAATTTAACAATGGAACAGGTGTAGCACCTATCATAGCAGCGGAGCACACATTAAAAAAATATTTACCTTGAACACAGTAATGCACTCCTTGAACACTTCAAATAAAAATATACATTTTAAATACAGTAATACGAAATTGAATTATTTAACCATCTAATAAGAGTAATAGATAGCAGCACAGCACACAAAAACATTGTACTTGAAACTAAGTTAAAAGTGTAAATACCGTGAATAACAAAGTGTAATAAATATAACAAAATAGCACACGCCCCACCATTAACATAGAAACACAGAAAAGAACACTTTAAAAACAAAACGCTGAGTGTAGTAAATTTAACAAAATAGCAGGTCGCGCCATTAAAACAGCAGTATTGCTTAAAAAAGAACTTTTAAATACAAAAACACTGTATAATCTATTTTTTACAAAATCTCTAAGCTCTAAGCAGCGCAGCGCACACAAAAAGAACACTTAAAAAAAAACCCTTAAAAACAAGAACTGTAATAAACTTTACATAATGGCACATATAGCGCCATAGCAGCGTAGCACACTTGTAAAAATAAAATATTAATTGAACAGAGGGTGAACAACACCTCCTTCATGTTGTGTGTATGAAACACAAGTTTGTTCACGTTTTCTAATAAAATATAGTTTCTTGTCTTGTTCGGTTTTTAACCAATATTAAAAACCGAATACTACTCAACGAGCGAATATGCAAATACCCGAATATTCGGGTCCAGCCCTAACAAGCAGCTTCCACATCTTTGACAGGATCCTAAACAACTTTAACTCTGTACGTTTCTCTCCGGACAGTTTCTCCAACACTCGGAGCAGCTTCAGCTTCAGCTCAGCGTTCAACACTGAAGAGACTGAAGAGACGAGCAGCTCCACCTTCATTAGCACCACAACCTCCAACAGTGACTGTAAGTAGCAGCCATGCTGTGTGAGTGGATCACTGTGTGCTGGTTGAAGCAGATCATCTTAAACTGAAAGATTCACAGAGACACCTTTCATCTACTTTGTGTTTGATGTCCAGATGAAAGAGAGTAGCTATTATAGGGAACGTTAGCAACTAGAAAGCTTCAAGAAACTGGTACAACTAACCATGTAATATAATGAGCTTATTTACACTTTGTTCATTTTGTTTAGTCTATTTCAACATGTTGTGTCTGTGTGATCATTGCAACGTCTCACTCTAAACCAGCCAATCAGAGAAGAGCTCATCAAATTATTCATGGGCTCAGCAAAAAAGAGAAAAGAGCTTCATTCTAGGACCAAAAATAGATATCACAGATATCATTAGGCCCTCACTGAAGGCAAGAAGGTCTTGAATGTCCCTCATTGACATCTCATGTATTCCATTGCATATGGGACCACGAGGCTCCGTCAGCCAGTCTTTCATGACACGCACGTTGGCCTTTGGAATACAGAGCAGAACCCCAGCAGAGATCATGTTCAGTTTTGTTCTGGAGTCTTCTGGCATATATTGGCTGCAGAATGTTGTTTCAAGTCAAAGCCATGAAGTGGAGCAGAGACATGAGCTCGCCAACGGAACGTGCCATAGAAATCTAAGGGGAAAGAACAGAGCGGCGGCGGAGAATTGGGTCACATGGTCAGCGAGCTGGCCGTCTGAAGATGAAACTACAGAAGAAACCACCTCATTCTCTTCTAAAGCTCAAAGCAGCACCAGCTCTGCGCTGCCTCAAATAGCACACCGGCCAGCTCATGTTTGCTCCCAGCTACATCCAGATATGATGTGAGAGAGAGAGAGAGTGGAGACAAAAAATATATTAATAAAAGGCCTTCATACATTTTTATGACCAAACGGATAAGGTCAGCCATGTGCCATGGTTACTAAGCAACACTGCAACTCCGCGCTGGACAGTTGTGAACGGGAAAAGTCGACTCGAGCGGGCTCCAAGTGTGACAGTCAGCCTTTGATTACAGTGCACAGTCTGGACATTTTATCACAGCGCAACTTCGTTAGCTCGCAGACTCTCTGCTGTTCAACACCCTATACCATGTATCCACACTGAGGTTCTCTTATTACATTCATGATTTTATGTATAAAAAAAAAAAAATATATATATATATATATATATATATATATATATATATATATATATATATATATATATATATATTTTTTTTTTTTTTTTTTTTTTTTTTTTTTTTTTTAAATTTATTTATTTATTTATTTTTTACTTTCATCTGTTTAAATTAAACAGGCTGTTTTTTAATGTGCCTTTCAGACTCATGCATGTATATGAGCTTAGTTCTGATTGGCCGCCAGGAGGAAATGATCCTTATAACTTCAGTGTGAATGGGAGGAGCTAAAACACTGGTGGCTGATTATGTAAATATGTAAACAAATAAATGAAAACAGTGAATTAAAAACATTGGAGAGTTTATGTACATTTACATAAATTATGTTATTAATTAAATACTGTTATTTAATTCATATATAATGCGTTTGTATTAAATACTGTCTGACTTATAGCATAATGTATGACCAGAGCTATATTGACTGACCAATACTATACCGATAGACCAGTACCATACAAACTGACCACTATAAAAATGTCTGACCAGTACCATACTGTCTGACTAATACTATACTTACTGACCAATACTATACTGTTAAAACAGTACCATACTGTCTGTCCAATGCTACACTGTTTGACCAATACTACTGTCCAATATCTTAATGTCTGACCACTACCGTACTATCTGACCGATAATATAACGATGGATGAACACCATATACTATATAACAATATTATAGCATTGGACCAATACCATACTACACTAACTGTCCAATATTATATTGCCTGAATTGGTCAATTCCGTACTTTCTGGCCTGTACTATAACCAAATTATTTGACCAAGACCATATTGTATGAACAGTACCCCACTAACTGACCAATATCATAAAATCTTACCTGAAATATACTGACCGACCAGTAGCATACTGATTGACCAATGCCATAGTACCTAAACAATACGATGCTGTATTGTACTGTGCTGACTGATCAATACTGTATTGACTGTACTGACTAATACCATTATGTCTGACCAACACCATACCATCTGACCAATACAGTGCAGACTGACCAATGACATAATGCCTAACCAACAACACACTAAGTGACCAACACCCTATCAACTGACCAAAACTCTACTAACTGACTAGTACCGTACTGTCGGAGAGGCTGCATTTATATGCACAACCTAAGCAACAGAGGTCCATTAGAAACGAAAGGACCTCCAGCTTGTGGCTGTGCTGCAGGAGGACATGTTGCTCGAGAGAAAACTCCTGGATGGGTCGGCTGGTCAATACAGCGGATCAATGTATGGATTCTTCCCAGTGGGCCATCAAGCCTGTTCTGCCCAATCAGCTGCTCACTGCTGTTTTTAGCGAGGAGAGCATTTAATTTAGTTCCAGCGACGTGTGTTAGCCACTTTATTAAGAGCTACCTCCACTGTAGCACAGAGCCATTCCCCTAATGAAACACTGCTCACTGAGACACAGGAGGACAGGATTAAAATGTAAATTTGTAAATTCTGGGTCAGGCAAATGCCAGCAGTACTCCTCACATGACATTTAGAGGCACCTACCGCACCCAAGATACAGTACTTCAGGCTTTTCTTGAGGCCAACAAACATAAAAAAACCAAAAAAACAACACATCACCTCTATTTATAGTTGCAGAGCTAAACTCGACTGCGGTTGGAAGGAGTGAATATTAGTTAGCTAACCTAGCTTAAAGAAAACCATGCCACATTGTGTTGCCATTGGATGTTATTCCAGTGGAAAGGCAGTGAGAAGACTGAAGACTAGTCTAAACAGCTTTCACAAACATAAACAAGGAGAATAGTTAGTGAAGCAGCGTGTGGACCAACACAGCTACCCAAAGACCCCCGCTCTGCTCTCCTCACTTCAGTCTGGATGAGTTTGAGTGGTTCAGTAGACCACCACTGGTGAGAGACTTGACGGAGGCTGTTGGTTTTAAGCGTAGACTAAAACACAATGCAGTGCCACAGTTTCCCCACACAGGAAGTCCAAAAGCTCCAGATTATGAAGAACCACGCAAAGAAACGTAAATGGCGCTGGATTCTCTCCTGGCGTCCCGCCAACAGTGTTTACCGTTAGCGTGAGCTGCTTCTCCTCCTTTGTGGATCCTGAACGTGGAAGTACACCTTTAGTAGTAGGGGTGTGTTTAAAAAATCGATTTTTTGATTCAGATCGATCTTCATTTGAATAATCTGATATCGATTCGCATAAACCTGAGATGGACCTTTAAAATTAGCATTCTGGGGTTAGGGTTAGGGTTAGCCTTACTTAGTAGTGAACATACTACTTCACTAATAAAGGAGTGTGAAGCTCAGAGACACTCCCGTTCAGTGTATCGAGCTGTTTACTGAGTGTGAATGTTTCCTGCTAGAAAGCGGAGCTCCTTTAACAGACACTCTCCTTCTCCGTCAACACCAACACACAGTTTCACAACAACTCCAGCACTGTGTCCACTCTCTCCTCCACGCCTCTCTGTTCACCATTTACACTAACGTGGTGTGTGATGTCACCGCTGATGTCAGAAATGTTGAGTTCTAGCTCAAACTGTAAAGACTGAACAGTAGCATGTTTAGCTAGCTAGCTGTGCTCAAGCGTGACGGCCGGTTACTGCAACCATTTGACGTCACTACCCGCTGATCACATCAGTAGTTACAACAATGGAGACCCACGTGCAGCGGATTTTACAGAAAATCGAATAAATCTGATACTTTTAGTGATTTTTTTACAACATGTACTACTAATTTAGAGTCATTACACCATATTAAGTCTTACAAGTGTTACCAGCCGGGGTTCCCTTTAAATAATGAAGAAAATTTGACAATTCCACAATAGATGCAATACAGCTATACTATGTATCTGTTAATACATAGTATAGAATCATGGGTTATTATCACAGCATGGTTCATTATAGCACTGAATACATTATAACTACTGCATGCTATTGTTCTCAAGCCCAAATCCAACATTTTCAACCTGAAGAAAAGACGACTAGGCGAGGAAGGAACTATAGTCTATATAACTATATGCACTCTGAACCAATAGGTCTTGTTATTATTGAAGTAAGAATTAGTTAGTGGCCACTATATGGGAACGGGATTAAAAATATTTTCACCCTATGGCCTATGATGACAGTTTGGGGGTTGTGGAAGTGGAACATTAAACATGATTTTAATGGTTAATACTATTTGCCCCGCCCCCTGGTGCACGGCGATGTCATCAAAAATGTGAAGATGCTTATTATTTGAGGTAATGCTGAAAAAACAAGAATGGTACCCTGATCTGACATGCCTGTTTCAAGGAATGAAGGCCTTCAGGAGCATCTGATGATCAGAGCCTTTTGCGTTTGGTCTTAACTCTACAGTAAAATAGCGCAGATTTCTTTTAAAGAATTGGTGGACTGGCCCTTTAAACACTACGAGGCTCAGTTCTGTTTACTGTCCTCTACGTGAGGCTTGTGAAAGGCCGCTCTGTCTGGTACAGTACGGATAGCGTGCTACTGTCAGGGTTTCTACCGGCCGGTGACTGCGGCACCCCTTTAGACCGTTTCCGCCAGTGCTGATCCGCTGTTGTGGAACTGCTTGTTGCGGCAGAATGTGGAGAGCTGAGGGACCCCCGCGAGCGTAGTGACCATTCATAACTGCAGTGACAATCAACCACGTAGACAGAAACTAAAAAAAAAAAACCACACACAAATCCAGCAAATCCAGAAAGAACCGAGGATTTCTACACCAACCAACAGCCACCACACATACTGCTACACAGTACAGTGACCAATAGAGAAGAAGCTCTCTCTCTCTCTCTCTCTTTCTACTTACTCCCATCTCTGTCTCTCTCTCTTTTCAATCCTGTTCTCCTTCACTTTTGTCTCTTTTAAATTGTCCCTTTCCTACTGTCTCTCTTCTCTTCTTCCTGTTTTCTTTTCCTCTCTCTCCCTTACTCCTTCTTTCTTTACCTTTCCCTCTCTGTCTCTTTCTCGTTCCAATCTTGTTCTTCTTCATTTCTTTCTGTTCGTAGTTTTCTCTTCCCTGTTGTCTCTCCTCTCTTCCTCTTCTCTTCTTCTCCCTTACCCTCTTCCTCCCAGCCTCCCTCTCTCTCTTTCTGTCTTTACCTCCACCTCTGTGTCTCACTCCCTTTTTTTCATTCCAATCCTCCATCACATCTCTTTTCCTAATTCTCTCTCCCCTATTGTCTCTCCTCGCTTATTTCTCTCTTCTCCCTCCCTCTCTCTCTCTTTTTTTTTAGTGTGCTGTGCTATTATTTGCTGCTTGGTTTGGTTTAGTTTGGTTTGGTTTGGTTCAGTTCAGGTCGGTTCTGTTTGATTCTGTTTGGTTTGGATCTGTCTGGTTCTGGTCAGTTCCTTTGGGTTCTGTTTGGTTAGTTTCACTTCATTTCAGTTTTGTTATGTTCAGTTCTGTTCGTTGTGGTTCAGTTCAGTTTGTTTCAGTTAAGTGCAATTCAGTTCGGTAGAGTTTGGCTCAGTTGGACTCAGTTTGGTTTGGGTTTCAGTGTGGTTTGGTTTAATATGGTTTGGTTCAGTTTAGCTTAGTTTGGTGTAGTTTGGTTTGGTTCTGTTAGTTTTTGTTCATTTGTCCTTTAGAACGTTTTCGCACCTGTAGTTGGTTTCACTGGTCTGGATCAGTTAATGAGTTTGTTTACTTGGAGCGTTTCCTCCTCGGTTAAGTTTGTTTTCACAGGCAAAAACCAAAATGCACCAAAATGCGTCCCAACAAACCACGTGAGCATGTCGTCTCCTCTGATTGGTCAGAGCTATCTGGCACGGGAGAAAGAAACACAGGGAGAAGATCCGGTTTTCTAAACTACTGCACATTTCTTGTAGAGCGTATCACGGAGCAGCGGCAGAGACAGCATCTGTTCATAGCTGTAATAATAATCTGATAATATACCAAACTACAGTCCACCTGCAGACCACCCAGCTCACTCCAAACATCAAGTAGACAATGTCCCTCACTGCTAGTCCAAGAGAGACCTCGCTTCATCGTCCTCGCCCTGTTAGCTGCTACAGATCTCCAGTTCTCTGTTTACGCCATCTGCCGCATCCCATAATGCAAAGCACACCTGGCTGCAGATGTTTTGATCAAACTTTTGGAGTACACCTAATACTTGGGTCGAATCAAGGTCGGATCATGTTCTCACCACAAATGAACCGCTCCGGAGTTCGTTTGGAACCGGACCGAGACCCCCTCCTCTCGAGGGTCTCGGTGCGGTTGTTTTTACACCTGCCAAAACGAACCAACCAGAGTCTGTTTTAACCGGACTAACTAGTGCTGGTGTGAAAACGCCCCTATTCGCTTTGGTTCGGTTCAGTTCAGTTTGGTTTAGTTAACTTCAGTTCAGTTGGGTGGAGTTCGGTTTAGTTGGATTCAGTTTGGTTTTGGTTTCTGTGTAGTTTGGTTTAATATGGTTCTGTTTAGCTCAGTTTGGATTTATTTTGTTTGGTTCAGTTCAGTTCAGTTTACTTTACCTCAGTTTGTTGTGTTTTGTGATTTGGTGTGGTTTGGTTGGGTTCAACATGGTTTGGTTCAGCTCAATTTACTTCAGTTTGGTGTAGTTCAGATCAGTTCAGTTTGGTTTTGTTTATATTGGTTTTCTTCTGCTTTTGTTCCATTTGGTTTGGTTTGGTTTGCTTTAGTGGTGTTTGACTTGTTCAGTTTGGTTTCTTTTGGTTTTTTTTTAGTTTGGTTTGGTTCGGTTCAATTTGGTTTGATTTGTTTGAGCTTTGTTAAAATACTAATAATGATTTTCTTTGGTTTTGTGCAGCGTTTGGTTTGTCTGCTTTTGCATGTCCTGCAGGCAGGGGTTCACACTGGTTGTTGAGCTTTGTTATAATTGTAATAATAATTTGTTTTGATTTAGTTTGATCCGGTTTGGTTTTGTGCAGCGTGATTCAGTTTGGTTGTGTTTGGTACCTCTTGGTTTGGTTTGGTATCACTTGGTCTGCTTTGGCATGTCCTGCAGGCAGGGGTTCACACTGATGGAGCTAACAGTGGGCGACGTGTCTGAGGGTGACGCCTCACTCACTCTGACACATTTGCCCCAGCGCCTCGACGTAAACGCACATTCCAGTCACTCAGATATATGTGCTCTCTGATAGTAACCAACTGAGCCCCCTCTGGCGCAGCCCACCCTGCTTTGTAGCAGCTCTACTGCTGAAAGACTCGCAGAGAGCTGCAGTATTGAGTCTAATGAGCCCTTATATGGAGCAAGAGGATGTTCCATGTAAGCATCATTTCCATCATTTGTATCGTTAATGATATAAAATTCTCAGGAGAGATGTTTGAGGTGATTCGAGATGAAGTAATCCACTGTAAAATAAATACACAGGAAATACAGGAGATTTCAAAAAACTAGAGAATTAAAAAAACAACAGATACCAAGAAAACAAGTTTTCAGCAACCCTGCAAGTCAGTACAAAAAGTTTAAGGATGCTGGTGTGCTGTACTGACCACACCAGACTCCAGAACTCAATATCACTGGATGTGTTTGGGAGTATTTGGATCTTGAAAAGTGGACAAGTGTAACTTCTCAACTTGGAAAAATCTCTCTCTCTGGTTTGGTTTACTGTGGTTTGTTTTGATTTGGTTTGATTTGATCTGGATTGATTGGTTTGTTCTGGTTTAGTTTGATTTGGTTTGGTTTAATGTGGTTTGGTTTGATTTAGTTATGTTTGATTTGGTTAGATGCGGTTTGGTTTGATTAGATCTGGTTTAGATTAGTTTGTCATGTTTGATTTGTTTTGGTTCGATTTGGTTTGGTTTGATGTGTTTTGGTTTGGATTGGTTTGTTATGGTTTGGTTTGATCTAGTTTTGTTTGATTTGGTTTGGTTTGATGTGTTTTGGTTTGGTTTGGTTTTATCTAGTTTGGTTTGATTTGGTTTGATCTGGTTTAGATTAGTTTAGTTTGATTTGGTTTAATTTGGTTTGACTTGTTTTGATCTGGTTTGGTTTGATGTGTTTTGGTTTGATCTGGTTTGGTTTAATTAGATTTGATTCTGTTCACTTTAGCTTGGTTTGGTTTGATGCTGGTGGGTTTGGTTTGGTTCTGTTCAGTCTGGCCAGTTTGATTTTAGTTCTGTTCCTTTCTATTGGGATCTGTTCAATTTGATTTGGTTTTGTTTTGTTCTGGTTGGTCTGATCTTGTTCTGTTACTTTCTTTTCAGTTCTGGTAAGTGTTATTTGGTTCTGTTTGGTTTAGTTCTGTGGTGGACTGGTTTGGTGTACACCCCAGTGTCCAGACCCCAATGTGTTCTCTTAATGTGTTTAGGAGTACTTGAATTTTGAAAACTTCTGAACTTTCGGAGGGGCGGCTACAGGTTTTTTTTTTAAAACTGAAAATGAGAAAATCTATCTATCTATCTATATAATGACAAAAAGAACAACTGCGGAGAAAAACAAAATGGTGCTGAAGAATAAAAATCACAAACAAATGGAGGTTTTGCTTGGACAGCAATGTTTTCTACATGTTGTCAAGATTTCTTGATAAGACAACTAGAAAGAAATATGCTAAAATGACAGAGATTCACACTTTTCTTATATCTGGTTTGCCTGAAATGGTAATTATTTAATCGCTGAAATATCTGGTTAAAATTGTTGTTTTTTGTTCAATTTTAGAGAAACATATTATCATAATTGGAAATTAATGGAAATTGATTTGTGTTTATGATTAAAGCAGAAAATCTAGTCATGAAATCAAATGGTGAGATATATATATATGTATTCTGTCATCCATTCAATGTGTTATGATTTATTCTGAAACACTGAAGGCTTATATGAAGAGTTATATCCATAGAGGCAGGAACATTATTGTAGCTTAAGCAGATCATTCGTAGTGGAGATAAATGACAAAATTGGAGGGGGTCTGATGGAGTAAAGTGGTACTGCAGTGTTTTTCTTTCACTGAAGGTGGTGGTGGTGGGGGGGTGAGGAATAGTAGCATGGCGGAACCAGCGGCTGAAGACAGCAGGCATGCGGAGGGCTGGAGCAGTGCTGATAACCAGAAGGGCGCCATTACCGTCTCCATCAGCCTCCACCCAGCACACAGGCGGAGGGGATAACGCCTCCAATCCGTCCTCTTAAAATGAAAACCTCCCCAAATCGGCGGGCCACCTTAGAGGTAATTTATTTCTGAAAAAACACCCAAACAAAAGGTGGCGGGGAAAGGGAGACCTTGGAGGAGCGAAGGGGAGCGCTGTGTTAGTCATGCTTTCCGTGGCTAGCTCTAATGATGTGTTGTATTTTTGGCTGGGTGGCCACAGGCGGCGAACAATGACAGCTCCTGTAGTCGACAACATGTGCACGTCTGTGGTGGACGCTAAACCAATCAGACAGTGCCAGCAAAGACAGGACAGGTGCAGTTTGTCTGCAAAGCACTCAACACAGAATACAATACAGACGAGAAGAGGAGAAATGAGTGGAATGGGCCAAATGACAACATATCTTTCTAACAGTTCTAACAAAAACACAATTATATATATATATATATATATTATCGCTGTCCAATGAAAAACATGTATATTTATTTTTATCGATTTTGAGTTTTCTACACGCCAGTAGTTGTTTACATTGTGTGCAAATTTCAAGATGAATGGACCAATAGAAGTGCTCCAAAATAGTTTGTAAAAAATTCTGGTTCCTGGTTGACTTAGTAGTATGTTTTTGGTCTTTCCTGTAAAGTTGCAATTTCAGAAATACTTGTTTTTCATTGGACAGTGACAATTTTATACATATAATATTTTCCTTTTTTTAAGTTTTTTTTCCAGAGAGGAACTTTTACTTGGTTTAATGTTAATATTAAATATCTTATTAAAGATATATATTTAGATGATTATATACTTAGATGATATATATATATATATATATATATATATATATATATATATATATATATATATATATATATATATATATATATAGACCTCAGCTCTCCAGTTTCGGACTACGGACACCGTACATCAGTAGATGATCAGTAGGTACACCTGCTGGCGGTACAGTTGAGCCCAGTGGTTCAGAAATACACCCACTCTTTGAGAAGGTGGAGCAGAAAAAGTTTGTCACTGGAACACTTCTGAACACACAGTTTCCAGAATGAATGAGACGGCAGTTGCAGCTCAACCCACCGGCCTGCCTTCAGGCCCCCACCACCAAGACAAAGGGAGCAGAACTCATCTGTTGGCACATGTGAACATGTTGGACATATCAACATGCAGGGTCTGAGCTGGTGGACGGAAGCCCAGCTAAGCGGAGCCACAGCTTTGAGGGACAGTGGCTGTGGAAGCTCCTGTGTTGTTACAGGGCTTGTCGCAGTCACGGAGGAAGTACATGAACTAACTTCCTTCAGCAACACTGCTCTGATTTGGCCCCCACCAGCTTCTGTTGGCTAAGAAAGAGGTCACAGAGCAAGAAAGGAAGGAGATGTTGGTGGTGGGAGTCATTGAGCCGTAAAGAAGCGCTTGTGGTCCTGGCAAAAAGACAGGACAACAGGTGGTGCTTCTGAGTGGAATATCAGCAGGTCAGTGCTGTCACCAAGCCCGGCCACTGATGTTCTAACAGGATAAGGAGGCCGAGCATGCATTTGCTGACCTCTATACTCCACTATGTAAGTCACCGGTGCTGGAGTGGTCAAGATACTGAAGCGGTTACAGCAGGGGTTCTGCTGGCCAGACCTGGAGCTGTTGCATGCATTGCTGTGACGTGTGCACGACAAAGGGACCAGTGTAGCCACAGTACACTGAGAACCACTGGCATTCAATCCATCCTTCTGGCCATGGATGATTATTATTATTATTATTATTATTATTATTACAGCCTACAGGCATATGTGGTTCTGGACCTAGTTCTGCCACTTCTGGGTGCCAGAGAAACTCCACAGTGTCCAAGGGGCACAAAGTTCTCGGTCAAGGCTGAGGGCTTCAACTGGCTTGGAATTAGGAAGGCTAGGTCTGCTCCAGCCTTAGAGCAACAGCCTAGTCAAGCATTTCAACTGGATGCCCACCATTTAGCTGTGAGGCTCAGGACCATCCCCGGTTCTGCTGGCGTGCCGCTTCCAGTACGACAGCTGACTGGGTTTAACCGTGGCTCTGCTGGCTGGTTGCCTGTTTCTGTAGAATGGAGCACATCACATCAAACCACTCTGATGGAGTTTATTTGCATCTCATAGACAAATTCTGGTGGAATTCCCCTTTAAGTCGCTTTCCTGGCGAGCGCAAAACAGAGGGAAAAAAACAGCCAAACAAATGAAATAATACATTGATTTTGACAGTCTTAAATAGGGGTTAATATGGAACATTTTTAACTTTCTGAAAGCACAATGAGCTGCTTAATGGGCCCCGCTGCTCTGCAGAGCCGCGCGCAGATTTGTCAAGGTCAATTAATGAACACAACTTAAGGCCCCATCTAAATGCTCGCACCCCCTCGGGGCTCATGAATTATACAGCAAACACGCGAAAGCACATCATCCGATATCTTCCAATTAAGACCGCGCGAGCGGGCCGTCTGATGGCACTTACGCAAGCCTATATTCTCAACTCAACTTTGTAATGGAAATTGTTGACAGGGGACCGATATAGTACAAGGTCATGTGATTGCTCTGTGGTTACAGATGGTCCGTCTCTTACTGAGCGGAGCAACCCCTCCACCTTTAAAGGGCCCATATCCTACACTTTCCTAGTAGTTAATAATACTTAATAACATTTCATTTGGTTGTAAATCATTTTATAGCACTAGCTAGACCAACACTAGATCATCTTAAACTAGTATGAACCAGTACTAGATCATCCTAAATCAGTATTAAGAAATAATGAGCCAGATCAAACCAGCACAAACCAGCACTAGGTAAACTTTTAACCAGTATAAACCCACAATAGGCCAACTTAAACCAGCATGAATCAGCACTAGACCATCTCAAACTAGCATAAACCAGGACTAGGCCAGGTTACACCAGTATAAACCAGTGACGGGCCAGATTAAACCAGTATAAACCAGCACTATACCATCTTAAACCAGCAAAAACCAGCACTAGACCATCTCCAACTAGCATAAAGCAGGACTAGGCAAGGTTACACCAGCATAAACCAGCACTAGACCATCGTTAACCAGTATAAACCAGCAACAGACCAGATTAAACCAGCATAAACTAGCACGAGATCATCCTAAATCAGTATTAAGAAATAATGAGCCAGATTAAACCAGCACTAGGTAAACTTTAACCTGTATAAAACAGCAATAGGCCATCTTTAACCAGCAAAAGCCAGCACTAGACCATCTCCAACTAGCATCAAGCAGGACAAGGTCAGGTTACACCAGCATAAACCAGCACTAGACCATCTCCAACTAGCATAAAGCAGGACAAGGTCAGGTTACACCAGCATAAACCAGCACTAGACCATTGTAAACCAGTATAAACCAGCAACCGACCAGATTAAACCAGTATAAACCAGCACCAGACAATTTTAAACCACTATAAACCAGGGCTTTGTGTGTTTTTATCCTTTACAATTAAATAGGCTGCTTTAGTTACTATAGCTTTAAGACTGTGCTGTGTTTGGCCGTCCGGTTCCCATTCAAAAGCACTCAGAGCTGAAACACTCTGTATAACTTCAGTGTGAATGAGTGGGGCTAAACAGCTGTAGGTGGATATATATATACAGTACTGTGCAATGGTTTGTAGGCATAATTACATTACATCTTTTCCACACAGGAAGCTTTTATTTACCCAGCAAAACACTTTATTCTTTTAAACATTAAAACAGTATTAAAACAGTAAGTAGTGTTTTTACATACGTCAGTATGTTTTTTTTAACCCTTTCCAAGCTTCTCCTTGTGTAAACAACCCAGTATTATTTACAGTTCTCATCTAATACCTGCTTTGACTGCTCAGTACTTCATTAAGCTAAATCAAGATTACTGCTGAAGGAACTGAAAACATTCATACAATGTCTGGGGCGTCCAGGAGAAATCTGGAACTACACTTTCAAGATATGATCTACTTCTTTCACTATAAGATATTCATGTTACTTTGTATTGTATGTATGATTATTTACATCTGTTCTAATCAGATCTGCTGTTCTTACTGGTGAACATACATTAATTGATAAGACTGTAGGCTTAGGTGTCTCAGACTTTTGTAGTGTATGCGTAAGTGACTTTTGGTTATTGTGACAATTCAACATGCAGCATAGTTTTCCATTTTAAAGATTTAAAAAATGCTTTTTATTTTATATCTTTAGAGCTTATTAAAAATATTTTAAATAGAATAACTACATACAAAAGCATAAAACATACATACGTTATCCATTAAAGAACATGTAGGACTAATAGAAGCACACATTTCAGAAGTACTGCTAAGATTTTCTGTTATATAAATGTGTTATTTACTGTAGTTTGCCTCTCTATATAGAACATCACATCACAACAATGCAAGCAAACAGCAGTAATAATAGTAATGAGTAATAATAGTACACGTTATTATAAATAAAGTAAGAACATTGTTTCTCAGCATTAATTAAAAACACATATTTAGAATTTCACTCTGGGTCCTGGACCCCATGCCTATATTTAATTCCTTAACATTCCCTGGGAACCACTTTCCTGCCACCGACACTGGGAACCACAATGTTCTGGTGCCGATCGATTAGTTTACAAAGTGGCACGAGGCACATGTGGTCCCAGGACAGAGGTCATGATGGCAGAGTGGCTGCAGTTTCTGCCAGTTCAGGAGCCAGTTCAGAGGAACTCCACAGCAGTCGGTGGTCATAGTGGTGGTCTGTAACCAGCTAGTCACTCAGAACACTCGGCCTACACTGCTCCAGCCTCAGAACACCGGCCTTGTGGAGCCAATCAACCAGATTCTTACGACTCAGCGCCACACAGCACCAGCAGGACTGGGACACTCAGCTACCCCTGGATCTGCTCGAGTGGCAGACCACCCAGACCTGTAGTTTACACCTTGGCTGCACTGAGATTGCCTTAGACCAGCAACAACAACAGCACTAAACCAGCATAAACCAGCCCTAGACCATCTTAAACCAGTATGAACCAGCAATAGACCCATCTTAAACCAGCATAAACCAGCACTAGATCATCTTAAACCAGTATAAAAAAGCACTAGACCATCCTAAACCAGCATAAACCACCAATAGACCATCATAAACCAGTATAATCCAGCACTAGACCATCTTAAACCAGTATAAACCAGCCCTAGACCATCATAAACCAGCAATAGACCATCTTAAACCAGCATAAACCAGCATTAGACCATCTTAAACCGGCATAAACCAGCACTAGGCCATATTTAACCCGCATAAACCAGCTCTAGACCATCTTAAACCAGCACTAGGCCATCTTAAACCAGTATAAAACAGCACTAGACCGTCTTAAACCAGCCCTAGAACACCTTAAACCATCTTAAACCAGTATAAACCAGCCCTAGGCCATCTTAGACCAGCATAAACCAGCACTAGACCATCTTAAACCAGCACTAGACCATCTTAACCCATCTTAAACCAGTATAAACCAGCCCTAGGCCATCTTAGACCAGCATAAACCAGCACTAAACCATCTTAAACCAGCACTAGACCATCTTAACCCATCTTAAACCAGTATAAACCAGTTCTAGGCCATCTTAAACTAGTTTAAACCAGCCCTAGACCAGCTTAAACGAGTATAAACCAGCCCTAGACCATCTTAAACCAGCCCTAGACCATCTTAAACGAGTATAAACCAGCCATAGACCAGTTTAAACCAGCCCTAGACCAGCTTAAACGAGTATAAACCAGCCCTAGACCAATTTAAACCAGCTCTAGACCAGCTTAAACGAGTATAAACCAGCCCTAGACCAGTTTAAACCAGCCCTAGACCAGCTTAAACGAGTATAAACCAGCCCTAGACCAATTTAAACCAGCCCTAGACCAGCTTAAACCAGCATAGACCTTTAAATAAACGAAAACAGTTTTATGTTGAATGAAACTCGAATCAGTTTCAATGTTTTTTTTATCAGCACAAAGTCCACTCCATTAGATTAAATGCAAACGAGTGACATCATCACGTGAAGTTCACACAGCGGTTTGGGGGCTTCCAGACGTTCCACACAAACATCTCAGTATCTACTAAAATCTGAAAGGTGGTGTGTTTGGGGAGGAAAAGCGCTGGACTATTCCTTTAAGGCAGGGATGGAGAGGAGCAGCCGCAGAGAGAGAGAGAGAGAGAGAGAGAGGTGGGAGGTGGGTGTGGGGGGGTTATTCCGCCATGCTCAGAGCCGAAGGGGGCTGAGTGAGTGAGAGAGTGAGCGAGCGAGGAGCAGTGTGATCGGTGCAGCAGAGGGGAAGATGCTGGTTGCCTGCTGCACGCGGCTGAACGCAGGTACCGAAGAGGGACTCACCGCGCGCAGCTAACGACTACCGCTCCACCTCTGCTCCGCGTGCACTGCTGCGTCTCGCCCTGGTACCTTTTTCTTTTTTTTTCTTCTTCCTCTCTTTTTGGCACCACTTTTTTTTCTTTTTTGGGGATTTTTTTTTGGTTCCCGGCAACCAAAATACAAACAAAAAAAAAGTTTTGACATGATCGTGACCGGCGCGTGCTTGGAGTGCGCGCGAACGGATTAACTTGAATATTTTCCTTTTTTTTCTCCTTCCCGTCATCTCTTCCTCTTTTTATCACTACTTTGCTCTTTGCATGACACGGAGGCACGTGAAGTGCTGCAGCTGCGCGAGGCTTCATCGCGCTGAGAGAGAGAGCGAGCGAGAGCGCGCGCGAGAGAGAGAGAGTGAGAGAGAGAGGGAGAGAGAGGCAGACTGGTACACATGCGCGCGCGCTGTAACCCCATAAACCGAAGAGGCTTAAAAAAACGTGCAGGCGCAGAAAAAAAGGAGAGAAAACTTTAAAAAAAGAAGAAAAAGAAGAAGAAGAAAAAACGAAAAAAAGAAAGTGCACGGTGGCAAGAGAGGACGGAATCTTGGCTGGGGGGATTGAAAGGAGCGGGGCATGAGGATATTGGCCATCATCTTTTTCCAGTGCATCTTGAATGGTGAGTTTCATTTGTTCCCTTTCTTTTTTTCTTCTTCTTCTTCTTCCTTCTTTCCTTCCCCCGTTTGGTTCTATGGACGGAACCGCCGCTGTGCAAGGTTCAATGGAGAAGCGGCTCGTGCTGCATGCTGCTCCAGTTTCCGTGCACGCGAGGTCTAAGCACCCCGAGCACGTCCCTAAAGGTGAATTGCATTGAACTTTGCACGAGCTGTTTTATTTGTTTATTAGTAATATTATTATTATTACTGTTATTTTGAATTGCTTCTTTTTATAGGTGCAAGTGGCCAATTCATTTATTTATTTTTCTGCTCTCCCATAATGCAGCAAGGCCAGGGTGCATGTTTTCCTGGGAATTCTGGCTTGCATGGTGTGAAACAGGGGGAAAAAAAAATTCCTCATGCAAAATCATATTTTTTTTTTTGCAAATTTGAACTGAGTGGCAACGGCTGCTGCAAGGCTCTGCATGATTATGCAAATTGCACCTGTCAGGATATTGAGCTATTAAATCAATTTATTTAAAAAAATATATATAAATAAATAAATAAAAGTCTGAATTAAGGCCACTGCAACACATTTCCAGTGTGTGTGTGTTGTGTTGCGTGGTGGGAAATTGCGAATGCGCTGCAGTTTGTTGAGCGTAGAGGACCAAATGTGCTCGTTTCTGTAGTGCATTTAATAAATCGCATTAGAGTTTGAGTTGGGATGCATTTCTGGTGTGCGGCAAGTGATGAGAAATGCGACAAACAGTCGCAAAAGTCACCGAATCGGTGCTTTCAGGGTGAAAATAACAACCGACGGAAAAAAAAAATCTGTTTTTATGGCGTCACATGCGCCATGTTGCAAGTGAACCATTGAAAGAGGAGGTTGGTGGTGGTGGTGGTGTGTGTGGGGGGGGGGTTGATGGTGTTGGTGGTGATGGTGGTGGTGGGGGTGAAAAATTCCCAATACAAAAATCCCAGTGAGCACTTCATCATTATTGATTGTTTTATTTATTCATCATTTATTTATCGATTCATTTTATTCCTCTATCCGTGGGACCCTAATTCTGATCCCACCCCCCCCCCCAAATTCCCGAATCCGAATGACCTCCACCGGCTTCGGGCGAACGCTCGACGAATGTGGCCGCGGATTTAAAATGGAGAGAGTCGTTGAGAGAGGGGTGCCTGGTTGCTGGGCTAAATCAAGAAGGGTGTGTATGGTGGGGTGGGGTAAAAGAAGAAGAGAAGGAGGAGGAGGAGGGTGGGGGGGTTGAAACCAGGGAGAAAATGGAGGCATTTAGGAGATTTTGGTAGGGATGAGCGGACGTAGGAGCGGGGTTTTAAAGCCGTTGCGACGGCGGCGGCGGAGGAGGAGGCGGCGACGGCGATGCATCAAGTGAAGATGACAGGAAAACCATTTTGTGTGCGAGGGCTGGAGTGGCGGACGAAAGCAGTGGTTGTTTAGCACAAAGGATGAGTGACACACGTGTGCAGAGGCGCCTCGCCAGCCTCCTGATGTCCAGTCCTAGGAGAAAATTCAATTCCATGCAGGTCTATGAAAGGCTGCTATAGAAATAAGGGGGCCGGTGGACGGACCGTCTTGTTGCGAGGAGGGACGAGCGCAACAGTGAGGAAGAAAACATTCAAAATAAATCGGGGGCGCGCGATCAATAGAGCTCCATTTGTACCGTTCCATTTACTCGGAAGGCACTTTAAGAGTTAATTGATCTCTTATTTTGGCCTCTCTTTCTTTTTCTTTTTTTTTTTCTTTTCTTTTCCTTGCGCTCGACGGCCTGCGCCGCTGCGCCTCCCCGGAGTGAGAGTCTACTGTAGATGCCTTACAAAATGCAGCTTTCATGATTTGGCTGAGTACACAGCCCACTCCTTGCATGGTCTCTATGGAAACCCCTGTAATGGACGATGGATGGTGCAGTGGCTGCTGTGCTGGCGAGGCTGCGGTCCACCGCAGGTGACCCCGGAAGTGCTGCGGTGCACGTTTGTCGGTGATTTCCGGTTTGCAGGGAAAATATTTTTCGCCGCAGAAGGTTGAGCATAACAGTGACCAGCAAACCTGCATATTAAGTAGTCAGTTAAACAATATAGATTCAAATGCAATAATATATATATATATATATATATATATATATATATATATATATATATATATATATATATATATATATATATATACACACACCAAGGCACCTGAGCTGATAGTTTAAAGTCCTTTAACTAATCAATTAGTGTATCTACACCACCAGATCTGATTAGAACAGATGTAAATAATCATACATACAATACAAAGTAACATGAATATGTTATTGTGAGAGAAGTAGATCAGATCTTGAGCTCCAGTTTGAAGAACAAAGTGTAGTTCCAGATTTCTCCTGGACGCCCCAGACATTGTATGAATGTATTCAGTTCCTTCAGCAGCAATCTTGATTTAGCTCAATGAAGTACTGAGCAGTCAAAGCAGGTATTAGATGAGAACTGTACATAATACTGGGTTGTTTCCACAAGGAGAAGCTTGGAAATATGACATATGTAAAAGCACTACTTACTCTATTAATACTGTTTCAGTATTTAAACACACACACATATATATATTTATATATGGCTTGTACCAATAGAGTAACACATACATCATTAAATCATTCAATTCGTGTGATTAAAGGGCCCATATTGAAAATTGAGTGTTTACTTTTTTTTACCTGAGGACATACATTTATAATAAGTGACATCATTTTGCTTCATTTTTAATTGTATATTAATTTAATCTATATTAAAATAACAAAAACTCTAATAAAGTTAGTATATCCTAATATAATTATAAATATATATTTTATAGGTCCTGTTTCAGAGTGATTTGCATACGGATTAATTTCTTTCTAATTTCTTCTCTTGGCGTCCTTGTGCTTTTAAGTTGCAAACAAGCTCGGTTCTGATGGGCCGCCCGGTTTGGTGATTCAGTAAACAGACTGAAGTAGTTGAAACTTCAGTGTGAATAGGTGGAGTCGAATATAAGTGAATCACAAAAAAAAAAGAAAACAACAACAACAACACTCCAATGAACTGAACACAGGCTGCTCTGTTGAATATGTGCTGGTGGGCGAGAATGATATAAAAGATTTAAAGCGTGTGGGGGGTTTCCAGGGTATTGGCCCTCTAAACAGGGGCACCGGCTTCACTGTACTCTACTGTATTAGGAAAGATTAAGTAACATCGTCTCTCTTTCAGCATCAGATTCTCCCTGTTTTGGTCCAACGTTGCCATATATTCTGGAGGCGTCCGTGCATAATGGTGCTGTTTTCACGCTCCACTGTTTCAGAGCGTGGCTCCGTGGCGTCAGACCGCCAGAGCTTTTGCGCGTAATATGGTGGAGCGTTGTTTTGAAGGGCTCTTCTCGGCTTGGAGTGCCCTCGCCGCTGCGTCTCGATTAAAAACGCGGCCCTAATTGGGACAACAAGCCCCATCCTTGGAGAGACGGCCCGGCTAACGGGGGATGATGATGTTTTTGCAAGGTGGCGCCACGGGGCAAATCTGATACACACTCAATTGGACACTAATAAGCAGCGCAAATATAGGGCAGAGCGTCAGACGGCCAGCGCACTGCTCTGACGCAGGAGAGGAGAGCGTTTAGCTGCAGCCAAATTAAACCGCCTGATGTGTGTGTACGTTAGATACAGAACCCCAACCCAGTCCTGAGCTCTAAGTATCAGAACTGAGATAAACATTGCAGATATATTGTTTGAAATATCAGTCTCAGTGCATCAGTGCATCACTACGAGTGGCTCAATAGAGATAATTCTAAATGAAAACAAGGAAATTGTTGTGATATTGTGTGGACCAATAGAAATGGCCCAAAAATAGCTTGGAAATAATTCTGGTTCCATAGACTTACATTGAAAGTGAAGACGGTTTTTGGCCTCTCCTTTAAAGTTGCCATTTCAGAGATACTGTTTTTTTATTGGACAGCGACGATATTATTGACTAATATTTCAATTTGATATTTTAGTGCAGTGTCCTGACTCACCCCTGAAGTCAGTATTCCAAAAAATAATAGATAAAATAGGAAAAATGTATGGTTGGGATGGAGGGAAGAGCAGCTGTGATATGATGTCAGCATATTAATACAATTCTAATCATTTTAGCAGATAATAGTTCAAAAACATTATTATCACTGGACATATTGTTATTATATATTGTTGCTGTCCAACGAGAAACATATATTCCTATTTTTGTTGATTTTTTTTTTCATTTAAACATGACAGCTACAGTTGATCTAGAGTGAAAATTCCAAGATGAATGGACCAAAAGAAATACCTCAAAAATAGCTTGTAAATAATTCTGGTTACATTGAAAGTGAAGACGGTTTTTGGCCTCTCCTTTAAAGTTGGCATTTCAGAGATACTGTTTTTTTATTGGACAGCGACGATGTTATTAACTAATATTTCAATTTGATATTTTAGTGGTGTGTCCTGACTCACCTGCTGGAATGGCAAGCTTTGTTGATTTCATATGTGAAAATAGGTGAGCACATTTTATATTATATTATAATTCATATTGCAGTATATTTGGTTTGGAGTATCAGTCTGATAACGAGTGGCTCAATAGAGATGATTCTAAATGACAAGAAGGAAATTGTTGTGTTATTGTGTATATTAAACTATTTCAGGTACTAAAATATTGAGAAAGTAAGAGATTATTTTAAGATAATAAGTCAGTATTCCAAGAAATAATAGATACAATAGGAAAAAATACACAACCTCTAATGTGATGCTGTATGGTTGGGATGGAGAGAAGAGCAGCTGTGATATGATGTCAGTATATTAATACAATTCTAATCATTTTAGCAGATAATAGTTCAAAAACATTATTATCACTGGACATATTATTATTATTATTATTATTATTATTATTATATTGTCACTGTCCAACGAAAAACATGCCCATTTTTGTTGATTTTTAGTTTTCTACCTCCTTTAAACATGACATCGACAGTTTATCTAGAGTGAAAATTTCATGATGAATGGACCAATAGAAATACCTCAAAAATAGCTTGGAAATAATTCTGGTTCCATTGACTTACATTGAAAGTGAAGACAGTTTTTGGCCTCTCCTTTAAAGTTGCCATTTCAGAGATACTGTTTTTTTATTGGACAGCGATGATATTATTGTCTAATATTTTAATTTGATATTTTAGTGGTGTGTCCTGACTCACCTGCTGGAATGGCATGCTTTGTTGATTTCATATGTGAAAATAGGTGAGCACATTTTATATTATATTATAATTCATATTGCAGTATATTTGGTTTGGAATATCAGTCTGATAACGAGTGGCTCAATAGAGATAATCCTAAATTACAAGAAGGAAATTGTTGTGTTATTGTGTATATTAAACTATTTCAGGTACTCAGTCAAAATATTGAGAAAGTAAGAGATTATTATGAGATAATAACTCAGTATTCCAAGAAATAATAGATAAAATAGGAAAAAATAAACAACCTCTAGTGTGATGCTGTATGTTTGGCATAGAGAGGAGAGCAGCTGTGATATGATGTCAGCATATTAATACAATTCTAATCATTTTAGCAGATAATTGTTTTAGCAGAAAAGTATTAGATTATTATTATTATATATTATTATTGACTGAAATTTCAATTTGACATTTAAGTGCAGTGTCTCAGCTCACCTGCCAGAATGGCATGCTTTGTTGATTTCATATGTGAAAATAAATTAGCACATTTTAATTTAGATTATAATTTATATGGAAAAATATTATTTGGAATATCAGTCTGAAAGCACCAGTGTATCATTACGAGTATCATTACAACAGAGATGATCAAAAACGACAAGAAGGAAATTGTTACGTTAATTGTTATATTAATTGTTACATTATATGAAACTATTTCAGTATTTAAAAAACCAATAGAGGCAATACGAAAAAAAAATACCCTAGTGTAATCCTGTATGGTTGGGATGGAGAGCTATCGATTAGATATCAGCATATTCGTACAGTTCTAATCATTGTAGCAGATAACTGTTCAAAAACGTTATCATCACTGGACAGATTATTAGATTTGACTAATATTTCAATCTGATATTTTAGTGCAGTGTCCCAGCTCACTTGATCAAATGGCATGCTTTGTTGATTTCATATATGAAAATAAATCAGCACGTTTTAATTTATATTATATTTAATACAAAATGACAAGAAATAGTTTCTATTAATGTTCTATTAATGTTATTATTATTGTTATTGTAGTTTCTAGATTAAGAACCAGACACAGGCAACAGCAACATTGACCCAAAAGCAGTTTTAATGACTGTATGTCCAAAATTGGTTAAAGTTCTCAAATTTCTTGGATTTCCATTTTTTTTGCCGTTTACATTGTGTGAACATTAAATTTTAATTTTAAATGGACCAATAGACGCTTTAATAAATGCTTGAAATAAAGCCTGTGAGGAGTGTTTAAAAAAAAATCTAATATATAATATTTTTAAAAAATTTTAATTTCTCCATTTTGTTGGATTTTATTTTTTCTTCATCGTTCAGCTCAGCAGCTACCGTTTAGAGTGTGAGATTTTTTATGATAAATGGACCAACAGATATGTTCAAAAATGTTCTCTTTTGAGAATGTTCAATTTTGGAGATGTTTTATTTGGACGGTAATGATACAGAAGCCTGTTCTAGTCCAGAATTATATTTTTTCAACATTATTTTTTATCACTCCTTATCAATTTCTCACATATATTGACTTGGCATTTACTTGCCTTGTTATGACAAAACAATTATTTATTTCAATACTTTACACCTGTAGTAGATTTATCTGCACATCTGTTGATGCTGAACTGGCACTGAAAGAACCTATAAAAGCAAATGCATCACCTGTTTGATTATTTTGATAAAATATCTGTGTGAAAAAAATTAAGATGTTTTAATTTTTGTATATATTTATATAATTTAAACGCAACAGATGCACTTCATATCCTGCAAAATCTTCTTGATGAATGGACCAATAGAAATGCTCCAAAATCACTTACATTAAAAGTTAACTTACATTAAAAGTTTGTCCTCTACTGTAACGTTACAATTTTGAAAATACTTGGATTGATATATTACACTTTATTTGAAACCATCCTCAAACAGATGTTTCCAGATATAATCCAGTTTTTTAGGCTAATCCCATAATTTTATTGCCAGAGTATTTCAGAATAATTTAAAAATGTATAAATAAGAAAAGAGAAAAATGGATCTATTTGGAGAAATCATGTTTTACTATTACATGTTATGTTTCCTAATGTTTCAGGTGGATTTACTTCCAAAGTCCACATTTTATGAAAAAGTTTATATACCAGCATCAGCACCAACAGATGTGTACATGAAACAATTTCAAGACTTAAATATTGAGAAAGCAAATCATTATTTCAAAATAATAAGTCAGTATTTCAACATATAATAGACGTAAAAGGAAAAAATACAAGTGTAATCCTGTTTGGTTGGGATGAAGAGATGAAAGAACAGTGTTGGTGATGATAAAGGAATGAAGAGATGAAGGAACAGTGTTGGTGATGATAAAGGAATGAAGAGATGAAAGAACAGTGTTGGTGATGATAAAGGAATGAAGGGATGAAGGAACAGTGTTAGTGATGATAATGAATGAAGAGATGAAGGAACAGTGTTGATGATAAAGGAATGAAGAGATGAAGGAACAGTGTTAGTGATGATAAAGGAATGAAGGGATGAAGGAACAGTGTTAGTGATGATAAAGGAATGAAGGGATGAAGGAACAGTGTTAGTGATGATAAAGGAATGAAGGGATGAAGGAACAGCGTTAGTGATGATAAAGGAATGAAGGGTTGAAGGAGCAGTGTTGGTGATGATAAAGGAATGAAGGGATGAAGGAACAGTGTTGGTGATGATAAAGGAATGAAGGGATGAAGGAACAGTGTTAGTGATGATAAAGGAATGAAGAGATGAAGGAACAGTGTTGATGATGATAAAGGAATGAACGGATGAAGGAACAGTGTTAGTGATGATAAAGGGATGAAGGAACAGTGTTGGTGATGATAAAGGAATGAAGAGATGAAAGAACAGTGTTGGTGATGATAAAGGGATGAAGAGATGAAAGAACAGTGTTAGTGATGATAAAGGAATGAACGGATGAAGGAACAGTGTTGGTGATGATAAAGAAATGAAAGGATGAAGGAACAGTGTTGGTGATGATAAAGGGGTAAAGGGATGAAGGAACAGTGTTGGTGATGATAAAGGAATTAAGGGATGAAGGAACAGTGTTGATGATGATAAAGGAATGAACGGATGAAGGAACAGTGTTAGTGATGATAAAGGGATGAAGGAACAGTGTTGGTGATGATAAAGGAATGAAGAGATGAAAGAACAGTGTTGGTGATGATAAAGGAATGAAGGGATGAAGGAACAGTGTTGGTGATGATAAAGGAATGAAGGGATGAAGGAACAGTGTTGGTGATGATAAAGGAATGAAGGGATGAAGGAACAGTGTTGGTGATGATAAAGGAATGAAGGGATGAAGGAACAGTGTTGATGATGATAAAGGAATGAAGAGATGAAAGAACAGTGTTGGTGATGATAAAGGAATGAAGGGATGAAGGAACAGTGTTGGTGATGATAAAGGAATGAAGGGATGAAGGAACAGTGTTAGTGATGATAAAGGAATGAAGGGATGAAGGAACAGTGTTGGTGATGATAAAGGAATGAAGGGATGAAGGAACAGTGTTGGTGATGATAAAGGAATGAACGGATGAAGGAACAGTGTTGGTGATGATAAAGGAATGAAGGGATGAAGGAACAGTGTTGGTGGTGATAAAGGAATGAAGGGATGAAGGAACAGTGTTGGTGATGATAAAGGAATGAAGAGATGAAAGAACAGTGTTGGTGATGATAAAGGGATGAAGAGATGAAAGAACAGTGTTAGTGATGATAAAGGAATGAACGGATGAAGGAACAGTGTTGGTGATGATGAAGTAAGTATATCAGTATTTCAGTATCAGTGAATTGTTAATTGTATTAGTAAGGTTAGTATTGTGATATAGATTAATAAGCGATATATCATTCAGCTCTTGGGTACTTGTTTAACACTAGAGCCTCTACTGGCTACCTGTGGGCTCTGCTTGCCGGCGTGCCAGTGGCTGCTAATTCACGAGGGGCCGACATATTCTAATGATTAAAGATTTCATGCGCAGAGGCTGAGCGGCTGTCAGCGCTCTTTAGGCGTCTCATTTAGACGGGAGAGGCAGGCAGGCAGGGATGACTGATTGATCCTGATGAAGCTGTCACTGAGAGATTTTAATCACCCTATACGCTCTAAAGCGAGCGGCTGCTTTGGTGGCAAATATGTTCCAGTGAATTTGTGGCGTGTGTTAAACGTGAGCGTGTGACTTCCAGACTGCGTAATGAATACATTACTGCAAAGTTGGCGTGCTGGAGAGTGACAGGTACAAACAGTGTATTTACACAACCTTCTGCGCTGTTATGATGGGAGGATAAATCTAATGGCAGCTTTCTTGGAAAACGTGTTTACGTCGTAAGTATTAAAGGATTTCACGTGATTCCGTCGTTGATATGTAAACAATGTCATTCGGAGAGGGTTGACATAACACTGTGGCACTTTAGTGGTCTTCAGACGTCTGGTTACTGTCACTCTCCCTGTGAACGTCTCTTGGCTCTGGAAGTGTCTCTACGTCAAACCACCTTCTGGTTCTAGTACTTCCTAAGAACCTGGCGATACAGTACAAATCGTTATACACGATTCGATATATTTCTCGATATATTGCGATACTGCATGCAAAGTGATATATTGCAATTTTTCAAATCCTACTATTAAAAAACCACTATATGAACAGGTTTGTCAATGCTTACAATAGTATTGCACCCTTGTGCTGCTTGTTAATGTTGGAGTGGAGCTGAAAATTGATTAAAACACTGCCATCTAGTGGTCAGAGGTTTAAACACAACACCCAATGATTCACTGTCTGCCAGAAATCTGTGTATTAATACTGTCTTTTTGAGAATCAATACAGTATCACCAAACATACCTGCTGTCCAGGTATCGATAGAATATTACCATGTAAAATATTGTGATACTATGCTGTATCGATTCACAGGTAGGTGAAGGTAGTGTTACAGTGTACCTGTACACAGGTAGGTGAAGGTATTGTTACAGTTTATATGTACACAGGTAGGTGAAGGTAGTGTTACAGTTTACCTGTACACAGGTAGGTGAAGGTAGCTTTACAGTTTATCTGTACACAGGTAGGTGAAGGTAGTGTTACAGTTTACCTGTACACAGGTAGGTGAAGGTCGTGTTACAGTTTACCTGTACACAGGTAGGTGAAGATAGCGTTACAGTTGATCTGTAAACAGGTAGTATTACAGTTTACCTGTACACAGGTAGGTGAAGGTAGTGTTACAGTTTACCTGTACACAGGTAGGTGAAGGTAGTGTTACAGTTTACCTGTACACAGGTAGGTGAAGGTAGTGTTACAGTTTACCTGTACACAGGTAGGTGAAGGTAGTGTTACAGTTTACCTGTACACAGGTAGGTGAAGGTAGTGTTACAGTTTACCTGTACACAGGTAGTTGAAGATGGTGTTAGGAGTCTTACCCAATGACTCTTATTGATATACTGTGAGGTGGTTACCCAGGTGGGAAATCAAACCTACCATGCTACAGCCTGGAGGGTAGCGTTGTAGTCCCCTGCTTATTGTTAAGCAGTATCAGTGTCCACATAGGCATTGATGGAATTATACTGGTACCATGCCAACTAGTATAAAAGTGTATTAGTGGAAGATACAGTTACATAAGTTACATGTGAAGCACATTCGCGCTACACTCTGGACTGTAATGAAAGGAATGTGCTGCCTGATGTCTGTCGCCCGTTACATTCCACATGTTCTTTATTCGTAAGTGAATAAACGCAAAGCGTAGGCTGAAAATCTGTCCTTGAGCTCAGCATGTGCAGAACTGCCAAGAGCGGTGTTTGATTAGAGATGTCTGCAATAGTAAAGAGTGTGAATTGGTAAATACTTTAATATTATAGATCTCCTGATAATACACCAGTTCATCACTGTTGTGCACGGTCACTCAGTTCCTACATCCACAGGTCCATGGTTTGAGGTCAAGCTCAGGAGAGCTTTACTGCTGCTTCATATCATGCATTAACCATCTATCAGTATAACCACCATTCAGTCCATCATTACCTTCATCACAGGTGACCACACTTCTCCTCAGCCTGTTTACAGATGCTTGGATTGTTATCTGGTGAAGCTCAGCTGATTGTTTCCAGTCATTTGAATAATTCTAGGGATTTAATAAGGGAATAACAAAGCAGATATTCCACCAATTTTCCAAGATTTCTACATAGCTTATTGAGATGAGATGTAAACAAAGTCATTTCTGAGTCGTCTGATGTGAATAGTTCAATGGTTGCAAAAGGAACCTGGAGTTGTAACCCCTATATAATATTTTACTATCCGTCTAGTGAACATAAACCTGTCTTATCAGTGTTTATATGGAATGTTGGTAAAATAGTGATAAATCAGATATTAATATGCTGTCTTTGGGGACTATTTCACCTCAAAACAACCCTCTTGTATCCCTCCACCAAGAGAGGCCAAAGCTGTTTAAATACTCCAAAAAAAAAAGCATAAATCAATGCAAGGGTATTTATAATCATTTGCAATATTGGTTTGGGATACTGTCCCAAAGTTATTAAGTCCCAATTTCACTTTAGAGGCATTACAACATTCAGATGTCTGGTTCCATTCACCACCACTGTAAACAAGTCTGACTAAGTTTCTCTAGAATGGATAATTTTACACCAAACCATGTTAATTAATTAATAATGCAGAAAGTTGGATTTTAGGTTAAGATGCAATAAACATCATTCAGAGTGTTTTGATGTTAAAAAGCTTTAATCACTGCTGATTTTAATAGTAATTAAAAAGGCTGTATTTGTGTTGTAGGCATCACAATGTCTGGTTCCATTCACCACCACTGTAAAGAAAATCTTTGTCTATACAGAAGCATCCATCCATCCATCCCGCTAGTCAGGGTTGCAGTGGGGCTGCAGCCAATCCCAGCGTCATTGGCCCAAGGCGGGGTACACCATGGACAGGTTACCGGTCAATCGCATGACCTATACTGAACCATTTCAGATGAAATCACTCTGAATGACGCAGGATAGTTGCACATGAACAATAAATAGAGAAGGGCGGGTCGGTATGTCCATGGATTGGAGGTTGGAGGATCTGTCCTGAGTAAGTAAAGGAGGTTGGGAGGCTGTTGGCTGACCCAAACCATAATGTTTTGGTTAGGCTAAAAAAGAATGGGATCCTATGGGAGGAATGAGCGATGAATAAACAACAAATAGAAGAGTGCGGGTCAGTATGTCTGTAGATTAGAGGTTGGGGATCTGCCCTGACTGAGTACATGCAGTTTTGGGGCTGTAGGTTAAATGAAACTGTGATGTTTGGGTGTGACTGAAAATGAATGGGACTCTATGGGGAAAAAAGAGGGATGGAAAAAACCAGAGAAACAGATGAGTGCAGGTCGAACCAATACTACAGTCAAGGTCGGGGGGCTGCCCTTAGTCAGTGTATGTGAAACGGTGTCTGTTGGTCGAGCAGAAGTTCAGTAGATTGGTGTGCACTTTTCCATTCTATTCATTCTCTATGGGGAAAAAATCTGATGTGTTCCAGAATCTGTGCATCTGCTCAAAAAGCTGTATGCAAGCCCGAATTACACAATCAGACCAGACAATTTGGAGTTTGAACAGAGTTCATATTTCGAAAACAACTGAGTTACGTGGCAAAGATCTGACAGAAACCAAAAAACAAGTAACAATATAGTTGCACAACTATAGTAAGTGACTATTTAAGACACTGACTATATAGTATGTCTCATGGTTTAATGAGTAAATAATAAACTTGCAGTTTAATAGATATTAAGCTATTAATTTCTACCAAAATATTGTTAAATAATATAATTTTCATGCATTTGTTCTCTTAAAGTCACCACCGGAGCGGGTGGGCCAGGGGACTATTTCTTTGGGGACTATTTCACCTCAAAACAACCTCTTTGTATGCCTCCACCGAGAGAGGCCAAAGCCGTTTAAATACTCAAAAAAAAAAATCAGCGTATAATCAATTGCAATATTGGTCTTAGATACCGTCCCCAAGTTATTGAGTCCCAGCTTTAGAGGCATTAAAACATTCAGACGTCTGGTTCCATTCACCACCACTGTAAACAAGCCTGACTTGTTTACTCTAGAGTGGATCATTTTACACCAAACCATGTTAATTAATTAATCATTCAGAAAGATGGATTTTAGTTCCTTTAAAGTCACCACCATTTCATAACGAGCTTAAATTCCACTGAAACATGTCACCCCCGAGAGCACCCCAGCGCCTCCTCCTAAGAGTCACCCCCGGAGCGGGTGGGCCAGGGCTAGCTGAGGCTGTCAGCCTTCATATCTCTCTCCACCGACGTGGCTTAGTGTCACTTTGGCCTAGAAAAGCGGAGGGAATATGCTGGGCTCCGTGGCGGGCTGACAGAACGGGGCTAGCCGCGTGGGCTACAGGAGTATTTATCCGTGCCTTTGATGACTTGGCAGAATAAGCCTGCCTCGTTGGCATGAGGACACGCCGTCCACTAATGAGAACTCTTCTGTCATCCTGCGGCGGAGCGGCTTGCTGGCGATGCTTGTCTCTTATGTAAACAGGGCCTTTTTAGCGCTGCAGGTGTCCCCGTGTCCCATACGTTGGTTAAATGAGACGTTGCTGTTGGACACGTCTTAGCACATGTGGAGCAGCGGGACTGTTGGGTTACGTCTGGGGCCAAGACACAAATACTAACAGGACTGTGCAAAGATCAGAGACCACCCCTCGTTTATTTAACGTCCAGTCAGAACGGCTATTGAGCAGACATTATGTAAGCTCCACTCTGGCTTCAGATCTGAGAACATCCACAGACGTTTCTCTCCATCCTTCCACTGTGAGGAGACAACTCAGCTCTATGGGTCTGTGTAGCTGTTCGAGAAGGTCCTCACTGAGAAAAGGAGACACAGACACATCCAACAAAGAAGCTGCTGCTGTTCTCAGAACAGTGGACTGACCACCCCAGACTCCAGGACCTGGATAATGAGTAGCTGAAGCAAGGTAGTGTTACAGTTTACCTGTACACAGGTAGGTGAAGGTAGTGTTACAGTTTACCTGTACACAGGTAGGTGAAGGTAGTGTTACAGTTTACCTGTACACAGGTAGGTGAAGGTAGTATTACAGTTTATCTGTACACAGGTAGGTGAAGGTAGTGTTACAGTATACCTGTACACAGGTAGGTGAAGGTAGTATTACAGTTTACCTGTACACAGGTTGGTGAAGGTAGTGTTACAGTTTATCTGTACACAGGTAGGTGAAGGTAGTGTTACAGTTTATCTGTACACAGGTAGGTGAAGGTAGTGTTACAGTTTACCTGTACACAGGTAGGTGAAGGTAGTGTTACAGTTTACCTGTACACAGGTAGGTGAAGGTAGAGTTACAGTTTACCTGTACACAGGTAGGTGAAGGTAGAGTTACAGTTTACCTGTACACAGGTAGGTGAAGGTAGTGTTAGAAGTTACATGTACACAGGTAGGTGAAGGTAGTGTTACAGTTTACCTGTACACAGGTAGGTGAAGGTAGTGTTACAGTTTACCTGTACACAGGTAGGTAAAGGTAGTGTTACAGTTTGCCTGTACACAGGTAGGTGAAGGTAGTGTTACAGTATACCTGTACACAGGTAGGTGAAGGTAGTGTTACAGTTAACCTGTACACAAGTAGGTGAAGGTAGTGTTACAGTTTACCTGTACACAGGTAGGTGAAGGTAGTGTTACAGTTTACCTGTACACAGGTAGGTGAAGGTAGTGTTACAGTTTACCTGTACACAGGTAGGTGAAGGTAGTGTTACAGTTTATCTGTATACAGGTAGGTGAAGGTAGTGTTACAGTTTACCTGTACACAGGTAGGTGAAGGTAGTGTTACAGTTAACCTGTACACAGGTAGGTGAAGGTAGTGTTAGGAGTCTTATTGATATAGTGTAAAGTGGTCTCCCAGGTGAGGAACTGGACCCCAGTCTACAGCATGGAGAGCAGCAGTGTAACCCACTACACTATACCAACCACATAAAAACACAGTAAATAAGATGTTGGATATTAGGTAGTCTCTCTTTTGGCCCTACTCTGTGTATATACTGAAACGCTTTGGGCTTGGTTACACTGTTTCAGCACGCACAATGCATTTCTGGTGGATAAATTTTACTTGACCACATGAAAAGCCAGGTGTAAACATCTCCAGGACGCTGTGAGCGGAGTATGTTCAGAGGTGGTCAGAGATTGAGAACACAAGTGTAAATGGAACGCCTTTCCTTGTTACATATACAATTATGTGAGAATCAATACCAAAAACAATGAGATAAATAAAGATGGCAAAAAGCTTAACGAGTGAATAATATCACCGGCACATCAACTTTTAGATATTTATTGTGTGTTTAAAGTGACCAATAACTTTGTGTCCAATTACCACAGAGTCAGCAACTCCTCTCTGAATGAGCAGACCCTCAACCCTGCCAGCTTGAGCTGTTTGTTCTTTAGCACAGTAGCGTACACTGACCTGACATCACATGGTATCAGCTGGTATCGGATGTCAGTGGCAGTTTATATATTATAATGGTTTATAATGGTGTCCTGAGAGATGCCCCAGTCATGAGTGTTTATAGCTGGTTCAGATTTCTTTAAAGCCTTATTGGATGATGGCTGTGGACGCAACCTCCTTTATCAGTTTCTGGCAGCAGTATGTTAAAAAATATTGACATTGTATCTTGAAATAGTTTTTTTATTTCGTTTTTCAAATGTCCTGTTCTGTCCTGAAGTTTTCACATGCTGTTGCTTTAGTATGTAAAAATAATACATTTTCTTACATTTTGACTTATTATTTTGCAATAATTTATTTTCTGGATTTTTTTATTATCTCAAATAGTGACTATTTTTTTGTACTAAGGATGACATCGGTTTCTAGCAGTAGTATGTCAAAATATTGATGTTGTAGCTTGAAATAATGTTAAAATAGTGATATTTTTTAAAATGTTGCCTTATTATCTCAAAAAATTAAGAAGCTTTTAAATATTATTGCCTTAATATGTCAAAATAAGAATTGTCTTCTCAAATTCATTATTAATGTAATATGTAACTGAAATAATTACACATTTTCTGAAAAACTGGATTTGACCATTTTTATAAATATTGCTCGATTATCTCAATAAATGAGTAAATTTCTCATATGATGGCCTCAGTATGCCAAAATAATACATTTTATTAATATTATAACTATTATTTAATTTGTAATAATAGTTTAGTTTCTGCAATTTCTCACTTAGTATCTCAAATTATCACAATTTTTAAATATTGACTTAGTATGAAGGCCACCACCTTTATCAAATTCTGACAGTAGAATGGTAAAATATTGATGTTGTAGCTTGAAATACATATACATTTTCTGAAACTTTGGATTTTTTTAAAAAAAATTGCCTTGTTATTTAAAAAAGTTTTCACATATTATTGCGCTAGTATGTCAAAATAATACATTATCTCATCATTTTGATGCATTATTTTGTAATAATAGTTAATTGTCTGGAATTTCTAACTTTGTAGCTTGAAATAATTACACAATTTCTAAAGAATTGGACTTCTAAAATAATGATTTTGTTCACATATTATTGCTTTAGTATGCCAAAACAATACATTTTCCCAAATTCATTATTCATGTAATGTGTAACTGAAATAATGACACATTTGCTGAAGAATTTTCTCATTCAATTGCCTTAATGTTGAAATAATATATTTTCTGAAATGTTTGACTTATTTTTTAATTTTTTATTTGGTAATAATTTGATAGAATTTCGAATGTAGTATCTCAAATAGTGACTTTTTTTTTAAATATTGTATGGAAGCCACCTCCTTTATGAACTTCTGGCAACAGTCTGACAAAAATATTGACATGGTAACTTGAAATAATTACACATTTTTTGAAAAAAAAACTGACTTATCTCAAAAATTATATCAAAACAATACAGTTTCTTAAATTTATCATTTATGTAATTGAACATTTTTGAAATGTACTTTCAATATAACTATTTTGCTTTATTATCTCAAAACATTACACATTTTCTCATAAGATTGCTTTAGTATGTCAAAATAGTACATTATCTCAAAATTTTGATGGTTATTTTTCAGGAATTTATAACTTAGTATCTTAAATAGTTTTTGAAATTTTGACTTAGTAGCTCAAAATAAGGTTCTTTGAGCAGCAAATTTTTTTTATCACTCATTAATCAATAAACTCAGTCCATAACAGTCCTAATCTTTTCATCCTAAAATCATAAAAAGATGAACATGATGTAGTGTTTAACACATGGAGAGCAGAATCTGAGCAGGGCTGAATAGAAGCCCCAGCCCATCCGTGTCCTCTGAACGGCGTGTGTGCGCGTGCGGCTTAAACGAGCGCTTTATATTAAAGAGGGCCGAATTTCAACACCCAGAAATGTGCAACATTATCGGAGACGCCAGCCAGCGTCTCATTAAAGTGTTGCTAGCCTTGGGTCTGTTATGTTTCCATTCCCTCTCTATCAGCCTGTCCCCAGAAGTGATTATGCTAATTGCTGTTTGATCAGATGATTAAATTATAATTCGATTAATCCTGAGTACTAAATGCTCTGAATACATTTACATATGCTTGGCTGCCTCGCTCCTCTGTAGCGCTCCGCTTACCTCACAGCAGCCGCTAACCGAGCGTGAAGAAGGGACGACCCGGCGCTGCTGCGGGAGGACAATTGGAACACGTATGGATTTAGTGGGAAGAGAATGATTTAAACCTTATTTTAAACCGGCTCCTTCTGTTCTCCTAAAATACTCCCTCTTTTTATTATTTCTTTTATTTCCTGCACATGACTCGTATGCATACAGCCCCAATTTGCTGAGTGTCCATCAGGAAGATTTATGGTTGTGTCAGACGGGTGGTCTCTGGGGTAATATATCAGAGAGATGAAAACAGTGTCCTGACTGTCCCGCAGCTCAGCAGCCTTCTATTTATTTCCAAGTAGAGCTGGATGATAATGTCTGCAGTAGAGATGCACCGGTCAGGAGTTTTTATAGCCAGTTCAGATTTCTTTACAGCCTAATTGGACGATGGCTATGGACGCCACCTCCTTTATCAATTTCTGGCAGCAGTGTGTCCACAATATGGACATTGTAGTTGGAAATAATTACACAATTTCTGACTAATTTGATTTTGATTTTCAAAATGTTGCCTTATTCTACCAAAACATGAGCAATTTTTCCTAGCAAGATTGTCTTAGTATGTCAAAATGATACATTTCCTCAAATTTTTGACTTATTTTTTAAATTATTTTGTATTATTAGTTTTTCTGGATTATTTACGTAGTATCCCAAATAGTGACTATGTTTTTAAATTGACTTAGTAGCTTAAAATAATGATAAACAATGATTTTATTTTTCTTGTTTCTGAAAAACTATCCCAAAATAATCACTATATTCTCACTATTGTTTTGCAGTTTTGACATAGTATTTCAAAAGAATGAGTAATCTTTTATTATTATTCTAAAAAATATGTAATTATCTCATATTTCACTTGATTAGACTTAGTATGTCAAAATAACAAATTTTGAGTTAGTGTTTCGAAATATTAGCCTATGTTCTTCAATTTCTAACTCAAATAGTGACTGTTTTGAAAATATTGACTTAGTAGCTCAAAAAATTAGTAGCCCTAGAAATTTTGACATAGCATCTCCAAATCAACACTGGTTTCTCAAACTGCTGTTTTTAAAGAGGCAACTCACAATTAATCAAGCATAATTATGAGTCAGAATTTTGTTTCTATTATAGTAGCATTCAAAATAATACAGTAACAGTTATTCAATAATAACTAGCTTCAAATAAAATCCAAAACGTAAACCAGTTTACACAATATGTTTGATAACTATGCAAATATAACATGGTAAATGTGGTAAGTATATTTATGTATTTCATCTGTGACATTTGGTTACCGCTACTTTAAATAAAAAGAAATGTTTATTTTTTATGGTATAATCGTCTATACCATAAAATCATCTACAGCGCTGCTCATTTGTATACAGTTTACAGATATATGCATCTGCAACAAAAGCACAACACATGATAAAATAATCATTTGTCCAGTTTGCATAACATTTTCAATTCCATAACAATTTCAAGTTGATCATCTTTATCTGAATACTATTTCATAACAAACCAATTTGAGATTGGATAAATTGGCTGTATTATTATTATTATTATTATTATATTATTGTTATTATTACTGGTGAGGCTGGGTGGGTGATGCACTGCTGCAGAACTGAGCTGAAGATGGAGGAGATCTGCCTGTGAGGCTGGAGGGAAGGGGTGGGGGTGGGGTTGAAAGAGAAAGAGGGGGCATGTCTTTTAAAGCTGCAGTAAGTAGCCGTGAGCAAAGGGCAGTGAGGACTCATCATCTGACCCACAATCACATTTCACCTCGGGACCACTGGGGTCACAAACTGTATCCTAATCTGATTTACCGAAATACTACAGAGAAAAAGGACTCCGCCTCCCTCTAAACATCAAATAAACAGAATTACTCACTGCCGCCCTCTAAAGGAGTTATTAACAAACATCAAATAAACAAACATCACTCACCACCGCCCTCTAAAGGAGTTATTAACAAACATCAAATAAATAAACATCACTCACCCCCGCCCTCTAAAGGAGTTATTAACAAACATCAAATAAACACACATCACTCACCACCGCCCTCTAAAGGAGTTATTAACATCAAATAAACAAACATCACTCACCACCGCCCTCTAAAGGAGTTATTAACAAACATCAAATAAACACACATCACTCACCACCGCCCTCTAAAGGAGTTATTAACAAACATCAAATAAACACACATCACTCACCACCGCCCTCTAAAGGAGTTATTAACAAACATCAAATAAACACACATCACTCACCACCGCCCTCTAAAGAAGTTATTAACAAACATCAAATAAACAAACATCACTCACCACCGCCCTCTAAAGGAGTTATTAACAAACATCAAATAAACAAACATCACTCACCACCGCCCTCTAAAGGAGTTATTTACAAACATCAAATAAACAAACATCACTCACCACCTCCCTCTAAAGGAGTTATTAACAAACATCAAATAAATAAACATCACTCACCACCTCCCTCTAAAGGAGTTATTAACAAACATCAAATATACAAACATCACTCACCACCGCCCTCTAAAGGAGTTATTAACAAACATCAAATAAACACACATCACTCACCACCGCCCTCTAAAGGAGTTATTAACAAACATCAAATATACAAACATCACTCACCACCGCCCTCTAAAGGAGTTATTAACAAACATCAAATAAACAAACATCACTCACCACCGCCCTCTAAAGGAGTTATTAACAAACATCAAATATACAAACATCACTCACCACCGCCCTCTAAAGGAGTTATTAACAAACATCAAATATACAAACATCACTCACCACCGCCCTCTAAAGGAGTTATTAACAAACATCAAATATACAAACATCACTCACCACCGCCCTCTAAAGGAGTTATTAACAAACATCAAATAAACACACATCACTCACCACCGCCCTCTAAAGGAGTTATTAACAAACATCAAATATACAAACATCACTCACCACCGCCCTCTAAAGGAGTTATTAACAAACATCAAATAAACACACATCACTCACCACTGCCTTCTAAAGGAGTTATTAACAAACATCAAATAAATAAACATCACTCACCCCCGCCCTCTAAAGGAGTTATTAACAAACATTAAATAAACACACGTAGGCCACTCGTTACTGTTTTCGTTCTGGGATTAGATGAAATGAAAGAAGTGTCAGCGATCAGGTTGCAAAACAATCTGCTACCCAAGAGGAGAAATCGAGTGTGTATCATATGTTCACGGTGCACAGTGGGCCACTGGAGCGCGAGCTGATGAGGCATTAGCGGGCGGCGGCTGCGAAGTGAGCGGGAGCCGAGCGAGGCTCATTTAGCTCCCACCAAACGCTTCCTCATCTCGCTGCAGATTCAGACGTCAACATCCCGCCGCCGCCGTAATTGATTCGGATCTGCAGCGGCCGTTTGATCTCGTTACCGCGACCGCGGGGACGCCGTAAATGAGCATTTGCTCCACCACCGTTTAGATGATATTCAGATTCTCCCACTTAAGAAATGAAAGCAGGAGGGCGAGAGAGAGAGAGAGGTAGAGAGAGAGAGAGAGAGAGAGAGAGAGAGAAAAGAGAGACAGAAGGAAAACAAAGCAAGTGGTATAGAGGGATAAATAGAGAGAGAGGTTGAGAGAAAGAGGTAAAGAGAGGATATAAAGAGAGGTAGAGGGAGAAAGAGAGAGACAGGTTGAGGGAGGTTATAAAAAGAGGCAGAGGAATTATATAAAGAGGTAGAGGGAGGGGGAAATAAATAAGGAGAGAAGTACAGGGAGGATGTAAAGAGGTAGAGGGAGAAAGAGAGAGAGGTAGAGGGAGGATATAAAGAGGTAGAGGGAGAAAGAGAGAGAGGTAGAGGGAGGATATAAAGAGGTAGAGGGAGAAAGAGAGAGAGGTAGAGGGAGGATATAAAGAGGTAGAGGGAGAAATAGAGAGAGGTAGAGGGAGGATATAAAAAGAGGTAGATGGAGGATATAAAGAGAGGAAGAGGTAGAAATAGAATGAGAGGTAGATGGAGAAATAGAGAGGTAGAGGGAGGATATAAAGAGAGGTAGAGGAAGGATATAAAGAGAGGTAGAGGGAGGAATAGAGAGAGGTAGAGGAAGTATATAAATAGAGGTAGAGGGAGAAATAGAGAGAGGTAGAGGGAGGATATAAAGAGAGGTAGAGGGAGAAATAGAGAGAGGTAGAAGAGAAATAGAGAGGGAGGTAGAGGGAGGATATAAAGAGGTAGAGGGAGAAATATAGAGAGAAGTAGAGAGAAATAGAGCGGCAAAGAGAAATAGACAGGTATAGGGAAAAACAGAGGAGTGGAGGAAAAATAAATAGAGGTAATGGGAGAACAGAGAGAGGGAGGAGTAGAGGGGGATTGCGAGAGAGGTACAGGTAGAAATAGAGAGAGGGAGGAGTAGAGGGTGGATTGAGAGAGAGGTAGAGGTAGAAATAGAGAGAGGGAGGAGTAGAGGGAGGGATTGAGAGAGGTAAAGGTAGAAATAGAGGGAGGAGTAGAGGGTGGATTGAGAGAGGGGTAAAGGTAGAGATAGAGAGGGAGGAGTAGAGGGGGATTGCGAGAGGTACAGGTAGAAATAGAGAGAGGGAGGAGTAGAGGGCGGATTGAGAGAAAGGTAAAGGTAGAAATAGAGGGAGGAGTAGAGGGAGGGATTGCGAGAGAAGTACAGGTAGAAATAGAGAGAGGGAGGTGTAGAGGGAGGGATTGAGAGAGAGGTAAAGGTAGAAATAGAGAGGGAGGAGGGATTGAGAGAGAGGTAAAGGTAGAAATAGAGAGGGAGGAGTAGAGGGAGGGATTGAGAGAGAGGTAAAGGTAGAAATAGAGAGAAGGAGGAGTAGAGGGGGGATTAAGAGAGAGGTAGAGGTAGAAATAGAGAGAGGGAGGAGTAGAGGGAGGGATTGAGAGAGAGGTAGAGGTAGAAATAGACAGAGGGAGGAGTATAGGGGGGATATAGAGAGAGGGAGGAGTAGAGGGAGGGATTGAGAGAGAGGTAAAGGTAGAAATAGAGGGAGGAGTAGAGGGGGAATTGAAAGAGAGGTAAAGGTAGAAATAGAGAGAGGGAGGAGTAGAGGGAGGGATTGAGAGAGAGGTAAAGGTAGAAATAGAGAGAGGGAGGAGTAGAGGGAGGGATTGAGAGAGAGGTAAAGGTAGAAATAGAGAGAAGGAGGAGTAGAGGGGGGGTTAAGAGAGAGGTAGAAATAGAGAGGGAGGAGTAGAGGGAGGGATTGACAGAGAGGTAAAGGTAGAAATAGAGAGAGGGAGCAATAGAGGGGGGATTAAGAGAGAGGTAGAGGGAGGAGTAAAGGGGGGATTGAGAGAGAGGTAGAGGTAGAAATAGAGAGAGGGAGGAGTAGAGGGGGGATTAAGAGAGAGGTAGAGGTAGAAATAGAGAGAGGGAGGAGTAGAGGGGGATTGAGAGAGAGGTAGAGGTAGAAATAGAGAGAGGGAGGAGTAGAGGGAGGGATTGAGAGAGAGGTAAAGGTAGAAATAGAGGGAGGAGTAGAGGGGGGATAGAGAGAGATAGAGGTAGAAATAGAGAGAGGGAGGAGTAGAGGGGTGATTAAGAGAGAGGTAGAGGTAGAAATATAGAGAGAGAGGAGTAGAGGGAGGGATAGAGAGAGAGAGATAGAGGGAGAAATAGAGAGAGGGAGGAGTAGAGGGGGATAGAGAGAGATAGAGGGAGTAGTAGAGAGAGGAGTAGAGGATGGATAGAGAGAGATAGAGGGAGAAATAGAGAGAGGGAGGAGTAGAGGGGGGATAGAGAGAGAGATAGAGGATGGATAGAGAGAGATAGAGGGAGAAATAGAGAGTGGGAGGAGTAGAGGAGGGATAGAGAGAGATAGTGGGAGAAATAGAGAGAGGGAGGAGTAGAGGGGGGATAGAGAGAGAGATAGAGGGAGTAGAAGAGAGAGGAGTAGAGGAGGGATAGAGAGAGATAGAGGGAGGAGTAGAGGAGAGATAGAGAGAGATAGAGGGAGAAATAGAGAGAGGGAGGAGTAAAGGGGGGATTGAGAGAGATAGAGGGAGAAATAGAGAGGGAGGAGTAGAGGAGGGATAGAGAGATGGAGGGAGAAATAGAGAGAGGGAGGAGTAGAGGAGGGATAGAGAGAGAGGTAGAAATAGAGAGAGGGAGGAGTAGAGAGGAGTAGAGGAGGGATAGAGAGAGAGATAGAGGGAGGAGTAGAGAGGAGTCGAGGGAGGAGTAGAGGAGGGATAGAGAGAGGGAGGAGTAGAGCAGGGATAGAGAGAGAGAGGAGTAGAGGAGGGAGGAGTAGAGAGAGGAGTAGAGGAGGGATAGAGAGAGGGAGGAGTAGAGGAGGGATAGAGAGAGGGAGGAGTAGAGGAGGGATAGAGAGAGGGAGGTGAGGGAGGAGTAGAGGGAGGAGTAGAGGGAGGAGTAGAGGAGGGATAGAGAGAGAGAGAGAGGAGTAGAGGGAGGAGTAGAGAGAGGAGTAGAGGAGGGATAGAGAGAGGGAGGAGTAGAGAGAGGAGTAGAGGAGGGATAGAGAGAGGGAGGAGTAGAGAGAGGAGTAGAGGAGGGATAGAGAGAGGGAGGAGTAGAGGGAGGAGTAGAGAGAGGAGGAGAGGAGGGATAGAGAGAGAGATAGAGGAGTAGAGGGAGGAGTAGAGAGAGGAGTAGAGGAGGGATAGAGAGAGGGAGGAGTAGAGAGAGGAGTAGAGGAGGGATAGAGAGAGGGAGGAGTAGAGGGAGGAGTAGAGAGAGGAGTAGAGGAGGGATAGAGAGAGAGATAGAGGAGTAGAGGGAGGAGTAGAGAGAGGAGTAGAGGAGGGATAGAGAGAGGGAGGAGTAGAGAGAGGAGTAGAGGAGGGATAGAGAGAGGGAGGAGTAGAGGGAGGAGTAGAGAGAGGAGTAGAGGAGGGATAGAGAGAGAGATAGAGGAGTAGAGGGAGGAGTAGAGAGAGGAGTAGAGGAGGGATAGAGAGAGAGGTAGAGGTAGAAATAGAGAGAGGGAGGAGTAGAGAGGGGATTGAGAGAGAGGTAGAGGTAGAAATAGAGAGAGGGAGGAGTAGAGGGAGGGATTGAGAGAGAGGTAAAGGTAGAAATAGAGGGAGGAGTAGAGGGGGGATAGAGAGAGATAGAGGTAGAAATAGAGAGAGGGAGGAGTAGAGGGGTGATTAAGAGAGAGGTAGAGGTAGAAATATAGAGAGAGAGGAGTAGAGGGAGGGATAGAGAGAGAGAGATAGAGGGAGAAATAGAGAGAGGGAGGAGTAGAGGGGGATAGAGAGAGAGATAGAGGGAGTAGTAGAGAGAGGAGTAGAGGATGGATAGAGAGAGATAGAGGGAGAAATAGAGAGAGGGAGGAGTAGAGGGGGGATAGAGAGAGAGATAGAGGATGGATAGAGAGAGATAGAGGGAGAAATAGAGAGAGATAGAGGGAGAAATAGAGAGTGGGAGGAGTAGAGGGGGGATAGAGAGAGATAGTGGGAGAAATAGAGAGAGGGAGGAGTAGAGGGGGGATAGAGAGAGAGATAGAGGGAGTAGTAGAGAGAGGAGTAGAGGAGGGATAGAGAGAGATAGAGGGAGAAATAGAGAGAGGGAGGAGTAGAGGAGAGATAGAGAGAGATAGAGGGAGAAATAGAGAGAGGGAGGAGTAAAGGGGGGATTGAGAGAGATAGAGGGAGAAATAGAGAGGGAGGAGTAGAGGAGGGATAGAGAGATGGAGGGAGAAATAGAGAGAGGGAGGAGTAGAGGAGGGATAGAGAGAGAGGTAGAAATAGAGAGAGGGAGGAGTAGAGAGGAGTAGAGGAGGGATAGAGAGAGAGATAGAGGGAGGAGTAGAGAGGAGTCGAGGGAGGAGTAGAGGAGGGATAGAGAGGGATAGAGAGAGGGAGGAGTAGAGGAGGGATAGAGAGAGGGAGGAGTAGAGCAGGGATAGAGAGAGGGAGGAGTAGAGGGAGGAGTAGAGAGAGGAGTAGAGGAGGGAGGAGTAGAGAGAGGAGTAGAGGAGGGATAGAGAGAGGGAGGAGTAGAGGAGGGATAGAGAGAGGGAGGAGTAGAGGAGGGATAGAGAGAGGGAGGTGAGGGAGGAGTAGAGGGAGGAGTAGAGGAGGGATAGAGAGAGAGAGAGAGAGAGGAGTAGAGGGAGGAGTAGAGAGAGGAGTAGAGGAGGGATAGAGAGAGGGAGGAGTAGAGAGAGGAGTAGAGGAGGGATAGAGAGAGGGAGGAATAGAGGGAGGAGTAGAGAGAGGAGTAGAGGAGGGATAGAGAGAGGGAGGAATAGAGGGAGGAATAGAGGGAGGAATAGAGGAGGGATAGAGAGAGAGATGGAGGAGTAGAGAGAGGAGTAGAGGAGGGATAGAGAGAGGGAGGAGTAGAGAGAGGAGTAGAGGAGGGATAGAGAGAGGGAGGAGTAGAGGGAGGAGTAGAGAGAGGAGTAGAGGAGGGATAGAGAGAGAGATAGAGGAGTAGAGGGAGGAGTAGAGAGAGGAGTAGAGGAGGGATAGAGAGAGGGAGGAGTAGAGGGAGGAGTAGAGAGAGGAGTAGAGGAGGGATAGAGAGAGAGATAGAGGAGTAGAGGGAGGAGTAGAGGAGGGATAGAGAGAGGGAGGAGTAGAGAGAGGAGTAGAGGAGGGATAGAGAGAGGGAGGAATAGAGGGAGGAGTAGAGAGAGGAGTAGAGGAGGGATAGAGAGAGGGAGGAGTAGAGGGAGGAGTAGAGAGAGGAGTAGAGGAGGGATAGAGAGAGAGATAGAGGAGTAGAGGGAGGAGTAGAGAGAGGAGTAGAGGAGGGATAGAGAGAGGGAGGAGTAGAGAGAGGAGTAGAGGAGGGATAGAGAGAGAGATAGAGGAGTAGAGGGAGGAGTAGAGAGAGGAGTAGAGGAGGGATAGAGAGAGAGATAGAGGAGTAGAGAGAGGAGTAGAGGAGGGATAGAGAGAGGGAGGAGTAGAGGGAGGAGTAGAGAGAGGAGTAGAGGAGGGATAGAGAGAGAGATAGAGGAGTAGAGGGAGGAGTAGAGAGAGGAGTAGAGGAGGGATAGAGAGAGAGATAGAGGAGTAGAGAGAGGAGTAGAGGAGGGATAGAGAGAGGGAGGAGTAGAGAGAGGAGTAGAGGAGGGATAGAGAGAGGGAGGAATAGAGGGAGGAATAGAGGGAGGAATAGAGGAGGGATAGAGAGAGGGAGGAGTAGAGGGAGGAGTAGAGAGAGGAGTAGAGGAGGGATAGAGAGAGAGATAGAGGAGTAGAGGGAGGAGTAGAGAGAGGAGTAGAGGAGGGATAGAGAGAGGGAGGAGTAGAGAGAGGAGTAGAGGAGGGATAGAGAGAGAGATAGAGGAGTAGAGGGAGGAGTAGAGAGAGGAGTAGAGGAGGGATAGAGAGAGAGATAGAGGAGTAGAGAGAGGAGTAGAGGAGGGATAGAGAGAGGGAGGAGTAGAGGGAGGAGTAGAGGAGGGATAGAGAGAGAGATAGAGGAGTAGAGGGAGGAGTAGAGAGAGGAGTAGAGGAGGGATAGAGAGAGGGAGGAGTAGAGAGAGGAGTAGAGGAGGGATAGAGAGAGGGAGGAGTAGAGAGAGGAGTAGAGGAGGGATAGAGAGAGGGAGGAGTAGAGGGAGGAGTAGAGAGAGGAGTAGAGGAGGGATAGAGAGAGGGAGGAGTAGAGAGAGGAGTAGAGGAGGGATAGAGAGAGGGAGGAGTAGAGAGAGGAGTAGAGGAGGGATAGAGAGAGGGAGGAGTAGAGAGAGGAGTAGAGGAGGGATAGAGAGAGGGAGGAGTAGAGGGAGGAGTAGAGAGAGGAGTAGAGGAGGGATAGAGAGAGGGAGGAGTAGAGAGAGGAGTAGAGGAGGGATAGAGAGAGGGAGGAGTAGAGAGAGGAGTAGAGGAGGGATAGAGAGAGGGAGGAGTAGAGAGAGGAGTAGAGGAGGGATAGAGAGAGGGAGGAGTAGAGGGAGGAGTAGAGAGAGGAGTAGAGGAGGGATAGAGAGAGGGAGGAGTAGAGAGAGGAGTAGAGGAGGGATAGAGAGAGGGAGGAGTAGAGAGAGGGAGTTGTTTGTCCTGATGGCTCTCTTGCTGTTCGACTGTGTTTTCTCTCCACATCACAGTGATTTCACCATCTTTACATAATTGGCGATGAGCAGGGGTCCATTAGCTTTGTCGTCTCCTGTGCTTAATATTCATGAGAACAAATTGGACGCTGGGGCTTCTTTGCATTTGGGCTTTGTGGAGCCCCCAGGGCAGGCACAGAGGAATCCCCCTCCCACCCACCCCTCCCCCAAGCCCCCCAATGCACACTCATACACGCAGCACCCCGGGCTCTCCAAACAGCGCTGCTTTAATTACCTGGAGCCGGAGACTGTATCTGTCACAGCGAAGCTGCAGCCGACGGAGACGACCTGCCTGTCGGCGGTCTCACTCGACGCCACCGCTCTCAGGACTGGACTCGGTTTTGGGCGGTCACCAGCGCCACCGTGGTGGGGGGGATGCTCTGTCTCTGTGGGCCTGACTCCTGGCTGCCAGGGGGTTTATTTATTTGTTTTGCCCCAAGATAGCAACACACTGTTCTCCCTTTGTTGTTCTGTCTACTGAGGAACCTTATTTAGACCTGATTTAAAGGAAGCATCGAACAGCTTCCTAAGCCGCTAAGACAATCCCATGATGCAACGCAGGCAGAACTTTTTCCCAACATGTCCCTTTGTGTTGGGAGTTTGGACCATCTGGGGGGCTGAGGAACTACCCTATCAAATAGTTGTACAAGAGCGTATAGTTGACATATCTCCTAATGTTGATAGTTAGGATCATCTGTGGGACAGAAGGAACTACCTTTGTTATGGTGTCAGAACTTCAGACAGTCTACACTTTTGCTCTGTCCCTTTGTGTTGAGAGTTGGCATCTGGGGTGCCTGAGGAACCACCCTTTCTACTCCATCCCAATGTGCTGTGAGTTGGAATCATCTGAGGAGATTCCACCTTTGTAGTGGTTGTAGAACCCTAAATGATCAAATATTTGCTCTGTCTCTTTGTGATGGGTGGTGGGAGCATCTAGGGGGCTGAAGAACCACCCTATCTAGCAGTTGTACAACCTCAGGTCGACATTTTGCTCTATCCCTTTGTGTTGGGACTAGAACCCCAGGTAGTCTATACCTTTTCTGTATTCTATAGGGGGCTGTTATCTTCTGAGGGCCTGAGGAACCACACTTTAGTGTAGATGGTTGACAATTTTCTATATTGCTTTCTTGTTGGGAGTTATGGTCATCTGGAGGGCCTTTATGGTCTATTCCTATGTGTTGGAAGTTGGGACCGTCTGCAGGGCTCAAGCAACCACCATTGTAGTCCTTCTAGAACCTCAGATTGTATACACTTCTGTGTTGGGAGTTAGGATCATCTGGGGAGCTTGGAAAACCACCCTTTATGCCATAAAGGCCTTAAGGTCTATTCCTATGTGTTGGGAGTTGTTGTCATCTGGAGGACCTAAAAAAACCCTTTATGGTCTATTCCTATGTTTTGAGAGTTGGGATCGTATGCAGGGCCCAAGCAACCACCTTTGTAGTTGATCTAGAACCCCAGATTGTATACACTTCTGTGTTGGGAGTTAGGATCATCTGAGGGGCTTAATAAGTTAATAAGCATATATATTTAACAGACATTACACAGAAGCCCCAACAACTATATCTTATCCGTTCTTTTCCAGGAGAAATCTTTTTATCTGCAGGATTCTTATACTTATTGATATAAAATATTTTATTCTGAAACTGGTACGTTCTGCTGATGGTGAGATGTGGTGTACTGACCTTTAGCTGAACACCGCTGCTCGCTGCCGGTGCTGCTCTCTCAGTTAGTATTGATTGCACATTTGCCTGAATAAATTGCCTGGTCAGTTTCGAAAGGAGGGCTGTTTATGCACAAAGCAGGCAAACGGGTGATGTGTTTCAAAGGCAAAGCCATCATTCTCCTTTATATGAAAAGAATGTGTTCAAGCACTGGAACAGTGGTACCTCAGGGACCCGCACATGGTCCAGTTATTTGCTCCATTTCAATGTGTTGGGAATAGGATTGAGCAAAGGGGCGCCGAGGAACCACCATTCTGGTTGTTGTAGAACCCAGAATTGTTAGGATCTTCTGTGGGGCCATTAGGAAACACCATTCTGGTTGTTGTAGAACCCAGAATTGTTAGGATCTTCTGTGGGGCCATAAGGAAACAACATTCTGGGTGTTGTAGAACCCAGAATTGTTAGGATCTTCTGTGGGGCCATTAGGAAACACCATTCTGGTTGTTGTAGAACCCAGAATTGTTAGGATCTTCTGTGGGGCCACGAGGAAACACCATTCTGGTTGTTGTAGAACCCAGAATTGTTGGGATCTTCTGTGGGGCCATAAAGAAAACACTCTTCTAATGGCAGTAGAACCCCAGATGGACATTTTGCTGTCTCTTTGTGTTGAGAGTTAGGATCATCTGGGGGTCCTGAGCAACCACCCTTTCCGCTCTGTGTACCTCCTTTGTAGTGGTGTAGACCCTAAATGGTCAACATTGACTTGGGACCATCAGTGGGCTGAGGAACTACTTTGTAGTGGTGTTAGAACTCCAGACCATATACACTTTTGCCCTGTCCCTTAGAGTTGGGATTGTCTTGGGTCTCTAGAACCATCCTTTCTGCTCTATCCCAATGTCTTAGTAGTTGGAATCATCTGGGGAGCCTAAGATACCACCTTTGTTATGGTTGTGGAACCCTAAAACCCTAGAACTATCCTTTCTGCTGTATCCCAGTGTGTTAAGAGTTGGAACCTGCGGAGCCTAAGATACCACCTTTGTAATGGTTGTAGAACCCCAAATGGTCAACATTTTCTCTATCAATTGGTGTTGGTAGTTGGGACCATCTGGGTGGCTGAGGAACTACCCTATCAAATAGTTGTAGAAAAGCATATGGTTGACATTTTGCTCTGTCTCATAATGTTAAAAGTTAGGATCATCTGTGGGACAGAAGGAACTAGCTTTGTTATGGTGTCAGAACTTCAGACAGTCTTCACTTTTGCTCTGTCCCTTTGTGTTAAGAGTTGGCATCTGGGGTGCCTAAGGAACCACCCTTTCTACTCCATCCCAATGTGCTGTGAGTTGGAATCATCTGGGGAGATACCAGCTTTGTAGTGGTTGTAGAACCCTAAATGATCAAATATTTGCTCTGTCTCTTTGTGATGGGACGTGGGAGCATCTAGGGGGCTGAAGAACCACCCTATCTAGCAGTTGTACAACCCTAGGTCCATATTTTGCTCTATCCCTTTGTGTTGGGAGTAGAACCCCAGGTAGTCTATACCTTTCCTATATCCTATAGGGGGCTGTTATCGACTGAGGGCCTGAGGAACCACACTTTAGAACCGCTGATTTTGCTATATCGCTTTTTTGTTGTGAGTTATGGTCATCTGGAGGGCCTTTATGGTCTATTCCTATGTGTTGGGAGTTGTGGTCATCTGGAGGACCTAAAAAAACCTTTATGGTCTATTCCTGTGTGTTGGGAGTTGGGATCATCTGCAGGGCCCAAGCAACCACCTTTGTAGTTGTTCTAGAAGCCCAGATTGTATACACTTCTGTGTTGGGAGTTAGGATCATCTGAGGGGCTTGGAAAACCACCCTTTATGCTGTATTCTTATGTGTTGGGAGTTGGGGTTGCCTGAGGAATCACACTTTTTACTTTACCCCTATGTGTTGGGGGTTGGACTCATGTGGGGGCCCCAGGTGGTCAACATTGTTGCTCTGTCCAGGGAATTGGGATCTTCTTGGGGAACCTGATGAACTACTCTTATAGTAATTGTTTGAGAGTTTCAGACTTGGGAGCCTGGTGAACCAATCCTGTAGTGGGTGTTGACGCCCTGGTTGGTCTACATTTGTGCTCTATCGCTATGATTTAGGAGTTTGGGTCTTGGGAGCCTAAGGAACCACACTTCTTGCTCTTTTTCTTTGTGTTGGGAGTTTCAAATGCTGCAAGACATGACACACGATGCATCACTAGATCTTTTGGCGATTATCTCAACACGCTTGGAGGAGAACACTAAATCAGTTAGTAGACGTTGGTAGATGAAAATGTTTTAAAGTATGCTGTGCCCAAAAATATAGTTTATTATTATTAGGTCACTGAGAGATTAGAAATATGTCTGCTACTTTGATGTCCATGAAAATCCACCTCACTGCTATGCAGATACAGATCAATTGTCTACACAGCTTGATATGACGGTTCAAGGAAATACTGCAAGGCTGGGTGTTTCTCTTAGCCATCTCTGTGCGTTCCCTCCAAGTCAGCACCTTTTCATCCCCCCCGGCCCCTCACCCTCCACCCTTTACAATTCACCTTCATTTTACGAGCCTCCGTGCCCTTGAGCTGTCACCCAGCGGCCTGAACGTATTAGCCACTCCTGCCTGACCCGGAGCATTAGAGTCATTCTCAATCGGGGATTAAAATGTTCATGGTGGCAAGATGAAAACGTGGAGTGACACGGAAACTGTGCCGTCACTTACTGGGAGCAGAGCAGGGCAGTTTTAAATCAAACTGTTTGAACAGCTTTCACTTTGCTGACAGGAATAAAAAAGGCATAATGAATTATTGATTGATCAGCATTCATATTTGAACAGCACTGTCTGTTCAATTCTGTATAGTGATGGTAAGATCATAGGATGCTTCAAAGGTGAGGGATGCTTTGATGAGGGATTATTATTGGAAGTTCTTTCTTGGCCAATAATGACTAGCAATAATTAACACAGAGCTGTGTGATATCTTAGGAGGTGAAATCATGTTACATCTGGTCAGGACATCTAACATTTTTCATTATAAGAATTTTGTAGGAATAGTAAACAATATTGAGACTATTTTATTTACTATTTATTAGACTTATGTATTTGCAGGGATTTCTTGGATCTACCATCTAAACTGATATATCTATTGACACTGAGCTGAAACTTGGAACTCTATTTTATATAAAAAGCAAAAGGAAACCATGACAGAGGTGTTCTCGACCTTAAGGTCATATCACCAGTAATGCTCACTCTGTTAGCAGTAATGAAGAACCACTTCTCTTGAACCAAGAACGTTTGGACAGATGTTCATCAGAGATCCTGCTAGTGTGGAAATTCCAGTCTATGCTTGCATGTCTGATATTAGAAATATATATGGAAAAAATGGATATTAGTATGCATGACTCAACCTTGTTGCCTAACGTTTGCCTGGTACTGTACTAAAACGTTTGACTGGTAGTGTACTAAAACGTTTGACTGGTAGTGTACTAAAACGTTTGGCTGGTAGTGATCTAAAGCATTTGGCTGGTAGTGTACAAAAACGTTTGGCTGGTAGTGATCTAAAACGTTTGACTGGTAGTCTACTAAAACGTTTGACTGGTAGTGTACAAAAACGTTTGGCTGGTAGTGTATCTAAAACGTTTGTCTGGTAGTGTTACTAAAACATTTGACTGGTAATGTACTAAAACGTTTGGCTGGTAGTGTACTAAAACATTTGACTGGTAGTGTATCTAAAACGTTTGACTGGTAGTGTACTAAAACGTTTGACTGGTAGTGTACTAAAGCGTTTGACTGGTAGTGTATCTAAAACGTTTGACTGGTAGTGTACTGAAATGTTTGACGGGTAGTGTACTAATACGCTTGACTGGTAGTGTACTAAAACATTTGACTGGTAGTGTACTAAAACGTTTGGCTGGTAGTGTACTAAAACATTTGACTGGTAGTGTATCTAAAACGTTTGACTGGTAGTGTACAAAAACGTTTGACTTGTAGTGTACTAAAGCGTTTGACTGGTAGTGTACTAAAACGTTTGACTGGTAGTGTACTGAAATGTTTGACGGATAGTATACTAAAGTGTTTGGCTGGTAGTGTATCTAAAACGTTTGGCTGGTAGTGTATCTAAAACGTTTGACTGGTAGTGTATCTAAAACGTTTGACTGGTAGTGTACTAAAATGTTTGACTGGTAGTGTATCTAAAACGTTTGACTGGTAGTGATCTAAAACGTTTGACTGGTAGTGTATCTAAAACGTTTGACTGGTAGTGTACTAAAATGTTTGACTGGTAGTGTACTAAAGTGTTTGGCTGGTAGTGTATCTAAAACGTTTGACTGGTGGTGATCTAAAACGTTTGGCTGGTAGCGTACTATAACGTTTGACTGGTAGCGTACTAAAACGTTTGGCTGGTTGTGTACCAAAGCGTTTGGCTGGTAGTGTATCTAAAACGTTTGACAGGTGGCGTACTAAAACGTTTGACTGGTAGTGTACTAAAACGTTTGTCTGGTAGTGTACTAAAGCGTTTGGCTGGTAGTGTATCTAAAACGTTTGACTGGTAGTGTATCTAAAACGTTTGGCTGGTAGCGTACTAAAAAGTTTGACTGGTAGTGTACTAAAACGTTTGACTGGTTGTGTAATAAAACGTTTGTCTGGTAGTGTAGTAAAACGTTTGACTGATAGTGTATCTAAAACGTTTGACTGGTAGTGCACTAAAACGTTTGACTGGTAGTGTATCTAAAACGTTTGACTGGTAGTGTACTAAAATGTTTGGCTGGTAGTGTATCTAAAACGTTTGGCTGGTAGTGATCTAAAACGTTTGGCTGGTAGTGTACTAAAACGTTTGTCTGGTAGTGCACTAAAACGTTTGGCTGGTAGTGATCTAAAATGTTTGGCTGGTAGTATATCTAAAACGTTTGGCTGGTAGTGTACTAAAACGTTTGGCTGGTAGTGAACTAAAACGTTTGAGTGGTAGTGTATCTAAAACGTTTGGCTGGTAGTGATCTAAAACGTTTGGCTGGTAGTGTACTAAAACGTTTGTCTGGTAGTGCACTAAAACGTTTGGCTGGTAGTGATCTAAAACGTTTGGCTGGTAGTATATCTAAAACGTTTGTCTGGTAGTGTACTAAAACGTTTGACTGGTTGTGTACTAAAACGTTTGGCTGGTAGTGTACTAAAACGTTTGAGTGGTAGTGAACTAAAACGTTTGTCTGGTAGTGTATCTAAAACGTTTGGCTGGTAGTGTATCTAAAACGTTTGGCTGGTAGTGTATCTAAAATGTTTGTCTGGTAGTGTACTAAAACGTTTGTCTGGTGGTGTATCTAAAACGTTTGGCTGGTAGTGTATCTAAAACGTTTGACTGGTAGTGTATCTAAAACGTTTGGCTGGTAGTGTACTAAAACGTTTGGCTGGTAGTGTATCTAAAACGTTTGGCTGGTAGTGTATCTAAAACGTTTGGCTGGTAGTGTATCTAAAACGTTTGGCTGGTAGTGTATCTAAAACGTTTGTCTGGTAGTGTACTAAAACGTTTGACTGGTAGTGTATCTAAAACGTTTGACTGGTAGTGTATCTAAAACGTTTGTCTGGTGGTGTATCTAAAACGTTTGACTGGTAGTGTACTAAAACGTTTGTCTGGTAGTGTATCTAAAACGTTTGACTGGTAGTGTAACTAAAATGTTTGTCTGGTAGTGTACTAAAACGTTTGGCTGGTAGTGTATCTAAAACGTTTGACTGGTAGTGTATCTAAAACGTTTGTCTGGTAGTGTACTAAAACGTTTGTCTGGTAGTGTATCTAAAATGTTTGTCTGGTAGTGTATCTAAAACGTTTGACTGGTAGTGTACTAAAACGTTTGTCTGGTAGTGTATCTAAAACGTTTGTCTGGTAGTGTACTAAAACGTTTGTCTGGTAGTGTATCTAAAATGTTTGTCTGGTAGTGTATCTAAAACGTTTGACTGGTAGTGTATCTAAAACGTTTGTCTGGTAGTGTATCTAAAACGTTTGTCTGGTAGTGTACTAAAACGTTTGTCTGGTAGTGTATCTAAAATGTTTGTCTGGTAGTGTATCTAAAACGTTTGACTGGTAGTGTACTAAAACGTTTGTCTGGTAGTGTATCTAAAACGTTTGACTGGTAGTGTACTAAAACGTTTGGCTGGTAGTGTATCTAAAACGTTTGACTGGTAGTGTATCTAAAACGTTTGGCTGGTAGTGTATCTAAAACGTTTGTCTGGTAGTGTACTAAAACGTTTGACTGGTAGTGTATCTAAAACGTTTGACTGGTAGTGTATCTAAAACGTTTGGCTGGTAGTGTATCTAAAACGTTTGTCTGGTAGTGTACTAAAACGTTTGTCTGGTAGTGTATCTAAAACGTTTGTCTGGTAGTGTATCTAAAATGTTTGACTGGTAGTGTACTAAAACATTTGTCTGGTAGTGTATCTAAAACGTTTGACTGGTAGTGTATCTAAAACGTTTGGCTGGTAGTGTATCTAAAACGTTTGACTGGTAGTGTACTAAAACGTTTGTCTGGTAGTGTATCTAAAACGTTTGTCTGGTAGTGTATCTAAAATGTTTGACTGGTAGTGTACTAAAACGTTTGTCTGGTAGTGTACTAAAACGTTTGACTGGTAGTGTATCTAAAACGTTTGACTGGTAGTGTATCTAAAACGTTTGGCTGGTAGTGTATCTAAAACGTTTGACTGGTAGTGTACTAAAACGTTTGGCTGGTAGTGTATCTAAAACGTTTGGCTGGTAGTGTATCTAAAACGTTTGGCTGGTAGTGTATCTAAAACGTTTGACTGGTAGTGTATCTAAAACGTTTATCTGGTAGTGTACTAAAACGTTTGGCTGGTAGTGTATCTAAAACGTTTGGCTGGTAGTGTATCTAAAACGTTTGTCTGGTAGTGTACTAAAACGTTTGGCTGGTAGTTTATCTAAAACGTTTGTCTGGTAGTGTACTAAAACGTTTGGCTGGTAGTGTACTAAAACGTTTGTCTGGTAGTGTACTAAAACGTTTGGCTGGTAGTGTACTAAAACGTTTGACTGGTAGTGTATCTAAAACGTTTGGCTGGTAGTGTACTAAAATGTTTGGTGGTAGTGTATCTAAAACGTTTGGCTGGTAGTGTACTAAAATGTTTGGTGGTAGTGTATCTAAAACGTTTGACTGGTAGTGTATCTAAAACGTTTGGCTGGTAGTGTATCTAAAACGTTTGGCTGGTAGTGTACTAAAACGTTTGTCTGGTAGTGTATCTAAAACGTTTGTCTGGTAGTGTATCTAAAACGTTTGGCTGGTAGTGTACTAAAACGTTTGGCTGGTAGTGTACTAAAACGTTTGGCTGGTAGTGTACTAAAACGTTTGGCTGGTAGTGTATATATATATATATATATATTAGTATACTTTCCAAACAATTTATTGCATCCTTTAAATGCAGTAGCTGCTGTTTTTATTTTGTGAAAATGATGAATGGATCAAAAGAAATGCTTTAAAATAGCTTGGAAAACATTTTGGTTCCGTTGATTTAGATTGAAAAGTCTCTCCACATATATACAGTGGTATATATTTGTACAGTTTACAAATATTTCAAATCTTTCAAATCATTAAAAAATGTTCTTGCTGAAAAACAAAAACAGTAGGAACCTTCCAGATTATGTGTCACTGTTAAGATACAACCCAAATTTCTTGAGCATCTAAAATTGTTAAATGTAAAAATAAATATACTGTGATGTATTCCAAAACTGCTCGAACCTGATAAACGCTGACTATTCTCTGCTTGGGTTAATCGTCACTGTACCTTCGTGTGATTGTCTGAGTGCTCTCCAGCACTTTATTGCATTTTCTGTCTCCGCCTCGACACTAACAAAGCACTAAAAACAAAGCAAGCTTTTACTGCATCCCGAGAGCTGTGCATCCATCAGATTTGTCGTGTTGGAGAATCGTCAGCCACTCTGGAAGAAAGGGGCGTCTGAATTTTTCATATGTTTTCAAAAATGTGTTTTTGAGACAAAAGAAGCTTTACAGCAGCTCGGATCTTATAACTCCGTCATGTGTAAAACACACAGGGGCACTGCCGTTGCTCAGCTTGCTCCATATGTCCAGTAAAGTGTGGTTAGCCGTGGCAGGGTGGTGTGGGCTGGTGGGGAGCGGGCTTTAAAGGCTAAGTTAAATCTTTGGCACTTCAAAGAAGTTCAGCATCAAATCTTTTAGAAGTGTGGGAAGGGGTTAGTTCACACTTTGATTTCGGCCCACTTTCTTCTGGTATGTTGGTAATTTTGTTGATTTTTAATTTTCTGTGTCATTGAAACACGGCGCATGTTGTTCAAATCGTTTGAAAATGTCCTGATGATTAAACCAATAGAAATGCTCCAAAGCCCTTTCGAATAAACCTTCTTTTCCATTGACTTACATTAAAAGTACATTGGAAGCGCAAGGTGGATGAGCATAAACAACAAATAGAGGAGTGCGGGTCAGTATGTCTGTGGATTAGTGATTGGAGATCTGCTCTGAGTACAGGCAGTTTGGAGGCTGTAGGTTAAACAAAACCATGATGTTTGGGTGTGACTGAAAATGAATGGGACTCTATGGGGAAAAAAACAACAACAAACTGACGAGGGGGGGGGGGGGGGGCTCAAACCAACACTGCAGTCATGGTTGGGGGTCAGTGTATGCGAAACGGTGTCTGTCTGTCTGTCAAATTTATCAACATTAACATTTTATATAACATTATAGTCATCATGGCTTTTAGAAAAATGTTTGTTTGGGGGGACATGGGCTAGTGCACTATATGCCTCTTTGGTTTGACATTACTTTTACTTTTATACTTTAAGTAGTTCTGAAAGCAGTACTTTTACACTTTTAAAAAGCTTAAAAAGCTTCAGTTAATACTTTAACTTCTACAGAAGTATTCTTAAACCCTAGTATCTATACTTCTCCCAGAGTAATGAATATGAATACTTTTGACACCTTTGCATTTAATATTTAAATTTGTTATTGAAAAATCTTCTGTATTAAAACTAGAGACCACAAATCCATTCAACGTAGGAGATGTGACTTGCAGTTTATATGTAGAAAGCTGTTGATCAAAAGATATTGATCAGAAGATGATGTCTTTTTAGTCTATAGAATACAGAAGACTATAGAATAGTGGTTTGTTTCACTTTATCTTGTGTTACTAGTTGCGTAAAGAGTTAGTTGGTGTACAGCAAACATGAAACATTCACTAAATTGATTTTAAAGGCTTTATTTAATTAAATATGTATGAGGGTATAGAGAAAATGAGCTATAGCTTCTTGTTTATCATTGTATTTGTGCTGTGCCTCTTATGTGCTATAGCGGTGCTTTGTACTGTTTGCTACCAGGTACTATGAAAAGTTATAATTCATTACTTTTTTTTTCGTTTCTAGTAAAAATATGGAAATTGTTGGGTTTTTGGCCACATTTGTCCAAACTTATTCAGCACATTACAATGACTGTCTTATTTGCTGTGCTTTCTTGTTAGAGTATAAAATACTGTGTCGCATTATAAATTCTTGGCCTAATGAGTTCTCTTGGCCTAATCAAGTCCAGAGTCTCTACGGCCATGTAAAGTTGCAAACACATGAATGAACAAACGGCAGGTTTACATGAAGTTCAACCCCTAATCGTGCTCCTTCTCTTATCTCTTGCAGTTTTCAGTGAAGATCTACATTCCAGCTTGTATTTTGTCAATGCATCTCTGCAAGAGGTAGTGTTCGCCAGCACCACAGGGACGCTGGTGCCCTGTCCCGCAGCCGCTGTGCCCCCAGCTACGCTGCGCTGGTACCTGGCCACCGGCGAAGAGAGCTACAACGTCCCAGGGATCCGTCACGTGCACCCCAACGGCACGCTCCAAATCTTCCACTTCCCTCCGTCCAGCTATAGCAAAGTGATCCACGACAACACGTACTATTGCACCGCCGAAAATCCTTCAGGGAAAATTAGAAGCCAAGATGTTCACATTAAGGCCGGTGAGTGTTTCGCGCCCACATGTTGCTTTTTAATAGAACTGAATATTAGTCTTGTGTGAAATGAAGTCCATACCATGATTGTTTCTTTCAGTTGATGGAAGAATCAACACTGAATGACAATTAGCGGTTTCTTTTAATGGTTAACTAGTGTCATGTTTAATCCATACCCATAAAAACCAGCCTAGTGGGTGTATTCTGATAGGAAGCACCACTTTGATGACCAGTCAGTTGGTGGCCACTTGTTTTATAGCTTGAAACATTCTTAAAGGATGAGCTGGTAGTGATAAAAATCTTCCACACAGTCCCTCATGTTCAAGCCATCATTAAAAAAATGTCATACTTTCCATGTAACCTTTGCTAAATGTTAAATTGCTGCTAATTAGGAGAGAGGACCTGGTTAGCATTTGCCTAGATAGCATGATAACTGCAGCTCTAAAACAAGTGTAGAGTGTAAAAACTGTTGTCTGAGAGAGAACAAGTCAAGTTACAGAAATCAAACCAGATCTGTGGTTTTTGAGAAAGTAGGGCTTTAACCACAGATCAGGCTTAGCTCAAGCTAACTGATGCTAAAATGAAACCCATCATATATCTGTGAGTAAACTGACTGCCCTGCAAACATGGTTGCTTTGTGACAACATACTGTTTTTAGTGCCCACAACATTGTCACAACAGAATTCCTCAGAAAGTTATCTGACAGTGTTGTGATACTGTAGTGGCAACATTGCCAGAACGTTGTCATAACCTCCTAGAATCCTTCTTATGTTCCATTATATCTGTGTGGAACTTATTGGAATTTGCTTATTAGGATTTTGGAAGTTGCCACAGGTAGTCATAATGCCATAAAACTTTCTATTTAGCAGTTATGTTGTGAGAACATTGTGACAAACTTGTTCAGGCAACTTAAACCGCAGCAACTTTTGACAACGTTGTAGCAACTTTGTTAGAAAAAGTAGACAAAAATGTGACAGAAAGCCAAAAATGGACAATAGCTTTGTTAGCAAACCAAACATACCACAGATTTGGCTTAGCTCAAGCTACCTGATGTTAAAATGATACCCATTAGATATCTGTAAGTGAAGTCACTGGTGTTGAAGTGGCAGAAAGCTGAAATTGGCCGTGTCCTGTGGTTTTGAGACCATAAGGTTTTGGCTAAGCTAACGATAGATTTGGTAGCAGTCCAAACATACCACAGATCAGGCTTAGCTCAAGCTACCTGATGCTAAAATCATACCCATAAGATTTCTGTATTGGAAGTCACTGGTGTTGAAGTGGCAGAAAGCTGAAATTGTCCGTGTCCTGTGGTTTTGAGAACATAGGCTTTCGGCTAAGCTAACAATAGCTTTGTTAGCAGTCCAAGCATACCACATATTTGGCTGAGCTCAAGCTACCTGATGCTAAAATGATACCCATTAGATATCTGTAAGTGAAGTCACTGGTGTTGAAGTCATGGAACTTGACATATTCTGTGGTGTTTGGGACTGTAACGTTTTGACCAAACTAGCGATAGCTTAGATAGTAGGCTAAACATGCCACACACTGCAAAACAGGCCGAGTTCCAGCTTTTAGAGGATATCACCCTTTTAAAGGATATCTGAGGGAGCAAATACGAGTGACTTGTGTTGGAATAAAAGCTGGAAGCGTTCTGTGTTAAGTGTAGCTCTCGGCTGATGCTAATCTTCTGTCATGCTTAGTTTTTCGGAAATATTTCTCTCCAGAACATGTCGGCGAGGCCCTCTGAAATATAAATGGGTGGACCGTGTATTCGTTCAGACATGGAATTGAAATTTGACACATCATAATGTTGAAATACTGTTTTGCTTCTTCAGGTTTGCGCTGGAACTCTGAAGCTAATGTTGCTAACAATAATGTAAGCTTGTATTATTGAAGGCTGAAGTTTGTCCACTTTGTCTGTCTCCTCTGTGTCCAGTCTTACGAGAGCCCTATACGGTCCGGGTGGCGGACCAGACAGCCATGAGAGGCAGTGTAGCGGTCTTCAAGTGCATTATTCCTTCCTCAGTGGAGAAATACGTCACTGTTGTGTCATGGGAGAGAGACACAGTCCCCCTCGTCTCAGGTAGGACCCCGTGGTCTCCTTCACCTCTGGCTCAATTCTGATCTATCTGCTTTGAGGGCTTTGATGGACCTTCTGTTCTGAAATATGTGCTTACTGTAAGATTTAACGTGGAGCTCGGGGCCCAAGCAAGTCATGTTGTATCTTACCAGTCAAAAGTTTGGACACACCTCATAGACACAATTGATAGAAAAGTGATTCTATTTATAAAAAAGTGATTCTATTTATAGAAAAGTGAGTCAACTACAAAAACTTGCTTCAATTGTTAAGTTTACTTCAATGTAAGCTTCTGGTTTTAGATTTTAGTAGTCTGCATTAATAATATTGTGAAGTAGCTGTAACTACTGAGAAGCAACCACCACATTAGCAATCTACAGTGCTTCAAAGATGGGATTACATGTTGTTATCTCCAGTCATGACTGGTACGAACCTGTGTAATCCTGTAAAGATGAAGACGAATAGCTGAGTCAGTTATCTTTTAGTAATCACTCAGATTAGTTAGCTACAGTTAACATTAGTCCCAGTTGTTATTTATGGAGTAGACTCTCTTGGGGTATTGTTAGTCTTCACCATAGTAACCCTCTAGCTCAGGGGTATTTAATTAGATGGTGCAGTCAGAGGGAATTTCCTCAGGCCAAGGTCCGGACCTTAGCCCAGAGGTTCTACATTAGCATTTTATGTCATCAGCAACTGAAAGATAAACCAAATTACAAATACCATTCCGTATGTTTCAACTATATTTATTGTTTTAAATAAGGAACTGAATTCATTATTTATAGAACTTCAAATAAAAACGTCTACATTAAAAAAAAAACAATGCTTTTGAATATTTATAGAGTTAATTTATAGAAAAAGTAAATAAAACGTGCAGATTCTTCTTAGAATAAACATAAATGTCTCTCCATTCCTGGTTGAAAAGCATTTTTTGCCATCGACTTTTCTTTTTTCTCGCTTTATTCTCCGACTGCTGCTTCTCGCTTTGAACCTCACCTGTGTGCGCGCCACACTCTCGAGTCTGCACAGATCTGATTGGCTGAGGAGCCTTTGGTGAACTTACAGCGCACGTGATTGGTCTGTGAGTTTACTGTGCTGCAAAGCCCATATACCGTAAATACATGAAAAGCTCCGTCTAAATTAAGCCCCAATTAAGTAGTTCTCAGTAGTTTATCAGTTTAGATCCGCACTGGACGACGTCTGGGTCTGGACCCGGACCGCGGCCCGCCTATTAGTGACCTCTGCTCTAGCTGCTCTAGCTTTTTCTTTAGCACTGCCTCTGGTGGGCCTCTATTGGTCATTTTTGTCAGCATAGTGGTCTCAAGGCCTGTTAATACCCCATCAGGCTGAGTATCTGTGGCCCAACAGCTGGTACTGACAGTGTAAATGACAATAGCATGTAGTTGTTACAGTGTAGTGGGTTTGTGGGCTGTGCTGTGGGCTGGGGTTCGATTTTCCACCTGGGTAACCAATGTACACTATACCAGTGGAAATTATTGGGCAAGACTCTTAACAGCTGAATGGTCTCAAGGCCTGTTACTCCCATCATGCTGAGGATCTGTGGCTCAACAGCTGGTACTGGTAGTGTTAACACAATTGGGCAACCACCTTACATTATACCAATAAGAGTCCAATAAGGTCCAATAATGTTCCCTAACACTACCTTTACCTACATGTGTACTGTGTACATGTAAACTGTAGGTCACTCTGGATAAGAGTATCTGGCCAGTGGCGTAAACATAAATGTAAGTAACATTTACTGATATCTAGCAAAGCCTGATGCTCATAAATATAATAGTGCATGTATGGGATGCACGTCGTTGCTGATGATATTTCCTGCCCTATAAACGTTAAAGCATTTAGATCAAAACACCTCTAATATTATAAAATATATATGCGTTCTGTTGGACCTACCTTTGATTGGTGCTGCAGGTGTTGTGAGTAACATTTGCCACAATTCTGTGATCTGGTTCCTGTATGAACCCAAATGGCAGCATTATATATTCACACTATCTTATGCATTAGCATTTTAGCAGAATTTGCAGAATTCCAATGGTAAAATATCACATCTTATTATCTGTGTTACCTTATTTTACCTATATCGAGCTTTGCTACTGATCTTGGCCTCTAAGTTGCCAGGCTCAATTACCAATATCAAATACAGTGATATGATTGACCTGCCTGTATGCATGGCACACCCACGACTGTCTAATCCATTCCCGGAGCCAGTCTAGCCTCGACCTGCCCCATACATGCCAGTCGTGTCACTTAGCTTCACTGTATTGACCCAGTTATCTCACAATTGGAGCCACAGAGTGAGCGGTTTGAAAATTCACATCAGTTAAATGGAACACTCGTCTGCACGATTGTTTCCTTCCCTCAGGGGTGACTGCTCTTTATATGGGGCATTTAGCAAACCCAATAGAGGGACTAACGTCGCTTAGGCCGAGGGCTACGGTGGCCATTTTCTCTGCCTTTATCTGCTGGAGAACAAATCGCAGACGCAACTTTATTGGATTTGTTTATTAATCCAGGTCAATGGCAAGCAGAAGGTTTACGGGAATATATAGTTTGATTATTATTATTTCGATGCTATTACATGATGTTTACAGCCCAGCAAACAAACTTTAATACATCATCAGAGTTTGTGTATTGACTGGGGATGCAAAGTGGAGTCATATAGGATAATTGTTGTTTTTTAAACTGTGAGCTTTTAAAAGATGTTTAGATCTGACTGATATTTCAGAATTATTTGTAATAGCCAGGGACGCAGTGATCATAAATTTGTAAGACATATATTACAATATAAACAAGATAACACTGTAAATTATTTAAAAATTGTATTACTGAGTCCTGGATTGAATTCATTGGGAGTTTTCTGGCTCACGCATAGTCTTAAAAAGAAGGTCCAGCCCAAGTTTTAGCTCATATCCTACTTCAAGAGTTCTCTTTGAATTCTCTTAGTCATCAGATTCATCCATTTGGGGAAGGGTTCCAACGTACAAGCTACGCCTTCTATGTTTTCTTCATCACATTACATGCGATTGCAATTTCCAGCAGAAACTGGGTGGAAAGCTGTCGTTTCCAGTGTAATTACTGTCTTAATGCTTAAAGTTATTAATAGAGATGGACCGTTGAGCGTTTTTGAGGGCGATAGCCGATACTGATCGAGGGCGGGGCTATATGCCAAGGCTGGGCTACATGTAGTTATTAGCGCAAACAAGTAATGAAACCTGGTCTAAACTGGTTTATAACCATTTTTAACGAGCTCATGTGAAACAGCATAATTTTTTAAGAAAATTAACAGTAAATAAACAAGGTAAATCAAACAAAAATCCCCAATACTACAATTAATACATTTAGACCCTTAGTTTATAATGAAAAAAGCTAATTAAATAAATGTAGTCAGAACTGCAGTCATTAAACACAAACTCTGTTATTTTAAACTAAATCTGTAATCATTAAATGTAGAATTGTTGCTGCTGTTCTGTTCGTACCGGTCAGATCTGGTCTGTACGGTGTTCTGGGTTATTTGTTTTGTGCTAGCTGTGCGTGATAGATAGATAGATAGATAGATAGATAGATAGATAGATAGATAGGTAAATAAATAAATAGATAGATAGATAGATAGATAGATAGATAGATAGATAGATAGATAGATAGATAGGTAAATAAATAGATAGATAGATAGATAGATAGGTAAATAAATAGATAGATAGATAGATAGATAGATAGATAGATAGATAGATAGGCTGACATTGGATAGATAGATAGATAGATAGATAGATAGATAGATAGATAGATAGATAGATAGATAGGCTGACATTGGATAGATAGATAGACTGACATTGGATAGATAGATAGATAGATAGATAGATAGATAGATAGATAGATAGATCTTTATTAATCCCTTTGGGAGGGTTCCCTCAGGGAAATTAAGATTCCAGTAGCATCATCACAGTAAACACACAAGAAACATATGAAAGGAATATAAATTAAGAAATCCAATGTACAAAATAAAGAAAAAGAAAAATCTAACTGGGGAGGTATTGCACACTATTACTAGCTCTGCTGTTTGCTGATACTCACTGTATTAGTACCGTAAGTGCCGTATCAGATTAATAGTGTTAAATGTCTTTGTTTTGGTTCCCCCACGAGACACGCTGATTTTACTAATTTTACAAACCACCCTGGACGAGTCTGCGTCACATACGGTAAACACTGGCAGGCGGACGACATGTGTCCTATTAGCACATGTCGTGAACACTATAAACTGTTCTCGCGAGGCGCACTGCTTTAGTCAGTCAGTTAAAAATGAAAGGGTATGTATTTCCACCTAGTGGTTCAGATTGGAATTGCAGGGAGCTGGCCGGAGGAGGTTCTCCTCTTCCTGGATGAAACACTAGCTGGAAATACAGAAATTAGGCTCATTTGTTTAACGCCGTCGATCGACTCTTGGGATCGGCTACATTGGAGAAATATCGTCCAATCACCGATCACATATTTTTATTAAAAATACATATCCGATCGTTCTTTCCATCTCTAGTTATTAAAATATTAAAATAATGCTAAATGCCGTTCTGGTCTAATTACAAATGCTATTACACTCCTGTTATTACCATGAATGTTTAACAACACGAGAGAATAAGCTGTTACTGTAATCCATCTGTAACAGTGACTCCATTACATTGGTATTACATGTGTTGTTCATATGTAACTAGATTAAACCATTATTAAAGAAACCTAATAGAAACTGGAATCGTTTCAAACATGCATCATCAAAGAAACCGATATGAACAAAATTAGTAATCCCAAATTTTCAAGTGGCAGCGTATAAGAAATGCTGAACACCAGCCCACAGTTCTCAGATCAGTGCAACCCTAGTATTAAATATTTGTGCATTTGTTTTTGTGATGTCTGCACATCTGGAATATCTGTCCATTCAGGCCAGGCTGTCAGAAAGTATCAGCGTCTCAGCAGTCTGTTGTTCTTTTCTCCGTGTAAATATTTGATGAGCAGGGGAAATATTTCACAAACAAATAGATTTTAGACACAATTCATTGCACGTGTCATAGCGGGGCAGCGTCCACTCTTCACTTTCACTGACGCCGGGACCCTAATAGGGGCTTTAGAGTGGTGCGTGTGGACCAGGGGCCGGTCTTTTAGGCTCAAATCCTTTGTTTTCTGCCTGTCGTTAATATTTCATGGATAAATAAGCTTCACATGGAGTGGCTCCTATGAAGCTGTACTTTATTTTGATTAAATATTAACTTTGAAAGCATATTTCTGTTTAGGACCTTTTTTCAGGTTACAGTTGAAGTGTCACAAGATTGACTGGAAGCAGTTTGGTGCAAGTAATTGTAACTTGAGGGGAGCGTTCACACCCAGTATGAATTTTTTGGGACATTTTAATGCAGTAGAGCTTTTACATCAAGTCTAAGATCACTTACTTATTCAGAATCACCATCATATATATATATATATATATATATATATATATATATATATATATATATATATATATATATATATATATATATTACAGAATGTAGTTCATCTGACTCTCTGCAGAGTTAATTACTCTATTCTTTAATGGTCAGGACCCCCACAGGACCACCACAGTGTATGATCAGTATTGTATTGATGTTTTATTTGCATTGATTCCATAACATGAAAAAAATGGATAATCCAATATATATATTCACTTTCAATGTGAGTCAATGGAACCAGAATTTTTTCCAAGCTATTTTGGAGCATTTCTATTGGTCCATTCTTCATGAAATTTGAACACAATGTAAACGGCAGCTGTCGTGTTCAAATGGTGTAGAAAAGTAAAAATCATCAAAAATGGAGATTGGACAGTGGCGGCACACAATGCAGGTATATTAGCATGTATTGTTACTGTGTAGTTACAGACAATTATATATAATGTTTTTTTAAACAGTTATCTGCATATACAGATATAATTCGAACATCATTTTGCATCCCTATTACGGGATATTCAAACATTCCGTTTGGAATATTTGGAAATGGAGTTATTCGATAGCCCTTCCTGCAACCAGTTCTGGAGGTATGAATTTCTCAGTATTGTCTATTATTCATGTGCAGCATTAAGCCTACAGCAGCAGCAGCAGAGGCTGATGGTCTGATCTGGCCATCGGCAGCTGTGTTGGGTGTCAGCGAGTAGCAGGAAAACACAATGCTGCAGGGGATCCTTTCTCATTCCGCACACACGGCCTTCACATCAGGACCTCTGGTCATCAGCATTAGAGAGAGAGGAGAGAGAGAGGGCCTCAGCTTCCATTTCCATCTTATTCTTAGCCGCAGTATGTAGAATTATAGCCACAGTATGTAGAAATACAGCCACAGTCTGTAGAAATACAGCCACAGTATGTAGAAATACATCCACAGTCTGTAGAAATACAGCCACAGTATGTAGAAATACAGCCACAGTCTGTAGAAATACAGCCACAGTATGTAGAAATACAGCCACAGTCTGTAGAAATACAACCACAGTCAGTGAAAATACAGCCACAGTATGTAGAAATACAGCCACAGTCTGTAGAAATACAGCCACAGTATGTAGAAATACAGCCACAGTCTGTAGAAATACAACCAGTCAATAAAAATACAATCACAGTATGTAGAAATACAACCACAGTATGTAGAAATACAGCCACAGTCTGTAGAAATACAACCACAGTCAGTAAAAATACAGCCACAGTCTGTAGAAATACAACCACAGTCAGTGAAAATACAGCCACAGTATGTAGAAATACAGCCACAGTCTGTAGAAATACAGCCACAGTATGTAGAAATACAGCCACAGTCTGTAGAAATACAACCAGTCAATAAAAATACAATCACAGTATGTAGAAATACAACCACAGTATGTAGAAATACAGCCACAGTCTGTAGAAATACAACCACAGTCAGTAAAAATACAGCCACAGTCTGTAGAAATACAACCACAGTATGTAGAAATACAGCCACAGTCTGTAGAAATACAACCACAGTCAGTAAAAATACAGCCACAGTCTGTAGAAATACAGCTACAGTATGTAGAAATACAAACACAATCTGTAGAAATACAACCAAAGTATGTAGAAATACAGCCACAGTCTGTAGAAATACAGCCACAGTCTGTAGAAATACAGCCAAAGCCTGTAAAAATACAGCCACAGTCTGTAAAAATACAGCTACAGTATGTAGAAATACAAACACAATCTGTAGAAATACAACCAAAGTATGTAGAAATACAGCCCCAGTCTGTAGAAATACAGCCTCAGTCTGTAGAAATACAGCTAAAGTCTGTAAAAATACAGCCACAGTCTGTAAAAATACAGCCACAGTCTGTAGAAATATAACCACAGTCTGTAAAAATACAGCTACAGTATGTAGAAAAATAACCACAGTCTGTAGAAATACAGCCAGTCTGTAGAAATACAGCTACAGTATGTAGAAAAATAACCACAGTCTGTAGAAATACAGCCACAGTATGTAGAAATACAGCCACAGTCTGTAGAAATACAGCCAAAGTCTGTAAAAATACAGCCACAGTCTGTAAAAATACAGCCACAGTCTGTAGAAATACAGCTACAGTATGTAGAAATACAGCCACAGTCTGTAAAAATACAGCTACAGTATGTAGAAAAATAACCACAGTCTGTAGAAATACAGCTACAGTATGTAGAAAAATAACCACAGTCTGTAGAAATACAGCTACAGTATGTAGAAATACAGCCACAGTCTGTAAAAATACAGCTACAGTATGTAGAAATACAGCCACAGTCTGTAAAAATACAGCTACAGTCTGTAGAAATACAGCTACAGTATGTAGAAATACAGCCACAGTCTGTAAAAATACAGCTACAGTATGTAGAAAAATAACCACAGTCTGTAGAAATACAGCCACAGTATGTAGAAAAATAACCACAGTCTGTAGAAATACAGCCACAGTCTGTAGAAATACAGCCACAGTCTGTAAAAATACAGCTACAGTATGTAGAAATACAGCCACAGTCTGTAAAAATACAGCTACAGTCTGTAGAAATACAGCTACAGTATGTAGAAATACAGCCACAGTCTGTAAAAATACAGCTACAGTATGTAGAAAAATAACCACAGTCTGTAGAAATACAGCCACAGTATGTAGAAAAATAACCACAGTCTGTAGAAATACAGCCACAGTATGTAGAAATACAGCCACAGTCTGTAGAAATACAGCCACAGTATGTAGAAATACAGCCACAGTATGTAGAAATACAGCTACAGTATGTAGAAATACAGCTACAGTATGTAGAAACTGTAAACAGTAAGCATTTAATACTGTACAATTAAAGCAACAGATGTATTCATATAATAAAGAGGTGATTAGAGCCGCGCTCGTTCCCCTTTGGGAGACTCGTTTTTATTGATGGTGTGTAGACTCTGTGAAATAACGTAGGAGCTGCCGGCCCTCAGAGCTGCTCCTCTGCCAAACGTGCAAAGCTCGCCTCGGGGTTTTTGCTTTATCGAGGTTGATAATACGCGGGTGACATTACGGCGGCGGCGTTCGTTTAACAGTTCGCGTCGCTGACATTTTGCAAACCATTGAGCAGCAAGTGGACTGTTGCTCCACAATCACTAATCATTGCCCTGGCAGGGAGGAGGGGCTTGTTTTAGGTCCCTCCCCCTTAACGAGACACATCTAATGAGGATCCGCTGGAATGGGTGTTATGTGTCACGGCTAATCGCTCACATTAACTAAATCAATTGCCATAAATTTGAATTCGGTCTGGTGGAGTAGAGTCAGCGTATGTGGACCTTGTTATCAATTAACATCAGCAGATTTTCAGTGGTTCACTTGTTCAGTACGTCCCATGTATCTTCATTTTTGTTGATTTTTAGTTGTCTGTGTCTTTTGAACACGACAGCTGCTGTTTACATTGTATAAATATTTTTATGATGAATGGACCAATATAAATGCTCCAAAACAGCTTGAAAAAAATTCTGGTTCCATTGACTTACATCAAAAGTGAAGACAGTTTTTGTTCTCTCCTGTAAAGCTGGCATTTGGATGGCGACGGTATGCAAAATATGAACGCCCCTGGTCAAATCATGTGTTTTACGATATGTTTAATTCAGCAAATGTCCAGAAATTGTGTTGTTAAATTTGCAGAAAGAAAATTCAATGTATGAGTTTGTTTGCAGAGAATGTGTTCACTTCTTTTCACTTCAACACATAACGTAACCAGGGGCGCCCAAACTTTTGCCTAATTCTGTAGCAGCTGCAAGTCTGGACCATTAAAACTTGGCCACTGGTTTGAGCCGCAATTGCCAAAAAGCTTGAACAAAAATTCTCTATTCTAAAACTAGCATCCCTATGGTATGTGTAACGTTATGTTAGCACCAATGCCGGGATTGGAATTAAGGAATTTAGCCCAGTCGTTGAAATTTCCAGTGTCAGATTTGAATATGAGCGCTGAGATGTTTAAAAAAATATAGAACATTTGTAATATCACAGTGTTATGTTTTATGATAACGTATCAGTTTTTAAAAACACAGTATAGGTTTTTATCAGTAGTCTACAAACAAAGATTCATGGCACTGTTGTGTTTGAACCCCTGATTACTAGATAGCAGTATTCTTTAAAATTAGAGTCCTCAACTCTAACGTAAATGAGGACACACTGCCAGTTTTACTAAAATTAAATATTTGTAAAATTGCAATAAATCGCTTTGCTTTCAGTGTCACAATGTATCACAATACATTGATTAATTACACCTGTATTGTGATATGCTTTATATTGCCATGTTCTTGCCAGTACACACCCCTAGTAGCCAAGCTGCATTGTAAGTAGTACAGTTTAGAGTCTTCTGTTTTAGATTCATTCATACTTTTATGCTAAAAAGCCTGAATACGGGTGGAGTGGTGGGTTTTGTGGTAATCAGTTCTTAAAAACACAGTATAGATTTTTTAACAGTAGTTTACAAACAAATGTTTGTTGCAGGCACTGTTGTACCCCTGACCACTAGATAGCAGTGTTAAAATTAGAACAATTAAAATAAGTAATAGTAAAAAATAATAGTAAATAAGTACACATTGCCAGTTTTCCTAAAATTATATATTTCTAAAATTGCAATACATTGCTTTGCTTCTAGTAACACAATGTATCACAATATATTGAGTCATTACACCTGTATTGTGACATGTATCTTATAGTCATGTTCTATATACAGTGTATGTAGAAATACAGTAATTCAGTGTTTTTAGGCGAGGAGTGTTTGTGTTGGGCTGTTTAAGCTTCATTTACTGTGTACAATGTAATCTGTTGCCATGTTCTTGCCTATACACACACCTAGTAGCCAAGCTGCATTGTAAGTAGTACATTGTACTGTACAGTGTATGTTTTGGGCTGTTTAAGTTCATTTATACTTCAATGCTAAAAGGTCTGGATACGGGTGGAGTGGTGGGTTTTTCCAGAGTAAAGCTGTGTTTTTAGTTGTTAGCGCGGTACAGGCTGAATCCTCAAACTGAAAACTGTTACAGCTTTGAAAATAAACTTGAAACGTAAATATATTAATCCTGAAATTAAAAACTGATTACCTACCCAACAAACAAAATATCAGAATAGTCAAATATCCGGGTCCAACTCTTGTTTTTAATGTAACACCTCAGACTTTCTGTCCAAGTCCTAACCAATAAGAGAGCTTGTTGGCTGTGTCTAGCTAGAAACCACAGAAAACACAGTCCTGACACAATACTGGCAAAGTTTGAATAATAATTCAAACGTGATATATTGCGATACTGCAGGCAAAGTGATTATATTGCGATTTTTCAAATCCTACTATTAAAACACTACACTATATGAACAGGTTTGTCAATGCTTACAACAGCATTGCACCCTTGTGCTGCTTGTTAATGTTGGAGTGGAGATAAAAATGGATTACAACACTGACATCTAGTGGTCAGAGGTTTAAACACAAAACAAAATGATTCACTGTCTGCCAGGAATCTGTGATATGGTGATACTGTATCGATTCTAAAAAACACAGTATCGATACAGTATCACCATACATAATATCCTGATGTTCGATATTTTTGATATTTCGATACACCCTTAGGAATTACAGTTTTCATGTTTTATATTCTTGTATAATGTACTCACTGGGGACTGACTAGGGAGTGATGGGTAGATTCATCATCCAGAATTTGAGCAATAATGTAAAATGGCCAATCCTGCACTAGCGAATCAGAACGCAGCACATGGAGTTCGCTGTTTTTGCCTAAGCTTGGTTGCCGTTTCTGGTCATTTATCATAGAAAACCGTTTGCCCGCTATTGCTATGAGAACAACACACCAATGGGACGCTGTAGGTATAGATTTAAACAGCCCTCGCGGACCGCAGTGTAGCTGTATGGGACTGGACTCCAGCAGAATTCAAATGCAGCCCAGCAGCGCTAGAAGGGGGCGGAGCGCTAACGGCTTTAGCCAGACGAGGGAGGAAGATGGCCGCCATTTTCACCAGTGAAACCATAAAGGAGATGGAGGCTCTCTTATCTCCGCTGTGCTACGGGCCCGATTGGAGTCGTCTCCTCCATTTTTCTCCCGGAGTATTGTTATTCCGAGGGAGAAAAAAAAAAATGGGTCAGCGGGCCTGCAGAGAATAGCCTGGGTAAACAGGCAAAGCAGAGGCGCTTGCTCTCTCCAGCCAGAACACTTAAAGCCTCTTCCCTTTCTTCTCCTTTGCAGCAAAATGCAGAATCTTCCATTCATCCTCAGATCCCAGCTCTCCCTCCACTCGTACTTGGCGGAGAAGGGCTTAGCGGGATGAATAAAAAGGATACTTGGGACGGGAGTTGGGGCGGGGAGAGAAAAATCAATACCTTTGTGCATTAATCATGCCGGGGGTGCCGGAGAGAATTATGGGAACATGGAAGGAGAAAAGCAGTTGCGCATTCACACTGGGTAACCTGAATCACTTAGCAGCTGCACAGTGGAGTCACATTATTATGACCACCAGCTAATATCCAGAGTAACCACCGTGTGCAGTACTGACAGCAGCTAGACAGACTGGGAGACTCAATAAGGTTCTGGTAGGTGGTCACAGGTTGTATCTGGAGCCATGCTAACTGCAGTGCATCCCCCAGGGAGCGTAGATGAGGATCCATAGAGCCAACACCACCATCCAGGTGGTCCCACAGATGCTTAGTTGGGTTCTCGTCTGGGGAATTAAGGTTCCATGTACTTAGAAGTCTTGGCTGTGTGATGTGTTGCATTGTCTTGCTGGAAGATCCCATCCGCCCCAGGGAAGACAATCAGCATGTATGGTGTACGTGGTGTGCAAGGATGGATTCAAAATTGGTTGGGAGTGTCCTCCACATGAATGTATCCAGAGAATGCCATGAAAACATTCCCCAGACCTTAAAGGGAACCCCGGCTGTTAACACTTGTAAGCCTTAATATGATGTAATGATGATTTTATTCTAAATATTAAACATACGGACGCAGCCATTATTTCTAACGCGCAATGCCTGCTGGGTAGATGAGGTCAGATGGTGTCAGGTCTAAACTGGACTGTGGTGTGAAGGAGTGAGTGTTAGTTACTAACCGAGCTTAAAGAAAACCATGTACATTGTGTTGTTGATGTTGTTTGAGTGAAAGGCAGTGTGAAGACTGATATTAGTCTAAACAGCTTCACAAACATAAACAAGGAGAATAGTTAGTGAAGCAGCGTGTGGACCAACACAGCTACCCAAAGACCCCCGCTCTGCTCTCCTCACTTCAGTCTGGATGAGTTTGAGTGGTTCAGTAGACCACCACTGGTGAGAGACTTGACGGAGGCTGTTGGTTTTAAGCGTAGACTAAAACACAATGCAGTGCCACAGTTTCCCCACACAGGAAGTCCAGAAGCTCCAGATTATGGAGAACCGCGAGAAGAACCGTGAACGTGAACATGAGCTGGATTCTCTCCTGAGAACGTTTAGCGTTAGCGTCAGCTGCTTCTCCTCGTTTGTGGATCCTGAAGGTGAAAGTAGAGTCTTAGTAGTGAACATACTACTTCACTAATAAAGGAGTGTGAAGCTCAGAGACACTCCCGTTCAGTGTATCTAGCTGTTTACTGAGCGTGAATGTTTCCTGCTAGAAAGCGGAGCTCCTTTAACAGACACTCTCCTTCTCCATCAACACCAACACACAGCTTCACAACAACTCCAGCACTGAGTCACTCTCTCCTCCACCCTCTCTGTTCACCATTTACACTAATGTGGTGTGTGATGTCACCGCTCATGTCAGAAATGTTGAGTTCTAGCTCAAACTGTAAAGACTGAACAGTAGCATGTTTAGTAGCTAACTGTGCTCAAGCGTGACGGCCGGTTACTGCAACCATTTGACGTCACTACCTGCTGATCACGTCAGTAGATACAACAATGGAGACCCACGTGCAGCGGATTTTACAGAAAATCTAATAAATCTGATACTTTTAGTGATTTTTTACAACCTGTCTTAATAATTTAGAGTCATTTCACCATATTAAGACTTACATGTGTTACCAGCCGGGGTTCCCTTTAACTCTGCCACCTACACTCTGCTGCCATAGACCGTAAGAGGTGGTCATAATAATGTGGCTTGACTGTGGCTTGAAATCTGCTGTACGTTGGTGTCCAATGTGGTCCTGGGCTAATGTTGCTGTATAGCCTTTGGCCCGGTCAAGCAGCGTTGGCAACGGAAGCATTCAACCGCTGATCTAAGCCAAAGCCGACGTTGCCACAGCAGCTAGCGCGTTGTAATTGTATCTGATTAGCATATGTCGACCCAGATGGGTCATAAAAACGATCATGAAATGATTAAGGCTGTCTTATCCCATTTCGTACCGAGCGCCGCATCTGCGCAACGGCCTTCGCTCATAAACGACCACAATGTCGGTCATTAAACCGGGAGAGATGAAAATGATTGCAGAGGCCGCGAGGACTAAGCGTTGCTTAATCTTTAATAAACAGCGACGGGCTCAGGCCTGCCGAGCGGCCGTTTTTATTTTTTTATTTTTCTTCTTCTTCTTCTTCTTCTTTCCTACATCTCGTCAAACCTGCCCCTCTCGCAGCTTACGGATTACGGCACAGCGCGAAACTGGATCATAGCCAGGTCACTACAAATGGCCGAGATCCAAAAACGCAGCTTAGCGATAAGCACAGCGAGGGCTAATTAAGGCAGCAGAGACCCATTCACTTCCACTTACGAGCACTTACACAACGCCTTGCGAAAAGCGCTCGGATCCTCCAGAAAAAATACCGCTCTGTTGGCCCATAAACTGCACTTTCAACACATCAAGTCAACCTGATGTAGAAAGCAGGATTGTGCAGTAATTTAAAATTGGTTAAAAATATATATGATGTTTGAAATGGTGTGTTAAGGGTGGACGATGCGGTGAAGATGTTATATCATGATACTTCAAGACATGATATTCAGTCATTTATCTGATATTTAATAAGTTGGAACAACATAGAGTCTGTAGTGCCACATATACAAATACCAGAGATGGAAAGATCGATCGGCTATGTATCGGTATCGGCCAATTTTTAAATTAAAATATGTTATTGGTGGTCGGCCGATATTTTTCCAATTTAGCCAATCCCGAGAGCCGATCAATGGTGTTAAACAAATGAGCCTAATTTCTTTCCTAAATGTAATGATTGCAGTATTGGGGGATATTAGTTTGATGTACTTTGTTTATTTACTTCTAATTTTGGTAAAAATATTAGGCTGTTTTATATGAAAAAATGGTAATAAACCAGTTTAGACCATGTTTCATGACTTGCTTGTGCTAATAACTACATGTAGCCCTGCTGTAGCATATAGCCCCGCCCTTGATCGGTATCGGCTATCGGCTTATCGCATTGAAAGGTGATCGGCGATCAGAATAGGCCTCAAAAACGCTGATCGGTCCATCTCTAACAAATACTATAATTAGTGTGGCACTTACAGACAGTATCGGTATCGGCAATAGAGAGCGCCGATACCATAAAGAAATTGCTGCACGTCTTTCTGCATTGTGGCAATTTTTATTTTTTCATAGCTCTGAAACTTTTTAATGCAGTTACTCAACCAGTAAATGGTTATTTCAAGGTTATTATATCTTATTCAGGATAAGACATAATAAAATACAACATATAAAAAGTGGAACACTGTAAATATCAGGATTTATAGCCATATATCCAGCATTTAAGTCTGAGTTGGTATCGGTATCGGTACTCGATATCAGCAGATATCTAAAAAGTTGGTATCGGTAACAGTAAGGAAAAAGTGGTATCAGTGCATCCCTAACTATAATAATCAAATTTCAAATCAAATTTATTTGTATAACTCTTTTAACAACTGATGTCATCACAAAGCAGCTTTACAGGAATGTACTGATAAGAAATGTTCAATAGAGCAGTAGAGAGCAATAGAGTGGTGAGGAGAAACTCCCTCAGAGCTGGAGGAAGAAACCTTGGGAGGAACCAAGACTCACAAGGACGGTACCCATCCTCCTCTGATCAGACTACTCAAACAGTACTGATATAATGACTGTACCACCTTGTACTTCTGCTCAGCTGCTCAGGTGTGCTTATATAATCATAATATGATATAACTAAGATTAATTATAGTACAGATGAAGAACAGTGAGAGTGATGATGATGATGGTTAATGAAGGTAGAAGGTTAGTGGAAACTAGTTAGAGTCCATTTTAATTTCAGTAGAGTCTGTAATGTAGGATAGGCAGCTAGTCTGAGGCTAGGTAGCTGCTATGACACGGGTAACACCAAGGCCCATTGTTCAGTCTGGAGGGTAACTTGGGTGGCAGGGCAACCTGGTGGTCAGTCTTCCATTAGAGGAAGAGATAGATACTACTACAGAACGCCTCTCAAAACAATGCAGTGGGTAGAGAAGAGCGTTCAGACAGCTTCTGGTGTCATCAGCGCTTGATTGATGGCCGTGACGTCACGACCGGGGGTGATGCGCAGGAGTGACCTTTGACTGCCGATGCTCCATCCCGCAATCTCAACGTGTGTGTGCCGGCCGCATTAGCCAATTACAGTTGATGGCCGTGTCTGTGGCGTCTTATCATCAGCAGGCAGCTGCTGTGTGTTTGAGTGTCTGAGGGATGGGCTGTGTGTGTGTATGAGCCGTCTCTCGGGCACCACTGCCGCGCTATTGTTTACGATGGGAGGATGAAGGCTGCTGCAGCTCTAAAGGTTGCATGTTTGTATGGCTGCGCTGCAGCTTTGCTGTTTATAGTTTAGATTAATGCTGAAGGGAAGAGTTCTATCCTTCAACTGTTACAGACTGATCCAAATGTACACTGTGGTGTTACTAATGTTTACAACAGGGTTTTAATTTACACTGTAGTGTTACTAATGTACAGTGTAGTGTTACTAATGTACACTGTAGTATTACTAATGTACAGTGTAGTGTTACTAATGTACCCTGTGGTGTTTCTAATGTACACTGTTGTGTTACTAATGTACAGTGTAGTGTTACTAATGTACTGTGTAATGTTACTAATGTAAAGTGTAGTCTTACAAATGTACCCTGTGGTGTTTCTAATGTACATTGTAGTGTTACTAATGTAAACTGCAGTGCTCCTAATGTACAGTGTAGTGTTACTAATGTAAACTGCAGTGTTCCTAATGTACAGTGTAGTGTTACTAATGTACACGGTGGTATTACTTATGTACAGTGTAGTGTTACTAATGTACAGTGTAGTGTTACTAATGTACACTGTGGTGTTACTAATGTACAGTGTAGTGTTACTAATGTTCACTGTGATGTTACTAATGTACAGTGTAGTGTTACTAATGTACACGGTGGTATTACTTATGTACAGTGTAGTGTTACTAATGTACAGAGTAGTGTTACTAATGTACACTGTGGTGTTACTAATGTAAAGTGTAGTGTTACTAATGTTCACTGTGATGTTACTAATGTACAGTGTAGTGTTACTAATGTACACTGTGGTGTTACTAATGTACAGTGTAGTGTTACTAATGTACACTGTGGTGTTACTAATGTACAGTGTAGTGTTGCTAATGTACACTGTGGTGTTACTAATGTACACTGTTGTGTTACTAATGTACATAGTGGTGTTACTAATGTACACTGTGGTGTTACTAATGTACCGTGTAATGTCACTGATGTACACTGTGGTGTTACTAATGTACACTGTTGTGTTACTAATGTACACAGTGTAGTGTTACTAATGTACACTGTGGTGTTACTAATGTATACTGTTGTGTTACTAATGTACACAGTGTAGTGTTACTAATGTACACAGTGGTGTTACTAATGTACCGTGTAATGTTACTGATGTACAGTGTAGTGTTACTAATGTACACAGTGTAGTGTTACTAATGTACACAGTGGTGTTACTAATGTACCGTGTAATGTTATTGATGTACAGTGTAATGTTGCTAATGTACACTGTGGTGTTACTAATGTACACTGTAGTGTAACTAATGTACAGTGTAGTGTTACTAATGTAAACAGCAGTGTTCTTAATGTACAGTGTAGTGTTACTAATGTACACTGCAGTGTTACTAATGTACAGTGTAGTGTTAATAATGCACACTGCAGTGTTACTAATACACACTGTGGTGTTACTAATATACACTGTGGTGTGTATACGGTGGTATTACTAATGTACAGTGTAGTGTAACTAATGTACAGTGTATTGTTAGTAATGTAAAGTGTAGTCTTACTAATGTACCCTGTGGTGTTACTAATGTACAGTGTAGTGTTACTTATGTAAACTGCAGTGTTCCTTATGTACAGTGTAGGTTCTAATGTACACTGCAGTGTTACTAATTCACAGTGTAGTGTTACTACTGTACAGTGTAGTGTAACTATTGTACAGTGTAGTGTTACTAATGTAAAGTGTAGTCTTACTAATGTACCCTGTGGTGTTACTAATGTACAGTGTAGTGTTACTAATGTAAATTGCAGTGTTCCTAATGTACAGTGTAGTGTGACTTATGTACACTGTAATGTTATTAATGTACACTGCCTGTGTTACTAATGTACAGTGTAGTGTTACTAATACACCCTGTGGTGTTACTAATATACACTGTGGTGTTACTGATGTAAACTGTAATGTTACTAATGTACACTGCAGTGTTACTAATGTACACTGCAGTGTTACTAATGTACAGTGTAGTGTTACTAATGTACACTGGTGTAATAATATACACTGCAGTGTTACTAATGTACAGTGTAGTGTTATTGATGTACACTGCAGTGTTACTAATGTACACTGTAGTGTTACTAATGTACAGTGTAGTGTTACTAATTTACACTGCAGTGTTACTAATGTACAGTGTGGTGTTACTAATGTACACTGCAGTGTTACTAATGTACAGTGCAGTGTTACTAATGTACACTGTAGTGTTACTAATGTACAGTGTGGTGTTACTAATGTACAGTTTAGTGTTACTAATGTAAAGTCTAGTCTTACTAATGTACCCTGTGGTGTTACTAATGTACACTGTATTGTTACTAATGTTCACTGTAGTATTACTAAAGTACACTGTAGTAATTCATTAATGAAACAATTAATAATGGAAGTAGGAAAGAAAAAGGAAAAACTAGAAGAAAAAGAAAAAGGAATGAACAAATGAACAAAAGAAAGAAAGACAGAATGAAAAAGATTGCAAGACAGAGAAAAAGACAAAGGAAAAGAAATAGAGAAACAAAAACAATGAAAGAAAGAGGGAATAAGGAAAGAAAAAAGGCGTAAGGAAAGGAAAAAGGAAAGGAGAAGAGGAAACAGAAAGGTGAAAAGAGAGAAAGAAAGAAAAAAAGGAGGAAAGGATTAAAGAACCTAAAGAAGCTGGTAAACGTGTTTGTAAGAGCAGCAGTGTTGTTGCTAGGGTGCTCAGCTGATGCGGACGCTGGCGTGTGATTGGCCGAGCCGCAGTGTGACTCTCCTCTCGGCAGCCAGTGAGGTTGGAGATGTGTTTTGTTTTCTCTCCTCTGTTTAATAAACCGCCTGAAGAAGAAACTGAAGACGAAATGAGTGAAAAGCCGAGCCCGTTTCATCTAATTGAGAGCTGCATATTAGCTGCGGTGAGCAGATAAGCCGCTGCGGTTTGTTAGCATGTTTCATCTTTTCAGGCGGGTTTGGTTTTAGAGGACGGGCCGCCGTGTCTGTCTCAGAGCCGCGGAGCTCCGCGCAGACTTACTCGCTAAAACGCTCCCACAGCAAGCGTCCAAAATGGAGGCCAAGTCACGTGACCACAGACGGCCATCTTTTCTGGCAGTGAGCGGTCAGATTAAACGCTGGGCTGAAGTGGAGGCAGCAAAAATCAGGATCGGGACGTTCTGCTCATTAAGTGTGTTTCACTTCATTTCATACTTAACAGCTTCGACTTTCGGTCAAAATATAAGAGTAGCAAGTAGTCTCAGCAGAAATAGCACATTCTATCACTCTGACCAATCAAATTAAAACTCCTCAGTAAGAAAACTGGTCATACATTTTCATTTATGATGTAATATTAACGTGTATTTTAATATTTTAATATTTCTTTCACTGTAACCTGTGATGGAACCAGACGTCTGAAGAGTTTAATGCCACCCAAAAATGGTTATAGATATGCTGCCAGCCGTTTTAAGCTAGTTTTGAGAAGGTTTTGGTACTAATATATGTTTTTCATGGTGGAGGGATACACGCAGGGCATTTTGAGGCAAAATAGTCCCCAAAAAACTTAATATTTCCAGATTCATCACTATTTTACCATCATCAACATTGCATATACAAACTATGAAGGCACATGAGGTTCCCTTTGCTAGTAAATCAAGTGGCTATAATCGTGTTTATGGACGTGGTGACGTCTGGTTCCATTGACCACCACTGTAAAGAAATCTCAGTTTCGTTCTATGCCTCTGTTTGCATCCCAACAGTTGAATTATGGAAACCAAGCGTTAGTGTAAAGGTTCCACAAGGCTGTGTTGTAAAAGCTTGGGCTGTGGTCAAGCTTTGCTCGGCCTTCTTCGGCCCTGCGTCGAGCAGATGGGTCCTGGAGGATTAGGCTGTCTAATGAGGGAGGTGGGGGCCAGTCCTGGGGAAGAACAGCCCTAACCCAGTGACCCTAGCGCTCCAGTGACCTGACCAGCGCGGAGACCTCAGAGCACTCTCGGCCGAAGAAGAAAACAAAACAGACAGCAAGATGATCCAGCTCGGCTTAAACGCCGGAATTAAACCAAGTAGCCCACCAAGTAACCCGTCTCTGTTAATCTGCAGCAGAACAGACGCATTAAGACTTCTTAACAACAAGTGGTGTTGGTTCTAATAATGGTTCTGTATTGGTTGATCCTAAAATAATATCTGTGATATCTGGATTTGTGTTATCAATACTATGCGCATCCAATACATCCAATAACATTTAAAGGTACAGAATGCATTTAATAAGTGTTTAATATTCTTCTTATGTTCTATATAGAAGAGATGTGGCTTTGGTTGAGGTAAAAAACACACAGCTGTGATTAACCACCCAAGTTCTGGTCCTAGAATGAAGCGTTTTTCCCTTGTTTTGCTCAGCTCATGAATAATCTGATGAGCTCTGCTCTGATTGGTTGGTTTACAGTGAGATGATCACACAGACGCAACATGTTGAAATAGACAAAACAAAACGAACCTCTTTGTAAATAAGCTCCTCATACTGTTTACTCAGCTCAGCTATACTACTTACTTGGAGCTGCTAGTATCTAACGTTACCTATACCAGCTACTCACTTTAATCTGGACATCAAACACAAAGTAGATGAAAGGTGTCTCTGTGAAACTTTCAGTTTAAGATGATCTGCTTCAACCAGCACACAGTGATCCACTCACACAGCATGGCTGCTACTTCCAGTCACTGTTGGAGGTTGTGGTGCTAATAAAGGTGGAGCTGCTCGTCTCTTCAGTCTCTTCAGTGTTGAACGCTGAGCTGAAGCTGCTCCGAGTGTTGGAGAAACTGTCCAGAGTGAAACGTACAGACTGCAGAGTTAAAGTTCAGGATCCTGTTAAAGATGTGGAGCTGAAGTTCAGCAGCTTGTTTAGTGAAAGTTCAGTTCCACCTTAAATGGAGCTGCAGTTGCATTCTAGTGTCTGTACAAGCTGCAGTGTTTAAGGTGGAACATTAGATGAAGAATTAAGGTATCGTTTACAGATGAACATCAACCATGTAGCTCTGACAGTTGGGTTGTTTGTTGGGAAGGAATGAAAAGTGCTGACGTTCCCTTCACAGCCTGGAACGCTGGATTTCTCCACACAGTCACCAGTTTGGTGGTTGTTGTGGTTGTATGTAAATGTTGGGGGTGTAAATATTAATGAGTCTGTTGTGTGACAGTGTAGGATTTGGAGCTCGGCCTGTTTTATCGTCCCTCTTCTGTAAAGACAGGATTTGTATTTGAAGAGTTGGAGGTTCACAGTATGTGCACAGCAAAGTTCTATGTCCTTATTCTGTAAATACCGTTAACACACGACCTTTAAAGGGCAGCCCACACTCGTCTGGGTTTCATAATCATGTTAAAGGTTATAATATAATATAATAATCCAACATATTTAAGACTGAAATATATAAATGATCCCTGCTCTAATTGGCTGCCTCGTATTTTGCTCCGCCCTTTTGAAGCACTCTTTATAGCTTCAGTGTGAATGGCTGGAGCTAAGCTGCTGTAGGCTAAATAGGCGGCTACATGTAAATGTATAAAAATATAATTGGTGACGTTTATAAGCCATAAGGGCTGAGAAGTGACATTTTAATGTATTTACATACTGTATCCATATAGAATACAGTATGTAAAGAATTTTAAAAAAAAGTAGGTTATGCCTTATTTAGGTTGTATGCAGTGACATAAGTAAATAGAACTAGAAATAGAACTAAGTTCTATGTGTTTTAGTTCTGAAAGCTCAAGAACTTCTGAAATCACATTTTTGGAAAATGTGAAACATGGATTTAACACATTCACAATCATTTAAAGATGAATTCCATCCATTTTTCAAAAATGCCAATTTGTAAACAAAGTAATTCTGAAGTGGTTCAGTGTAAAACTCTTTTTTACAAAGAAATTGAAGAGTCAGAGTTGTTCACAGTGGTGGTGAATGGAACCAGACGTCTGAAGAGCTGAACACTATGAAAAGATGACATTCATGACAAATACCTTGCATGGAAAACGTATTTTTGTTGTTGTTTGATTGGTTAATTCATGAATATCATATGTGGCAATATGTTTTGAATGACATATTTCAGTAGAGGAGCTTGTGCTGAAGCTGGACATACATAACACATAAAAAAAAACGAGAGTGCGAAACGGAATCCGGGACCCACCGGTGGTCCCTGTCTTACACATAAGAAGCAGACAGCTCAGCTTGAACCCGGAGTCTCACCGACAGTCCGTCCACAGTAATTAAAGAGGCAGCGCCCAGACAGCCTTTCCTAGCATGTGGTAATCTACATGGCATATGGACGCGGGGTGGAATTAAGACGAAGGAAGAAAATGAAGCGAAACGAGGGACTCAAAGCGGCCAGCGACTTAAGAGCAAATGTTTGAGCGGCGGGGTTTATTTTGGTGACCCGGCGGAGACTGAGGAGCTTTGTGACGGCCTAGAACCGAAGCCAAGACGAGTTCCCACATTTCCCATCGAAGCGACCGCTCTGGACGACAATGCGTGAACCGAACTTCGTTGATCGTTGAAGGCATTGCTGACCACTTATTTCTAGCCAGCAGTTAGTGAGCCCGTTAATATCCCTGAGAGTCAAACTGGTAGTCAAGTCGTCTGATGCCTCCTGTGGAAATGCTTTGTCTGCTCACATGCAGTACTTTAATTAACCCAGAACATCGTTTAACTCCTTAAACACAATCAGATTCAGTCACATGCAAAAGTTTGAACCCTACCGGTCAATTCTGGTGCCAAATTAAAATAACTAGGATGTAAATAAAGTCCCACACAATTGACTCTGCAACCCACCATCTCAGAGTAGTTCCCATTGCTGTAAATGGAACCAGACGTTCGACTACTTTGAAGGCTCACTAACAGAACATTGTTGCATTTGAATAGTAACGAATGCGCTGCCTGATGCTGGATAATGATGGTCTTTTAAAAAATAATCCTGTAACACTGTTATACTCTGGACCCCTATATCAGTCATCAGTTATCAGACTGTATCATATTATATATTTATTTCACAGATTTATCTGTATAACTGTGTGTTATATATACTATACTGTTAACTATATATAATAATGACTATACTGTTATTATCTATCTATCTATCTATCTGATGGCTTTGAGATCAGATTACATACCGTCACTGTCCAATGAAAAACAAATATAAAAAAAGTATCTCCAAAATTGCAACTTTACAGGAGAGATCAAAAACCTACTTCACTTTCAATGTAAGTCAATGGAACCAGATTTTTTTCCAAGCTGTTATGGAGCATTTCTATTGATTCAATCATCATTAAAATAGTCATACAGTGTAAGTGACCATTAGTGGGTTCAAATGATGTAGAAAACTTAAAATCGGAAAAAAATATTGGTTGATATGGACGATACTAAAGCCGTCATTTATTGTCTTTTATTTATTTATTTATTGTGCATGCAGGACGAGGTCAGGCAAAATAGTCCTCCAAGAAAACTCAGCAAGTATCTGTAATGTAGTAGCTCATAGTACCAAAAATCTTCTTCACTTTTAATGTGATTTAATGTAAAGATTTAAACATTTAAACATGTTTGTAAATATTTAACACCAAGTCATTTTGGAGTATTTGTATTTATCCAGTCATCATGACACATTCATGCGATGTAAAGGACAACAGATGTGCTGGAAGAAAGTAGAAAAGTAAGAAAAAAACTATATATATCTGTTTTTCTTTGGACAGCGACAATATAAAAACATGTGGGATGTGTTAACCTATTTGCAGTATTATATGTGACTGTATTAAAGTTAACATGACGAATGAAATGATATTAAATCAGAGCAAACATAGTTCCAGTAGGTGAAGTTGGAACGCACTCCCATCACAGCACGGATCTGTTTACTTGGCAAAAGATTAAGGAGCAGATCCCCCTGTCTTTATCTAAAGCTCTTTAAAATTCGCACTTCTCTGTGTTTCCTCTCAGATAATCTCACCGTTTGCACAGATTTACCACAGGATGAGGATCTGTTTAACAAAATAACAGCAATTCCTAAATCTTGCATGGATTTATTGCGCTGCTTCTGGGATTTAGACGACATCCAATACAACACGAAGTACAACAGTGACAGCTGTGAGAGTGGAGAAGAGCATGGCTTGGCAATGTGACGATATGTGTTGTTACCATCTTAATGAATCCTGTGTGTTTTCCTAAGAACACTGTGAAAATCGTTAGGGAACTGATTGACCAGATCCTTAAAATAGGTTTTCCAAATACAAGCACACTGAGTCTATAGTCCAAGTCAGTTCAAATGTCTTAACCTGGTTTCAGGACAGGTCAGCAGAATCCATACGAGGACAGTGCTCATCCATAAGGGGACAGTGCTCATCCATACGAGGACAGTGCTCATCCATTAGGGGACAGTGCTCATCCATACGAGGACAGTGCTCATCCATTAGGGGACAGTGCTCATCCATAAGGGGACAGTGCTCATCTGTAAGAGGACAGTGCTCGTTCATAAGAGGACAGCACAGTATGGAAATCTTATCCCGACTGAAAATGTAAAATTTTTAAATGTAAAATTTTTTACATCTTAAAATGCCATTAAAAAGAATTAATTGGTGAATCAATTAATTAAAGTGAGATTTTGATTAACAAATAATTTTATTATTAAAAGTTTTTTGTGTTTCATTTATTCTTTAGTGCTGTCAGGTTTAACTGTTCAGGTGTAACTGTACTCAGGTCAGTTTCTGAACAGAAAGTGCCAGCACCCCCACGACCCAGGAGGACAAGCGACTTAGAAGATAATACAAATATATAAAATGTATAATATAAAATATATAAAAATGCACAATAATAGAAATAAACTAAATAAAAATTAAAATAGAATTAAAATGAATAATGAACAAATTTAAATAAAAATAACAATGAAAAATAAATATTCAAATATTCAAAAAATTCAAGTTCACTATTCAAATTTAAGCTAATTTGAGAAATGGACTGTGTTAAGGTCTTCATATGAAGAGGTCAGTCTGCTTTTGTAGTTCTGTAGTTGCAACCAAATATTAAGACATTCTGAAATACATTCAAATTTCAAACTCCAATTGTTTTGCTGATGTTATGACGTGTAATGAAAAGCTTTGTATAGAATCAGAAAGACATGCAAGCAGAAGCACTTAAACGAGCAATGTCAGACTTTTTGACCACACTATACAATTTTGTAAATGTGATCTGATATTTAAAGGCCAGAATCAGAAAATAGGACTCAGAAAATAGGAAATTTAATCAGCATGCTGTTTTTTAAAGATATGCATCTATTGTATTTTAAAAGTTTGGTATTTGTAATTAACTGTGTTCTGCTGTATTTCACTGTATAATTAGATTGTCCAGGTTTATCAAATCCATATATTGAATTGACTGTTTAAATTAGACTCAAAATCAAAGATTCTTAAAGAATCAGTCAGTCATTTAGGCTAATATTAATTAAACAATGTCACTAATTTCTCCCATTTTTATTCCCAGCTCAGAGTAACCATAGAGTAATAAACAACTTAACTGTCTTCTGCCTGGTCAAGTACTATAAACAACAGTATTAATAATAACTAGAGAAGTGTATCTCCTGAAGGAAACGCAGGATGATTGCACAGCTTAGGCAGTGCGAGGAACGAGGGATGAATGAACGACAAGTAGAGGAGTGCGGGTCAGTTTGGTGGTTGTTGGTTTAATGAAACCATAATGTTCGGGTGCATGCAAAAATGAATGGGACTCTATGGGGGAAAAAGAGGGATGAAAAAATGACAAACAGACGAGTGTGGGTCAAACCATCGCTGCAGTCGTGGTCGGGGGTCTGCCCTGAGTCAGTGTATGTCAAATGGTGTCTGTGGGTCGAGCAGAAGTTCAGTAGATTGGCGTGTACTTTTCCATCCCATTCATTTTCTATAGACAAAAAATCCAGAAAAAAACGGTTGTTTTCCAGAATCCTGTATCGGATCACACAATCAGACGATCTGGAGTTGGATCGGAGTCGATATCTTGAAACCTGCAGGACAAGTTATGCAGCAAATATCTGTCAGAAAGCAAGAAATGAATAACAATACAGTTTAAATAATAATAATAATAATAATAATAATAATAATAATAATAATAATAATAATAATTAAATTATTCTGCTATTTATAAAAAATAAAATAAATGAATACATTATATATATATGAAATAATAATAATAATAATAATAATAATAATAATAATAATAATAATAAAATTAGTCTGCTATTTAGGAAAATTTATGGATTTCTCTAATTCCGAGCCATCATCTGGACTTGGTGTTGTCCACTACTGGCTGGACTGATAAATGAGCATCACTGTACGTTTTCCGTATGTAAAAAAAACCCGCCCGGCCTCCTGAGAGAGCGCGTGTGCCCACAGGTAGGCAGTAATTAATGAACAAGACCAGACTAGCCGAGTGCAGACTTGTACACTTCTGAAAACTGTTCCAATTCAAAAGAAGTCCAAGCTCCCAGGCGATGGCTGACCCAGCCAGTGATGGCTGACCCCCCATTTCAGGTTTTCCCATCAGACCGTTTCCGATATTTAAATACATCTATCATCGGCCCTAAAAGGACGACTCCGGTGCGAGTTCGCCGCTATAAAGACGACGGCACCGCCTCGGGATACGAACAGATGGAGGCGTTTAGTGAGCAGGGTGAACCACCCCCCCCCCACACACACCCCACCCCTCCACCCGCTCTGCTAACCTGTCACTTGTCATCGCGCCGTCGAGGAGGCACCATATGCCTGGCACGCCGAAAGCCCTCCTTCCTGACATGAAAGTCGGAGCGTCTGGGGACCCGAGGAGTCTTTTCAGTGCTCGTGTTGTCACTAGACGGGGATGTTGTCACTATCAAAGATCCGTTAGTTGCCCCTGCGTCACACGGAGGCCTTTCTGACGGTGCGGGAGGGGGATCGACTTGGCAGGGCCCAGCACGGCGCTGGCTCTGTTTGGCTGAGTAGGCAAACATTCATCACGTTCCTGCCACTCGCTGCTCATAACGGACAACAATTGAATATCGAAGCAAAACAGTTTGGCTTAAATTTCATTTGCATAATCCCCCCTCCTCACCCGCACACCCCCACACACCCCCGCCCACCCAAATCCAAACATATTGGCATGTTTGATGTGTAAAGTTTGCTTCTTTGGTTTTGCACTGGGGCTACAAAGCTAACATAATATGTAAGTGATATACGCTTATTAAATAACAGTAAATAAATAAATAAATAAAAAAGAAAGAAGGAAAAATTGGAAAGCTGACCAAGCAGCAGTCTGCATCCAATTTATATAAGAAAAACATGTATCTTCACTTTTGCTGATTTTCATTTTTTCTACATAAATGGACCAATAGAAATGCTTCAAAATCACTTTGAACCAATTCTGGTTCCATTGACTCCCATTAAAAGTAGGTTTGTCCTGTAAACTGACCATTCTGGAGATGTTATGTATATATAACCTATAGCAAAAAACAACAAACAAACATGAATGTAACTCACAAAACCTGAAAAATAGAAATTTTACCAATTTTTGCATTTTTTTTTTATTTCTGTTCATTAGTAAGCAAATGCTAATATAATATATAAGCAAAATTACTCTTTTAACAGTTGGCCGTTATTGCACACGAATCTTATTATGACATAAAAAATAAAATAATAATAAAATATTCAAAAAATCAATGTTTGCATTTGCAAACAAACAGAAAAAGCTGACCGCTCAGCAGTTTGTAGCCACTGCAATTAATATGCTCCATTTTTACTCAGCAAAACACTTTATTATTTAAATATTTAAACAGTATTAGTACAATAAGTAGTGCTTTTACATACGTCAGTGTGTTTATTGAACCCTTTCCAAGCTTCTCCTTGTGGAAACAACCCAGTATTATTATCAGTTCTCATCTAATACCTGCTTTGACTGCTCAGTACTTCATTAAGCTAAATCAAGATTGCTGCTAAAGGAACTGAACACATTCATACAATGTCTGGGGCGTCCAGGAGAAATCTGGAACTACACTTTGTTCTTCAAACTGGATCAAGATCTGATCTACTTCTCTCACAATAACATATTCATGTTACTTTGTATTGTATGAATGTTTATTTACATCTGTTCTAATCAGATCTGCTGTTCTTACTGGTGAAGATACACTTATTGATCAGGTAAAGACTTAGCTTAGGTTGTTCTGGTGTGAGTGGATCAGTATTTGAAACACCTCATTCAAACACCCCAATAAAATGTTTGGCAAAGTTCAGAAACAATTGAGGTTCTCAAAGAAGAAGAAAATAATTTGGTTTGGTTTATTGATCCTTCTTTCTCCTCCACATGTTTTCTTATCAGGTGGTGGAGCTAAACATTGTACATCTTGTCTTACCAACAATTCATTAAACAATTACATCTAGTATCTCAGCATGGTTGGAAACGTTTCCAACTTCTTGAACATCCATATCTGTTCTTTTTCTTTTGCTATCTGCTCATATAGTTTCCACGTTATATCTGAACTGTTGCCCTCAGCTAACCCTAGGTTGGGCGTCTCTTTGAAAACTCACGACAGATTCGTTTGTTTTTATTGTCAATGTTATTTACCAACGTTCCAAGATCTCTTTGAATCATCTATCCAACCTCGTTAGGCCAAAGTGTCAGCAAACGTCTTAAATCTCACTGTGAGTTTTTGCTCCCCGGCGTCCTTGCTGGAGGACACCACATGCTTGGCTCTGCTGGGTCAACACGTCGCTTCTCCAGAAGGTCATCCGCTCCGCGGGGGGCCGTAGCATCTCCCCCTGCCGCCCTGCCGTGACGTTTTTGTTGTCCATCTGCTTCTCCCTGAGCTTCTGCCGACCCTAAAGGTTATCCGAGTGACTCCCGCGTAGGCCTGTAATATCAGATTATACGGCAGAGGCCTCAAGCCGAGTTAGAGGCTCGACCCGAAACGACAAACCGACGCGATTCTCAAGGGTCTCTGACGCCGCAAAACATTCCGCAACGTCATCAAGAAGAAGGACGTCAGTGTGACTCAATACACGAGAGGTGATCCAGTGTTGCTCTCAGTTTTAAGCTAGTATCGTTTACAGTGTTTTATAACACAAGTAGTTACTAACATTTTGTTTATAGAGCATCTATTAATCAGGGTTTCCTCATGATTAGGTTGGGTAGATGCTAGCATGTTTAAAGGGTTTCCTCATGCATGTTGGACCACCTTGGAAAAACACACAAGGTCCATTTGATCAGCTCCACTGACCATATAGGAGCTATACTTACAGACTGTAGTTCATCTGATTCTCTGTATTACTCTGTTCATCAATGGTCAGGACCCCCACAGGACCACCACAGGGCAGGTACTCTTAGGGTGGTGGGTGCTGCTGGAGTGTTTAAACACCTCAGTGTCACAGCTGGACTGAGAATTGTCCACCAACCGAGGACAGCATCCTCTAACCACTGATGAAGAACTAGAGGAACACAAACTGTGCAGCAGCAGATGAGCTACTGTCTCTGACTTTACATCTACAAGGTGGACGGGTAAGGATGGTATGGGTGTATATTCATGTTTGCTGACAACCCAACCTCCACAGACGAGCACTGGCAGTTGTGCTGAAGAGCACTTCCACAGGATGCCACCTTTACCACAAGTCCGTTTGTGAAATTTCCGCCCTGCTAGATCTGCTCAGAAACACCAACAGCTCAGCCACGAAGCAGTACACAGCGCAGTCTCACGTGGGCCGTGCTGCTTCCATCACTCAGTACAGAGTTCCAAACTGCTTCTGGACGTGTCCCCACAAGAACTTTGCATTGGCACTTACATGAAATGGGTTTCCTTGGCTGAGCACTTGCACATGAGCCTAAGACCACTATATGCAATGCCAAGCATCTGGAGGGCTGTGTATGTGGATGCTACATACCAAAATAAATAGTGCCAACAGTAAAGTTTGGTGGAGGGGGGATAATGGTCTTCAGGGTTTGGTCTCCTTAATTCCAGTAAAGGGGCCTCTGTAAAGACGTGATTTGAGGAGTATGGTTTAGACAAACTCTAATGGCCTGCACCTCAACCCCACTGAACATCTTTAGTATGAACTGGTTTTCATCCATCACTCTCAATTACTGCAGATATGCTCCAAAATCTTGTGACTTCTCAGAAGAGTGTAGGCTGGTATGAAGAAAATAGGCAGCAACTCTGTATCAATGCCCATGAAACTTATACCTATATAGTATGTACACTGCCGCTCAAACGTTTGGGATCACAGTGAAATGTTCTTGTTTTAATGGAGTATCTTCTTCCTTAACACAACAATGGACTGACGGGTCTCTAAAGAAAGTTGTTTCTTTCTGGTCATTGTGAGTCGGTCAGCAAGCCATCAACTGCTGATGCTTCAGATACTAAACTAACCTAGAATGTTGTTCTCCCTTTTATACTCACTTATTAGTAGAATGTTTTTCAGCTGTGCATCACAATTGAGCAAGAGTGTCCTAACAACCAACCATCCTTAACTTGGATTGGCGGCCGTACCAGGAGATTTAGACAGAGGACTGAGAATTACTGATAATAGAACTATATGTAAAATAAGCCTCTATACAAAAATAGACTTTAATACAAACTTTTTTATTCTTTAAAAATCATCTGATACACTTACATTCATTGTGAAATGGACAATATTGTTTGTGAATTGCATGAAATAAAATTCTAAAGTGATCCTAAACTTAAGAGCGGTAGTGTGTGTGTGTATATATATATATATATATATATATATATATATATATATATATATATATATATTTTTTTTTTTTTTTTTTTTTTTTTTTTTTTTAATTTATTTATTTTTTCAGGACAGCTGCTGTTTACCTTGTGTGAATATTTTAAAATAAACTGACCAATTAATGTTCTAAAATTGTATATATTGGAGATATTTTTTCTTTGCACACTGACTATATAGCTAAAGCTATAGATATAGATATAGAGATATACATAGCCGGACAGACAGATAGATATAGATATACAGGTTTATTTACACGCGCGTCCATTGAGCGTGTAATTCAGTCATGTAGGATTCTCAGGGTTCTGGATTTGTACGACTCCTCTGCCGGGAACCTGTCGTCCTTTTTCCCGAGCGCGCTCAGAAGGGCCTCTTTTGTCTGAGCTCTGGTTCCCCTGAGCTGCAGACAGGGAGAGCGTCTTGCTCCGACAGCAGCAGCCCACTGACACATCCCTCTAATCTGCCTCAGCTCACAACCCCCCCTACCCCCCCAATCCGTTCACCCCTCTCCCACCCCCGTCCCCCCGCCCTGCGCCCCTCCACCCCTCCGCCAGTGTCACAGCCCGGAGTCACTCGCCCAGTTGCCACAGTAACCAACTCACCTTCCTCCTCTTGTCACATCACACCTAAAGAGAAGATTATGTCTTCTGGAGAGACGGGGCGAGAGAGATGGAGAGAGAGAGAGAGAGGGAGACTAGGAGGAGGTGAGAATGCAGTCTTGGAGAGAAAAAAAAGACATTCTTATAAATGGGAAATAGCTGTTTCACCTCTTTTGCTTTTTCACTCCTCCTTTTTTATTCAATACATCGCTGGAAAAAAGAGAACAGCTGTCAGGGTGAGAGAGAGAGAGAGACAGAGAGACAGAGAGAGAGAGAGAGAGAGAGAGAGAGAGGAGATGAAGAGGGCGACTGTAGTATGCGGAGAAGGGGAAAAAGGGAGGAGGAGGAGGAGAAAGCGGGGGGATGAGGTGGGTGTTTCTGAAATGACAACCCTACTTTTGCAAATTTGCAAGCTTCACAGGACAGCAGTGTTCCATTCTAGCCTACTGTCTCTCTACCCCCCCCCTCTCTCTCTCTGCTGTCTGTCTGGTGTAGAGCGCAGCTCGTCCGCCCTGTCTGCCCGTCAGCGCAGCAGGCAGCGCGCACAAAAGAAACACAGGCTTTTGGCACCTGGGCGTTTAACCTGCATTTTACTGCATGTGCTGACAGGCAATTATGCTATAGCTAAGGGCTAATTACCGCGGACGGCAGAGCAGTTGTAACCGGGCTAAGAGGAATTATTACTGGCAAAAAAAAAGAGAGAGCGGTTATTATTATTATATACGCCACTGTCACTTCCGATTATATTAGAAATCTAGCGCCGATTATTCGGGCGATTAATCGAGTACACAGAGTTCAATAAAAGGCTAAACATGACGAACTGTGCACAGACTCGTTTCCTATCTTTAAAAAAAAGGTATATAAGTGTCTGTTTGTATCAGACTGTGTGGATTAGCTACGAGAAGATTTATCAAAACAGCGTAATTCATTTGTATTGTTTATAATCTCAACGTCCTTGATATCATAGCATATATCATAATATGTAAAAATGTTTTTGTTGATTTTCTATAAAAAAAATAAATATATATATATATATATATATATATATATATATATATATATATATATATGTCTAGTCATCATTACATCTATCTATCTATCTATCTATCTATCTATCTATAGATATGAGCTTTTGTCCCTATATATATATATATATATATATATATATATATATATATATATATATATATATATATATATATATATATATATATATATATATATATATATATATATATAGCCCCTGTGTATATATTTAATGTATGATAATGTAGATAGGTGATCATTTCGATTTGGGAGCATTTCCATCCATCTATCCATCCATCCATGTCTATCTATCTATCTATCTATCTATCTATCTATCTATCTATCTATCTATCTATCTATCTATCTATCTACCTATATATTTGTATATTTAACCAGATACACACACACACATGTATAGAAATATATATATATATATATATATATATATATATATATATATATATATATATATATATATATATATATATACATATATATATATATATATACATATATATATATATATATATATATATATATATATATATATGAACTTTTGTGCCTATATATATATATAGATATAAAGAGGTGATCCAAGTGCTATCTATCTATCTATCTATCTATCGTTTTTTAGAGCTTTTGTCCCTATATATTTATATTTATATATATATATATTTATATAACCATATAACACACACACACACACACACACACACACACACACACATATATATATATATATATATATATATATATATATATATATATATATATATATATATATATATATATATATGTGGTTGTTAATTACATTCATGAATGGTTTTTGTATTAAATACATTTAAATACCAATATCCTCTTAACTGTGCGTCCTGCCCGCAGCTACACGGTCTGATCTTTATCTGCGCCGGCGATGGTGCTGCCTTCGCTCTGTAGATGAGATGCGCTCTGACGGCAGCACAATGCGGGAAGGTGAACGTTTATGCGTTTGCGCCCGTAGGCAAATGGGGAGAAAAAATGTCATTTATTTTCAGAGGAAGAACCTGAATAGAGGATAGAGAGACAAAAGAGTAACGGAGTAATTGTCTGTCACCACGGTAACATTCAATTCACATCCCTCAGTCGTAGCAGCTGCCAGCAAGACCATTACTACTACGTAACCCTGAACCACACGAGAGAGAGAGAGAGAGAGAAAAAGAGGGAAAGAGAGAGAGAGAGAGAAAGAGAGAGAGAGAGAGAAAGAAAGAGAGAGAGAGAAAAAGAGGGAAAGAGAGAAAAAGAGGGAAAGAGAGAGAGAGAGAGAAAGAGAGAGAGAGAAAGAAAGAGAGAGAGAGAAAAAGAGGGAAAGAGAGAAAAAGAGGGAAAGAGAGAGAGAGAAAAAGAGGGAAAGAGAGAAAAAGAGGGAAAGAGAGAGAAAGAGAGAGAGAGAGAGAGAGAGAGAGAGAGAGAGAAGCGAGAAAGTCTGGCTAGCTTGGTTTACATTAACATGGTGCTAAAAGCCAGAACCTCAGATATATACTCACTGGCCACTTTATTGGACCTTGCTGGTGTGCGGTCCTTTATTAGTGGTCAGCTTCTGACCTCACGGTGACACCAGCATCATACACTAGCATATCAGTGCCACTGCTGGGCTGAGAACGATCCAACACCAGTGTAACATCTTTGACAACAACAGGCTTGTGGTCAGAAACTGACCAGCAGGGTAAAGGGTGAAGGAGGCTGAGACAAGCAGTATATCTGTTCATCCTATAGCAGTTTAGCCCCGCCCATTCACAGTAAATTTTTAGGAATAGTTTTTTGTGCCCAATACAGAGCAGCCAATCATGACAAAGCTCATTTACATATATTCTTAAAAGCCCAGTAAGGGTAATTATACTAGCACTGCTACTTCTGTACACTTAATTGTCCTGTGTTCTTCTTACTTGGTAAATGGGGAGAGAGAGGAAGTCTAGCCATTCACTCACGACAGCTGCATTTTTAAAGCTAGGCGGGTTGCATTTCTAGACCGCCACGTGACCAATGATGAGCAGGGTATAGGGGGCTGAGACAAGCAGTAGCAGATGGACTACAGTCTGTAATATGTATAATAGTAGATAATCTCAAAGTAGCCAGACTGTGGAAGAAGATGCTAGAGTGTTTCTGATAAAGTGGACACCGAGTGTAAATATGCTTAAAAAAGTCTTCAAAGCTCAAAAGTTTACTAATGTTACTAGATTTTACTAACAGTTAGTTTAAAAGCTACATGACAGCGCTGGGTCCTTCTTAATTGGTAAACGGGGAGGGAGAAGGAGTCTAGCCATTCACTCACGACAGCTCCATTCCAAAAGCCAGGCTGTAGTCTAGACACACACACATATATATAATCCTATTTTATAATCCTATAGCTGTCAATTCATCTAACATCAGTTTAGCCCCACCCATTGTGAAGCTCTAAGGAGTGTTTTATGGTGCCCTATATTAATTTACATACATTCTTAGAGGCACAGTAGCTGAAATGGGTGGATATGGGTGCATTCAGGTAATCATATTGCAATAATATTCATATTTCGGGCTTATTTTTTATTGCCATTAAAATAAAAAAAAGTAATTATTAAAAAAATAAAATACAAATTATATTATTTCTATATATACCAGCCTATGTTACATTTCTGTAAGTGTGTTTCGGTCACAAATGAAGTCGACGAACTGGAAACAGGTATACGTGGAGATGCTATAAAGCTATTAGTTTCATTTAGAGCCTAAATGTTCCTACACAGCCAAACATATGCAGTCTTTACTTGTTTGACCACACGTGATTCTATGTAGCAGTTATTTACATGGCAATAAACCGTTAGCTGAGAAAGTAGACCTACACCGTAGAACAGGCTGGTCAGTTAACCTCTTGTCCTGACCACGTGGCTATAATTGGGTTTACTATCTATCTATAGGAAATAAGGTTGTGAATTCAGGTCCCTTGCAGATGATTCGGCAGTAGCGCTGGCGACAGCTGGCAAGCTTTGTTTTGGGTGGAAATTTACAGTATGTTAATAGGGCTCCTTTAGTGGAATAGCGAGCAGCTTGTTGACATGGAGAAGTGCTGTCCCGGACTCCCAAGACAAACATTGCCGTCTGCTCCCGCTCAGTCTGATGGAGATGGGAATCCTGCCACCAGGCACTGGGGGAATTGACGGCACCAGTGGTGCAATTAAAACGTTAGCATAATTGACGGGGCGTCATCACACTCGAGCTCTCTAAGGGCCCATGTTGAGAGGAGGATTACTCGCAAATGAACCTGGTCGTTAAATAGCCATTTCACAGATCCCGTCCGCGCTGGCGGCACGTTGGACCTTGATGTACCCAGATAACGCGCGTATGAGCATGTTAGCTTTTTGTAGATGTGTTTTTCTTTTTTTTATTTTTGCTGCCAAAAGCTAGGAATACCACGATCTGACCCAGTCTGGTCCAATACTGGTCTGATCTTCTGGTTATACATCCGTATAATGTATTTCAAACTATGATCCATATTCTTCTTTAGAGCTACAGAGTCTGACCGATTCCTGTAGACATGATCATATTAGGTGAAGGTAGTGGGACGGTTTACCTGTACACAGGTAGGTGAAGGTAGTGTTACGGTTTACATGTACACAGGTAGATGAAGGTGGTGTTACAGTTTACCTGTACACAGGTAGGTGAAGGTAGTGTTACAATTTATCTGTACACAGGTAGGTGAATGTAGTGTTACAGTTTACCTGTACACAGGTAGGTGAAGGTAATGTGACAATTTCTCTGTACACAGGTAGGTGAAGGTAGTGTTACAGTTTACCTGTACACAGGTAGGTGAAGGTAGCGTTACAGTTTACCTGTACACAGGTAGGTGAAGGTAGTGTTACAGTTTACATGTACACAGGTAGGTGAAGGTAGTGTTACAGTTTACCTGTACACTGGTAGGTGAAGGTAGTATTACTAGTGTGCTCTGACTGGTTACCTGCCAGAGCATCATCCTGTTACAAGTTCTGCCCCCAATGCTTGTTAGTTTGATTCCAGGCAGGCAATAAGGATTACGAGGTGATGTCACTTCGTAACAGTGAAAACGGCAACAAGGCATTTTAGGCAGCTGAGAAAAGTGGTTTCTGTGGAAGAGTCTGTCTGTCTGTCTATCTATCTATCTATCTATCTATCTATCTATCTATCTATCTATCTATCTATCTATCTATCTATCATGAAAATTGTGATTATATTGCAATACATACACTATATGGCCACAGGTGTATAAAACCATGCACCCAGTCATGCAGACTGCTTCTACACACATTAGTGAAAGAATGATTCACTCTCAGGAGAACAGGTGAACTCCAGCATGGTACCGTTATAGGACACCACTTGCGCAACAAGTCCAGTCGTCAAATTTAATGTGGCCTTCAGATTAGCTCAAGAACAGAGCGTATAGGGCTTCATGGAAGGGGTTTCCATGGCCGAGCAGCTGCATCCAAGCAGTGGTGTAAATTCTCTACTGGACTCTAGTGTTCTCTGGAGGGTCCAATAACGCTTCTCCGTCTGGCAATCTGTTGGACGAGTCTGGGTTTGGTGGTTGCCAAGAGAACGGTACATTATTGTGCCGAGTGTAAAGTTTGGTGGAGGAGGGATTATGGTGTGGGATAGTTTGGGCTTGTCCCCTTAGTTCCAGTAAAAGGAACTCTTAACGTTTGAGCAGACCAAGTCATCCTTGACAATTTCATGCTCCCAACTTTGTGGGAAGAGTTTGGGGACGGTCCCTTCCTGTTCCAACTGTGCACCTGATAGAACACCTTTGGGTTGAATTAGAGTGGAGACTGTGAGCCAGACCTTCTTGTCCAACGTCAGTGTCTGACCTCACAGATGGTCTTCTGGAAGAACGGTCAAACATTCCCATAAACACTCTCCTAAACCGTGTGGAGAGCCTTCCCAGAAGAGCTGAAGCTGTTACAGCTGCAAAGGTTGGGCCGACATCATATTAAACCCTATGGATTAAGAATGAGACGTCACTCAAGCTCATATACGTGTGAAGACAGATGAGTGAATGTAATGAATAAAATTGCATTATTATTAATTATTGATCTCTGTGATTATTATTGATGTGGAATATTTTGGAAGAACGTGTTCTTGTAATTATTCCGGCCGTGTGGCGCAGACCGGAGAGGAAGCTCAACACTGTTTTTGTTGTTCCGTCTTGTTGTGCTTTATGTCTCCGCCACGCTGTTGTGAGCGCAGGCCTGTTATTGCACAGTAGTTTCATAAAAGATTAAGCAGATCTAATTTAGCAGATGAGCTCGCGTTACGGCAGCTCCTCTGCCTTCAGTTCGTTTAAACGACCCGAGAGGGCGAGCGGAGGGGTGAGGAACGAGCAGGCTTGTTCTCACACTCCTCCGGTGCTCCCTCTCCCTCTCTCTCTCTCTCTCTCTTGCTCGCTCGCTCTCTCTCTGAATATTTAATAGTGTTGAATTATGGAGCCCCTCGACCATAATGAAGGCAAATCAGACAATTAAAGCCGAGGGCTTCTTCTTTAAATCCTCCGGCTCTCCGCAGAGGGCTAAAATGATTTGAAGTGGCACGTTTGTTTGATTATCTAATCCTACACTTGCTCCCCTGTCACACTCGCTGCTTGAGTTATGCAGGCTGACGGCCGGCTTCACAAATCCCAGAGAAATGCCGGTAATCAAGTGCCATGTCAGCCGTGATATCAGCTGCCTATTGCAGAGTTTTTACTTTTCAGCTTTAACCCAGTCGTATCCAGCGTTTTGTCTAATCTGCATTCAGAGGCTTTGCGTTCGTGTCCTTTAACTCATTGAAATCTAATCTATCTAGAGTTGGTGGGCGTGTCCATGCTGGTCAGTGAAGTGGATCAGCCTGTGGAACCAGAGCTTTCTGTGTTTCTGCCTATCTGTGTATAAAAGAAGCTCCATAGAGTCTTCACTGTTAGAGGAACAGCAATACATTAATAACTGACTTCAAATCAGTATAGAACCACATTCTATTAAGTGTTTCTAATAAAGTGGTCGCTTAGTGGAAGTACATAGTTGGTGTTTCTAATATAGTGGCCAATTAGTGGAAATACAAAGTTGGTGGTTCCAATAAAGTGGCTAGTGAGTAGAAGTGCAAGGTTGGTGTTTCTAATAAAGTGGCCAGTGAGTGGAAGTACAGGGTTGGTGTTTCTAATAAAGTGGCCAATTAGTGGAAGTACAATGTAGGTGTTTCTAATAAAGTGGCCAATTAGTGAAAGTACAAGTTTGGTGCTTCTATTAAAGTGGCCAGTGAGTAAAAGTACAAGGTTGGTGTTTCCATTAAAGTGGTCAGTGAGTGGAAGTACAAGGTTGGTGTTTCTAAAAAAGTGGCCAGTTAGTGGAAGTACAAGATTGGTGTTTCTAATAAAGTGGCCAGTTAGTGGAAGTATAAGGTTGGTGTTTCTAATAAAGTAGCCAGTTAGTAGAAGTACAAGATTGGTGTTTCTAATAAAGTGGCCAGTTAGTGGAAGTATAAGGTTGGTGTTTCTAATAAAGTGGCCAGTAAGTATAAGTGTAAGGTTGGTGTTTCTAATTAAATGGCCAGTTAGTGGAAGTACAACGTGGATATTTCTAATAAAGTGGCCAGTAAAAGTACAAGATTGGTGTTTCTAATAAAGTGGCCAGTTAGTGAAAGTACAAGTTAGGTGTTTCTAATAAAGTGGCGAGTGAGTGGAAGTACAAGGTTGGTGTTTCTAATAAAGTGGCCAGTGAGTGGAAGTCAAAGGTTGGTGTTTCTAATAAAGTGGCCAGTGAGTGGAAATACAAGGCTGGTGTTTCTACTAAAGTGGCCAGTTTGTGCAAGTACAAGGTTGGTGTTTCTAATAAAGTGGCCAGTTAGTGGAAGTACAAGGTTGGTTTTTCTAATAAAGTGGCCAGTTAGTGAAAGTACAAGTTAGGTGTTTCTAATAAAGTGGCCAGTTAGTGGAAGTACAAGGTGTTTCAGAATGATTACTGTGAGATGTTTGAACAGGTGGCTTTAGATTTAAAAAACTGCGCATTCACAGTTATATGGCTAGTGTGTGTGTGTGTGTGTGTGTGTGTATTTGTGCGCACATTACAGTAGCAGGACAAGCCACGTTGCCTTGACAACCGCGGCAGCTGTCAACATCTCACTCTCTAATGGTGACAAATGGTACTTATTACATCAGTGTTAATTTTGTCCCATCTCTTTCAGATGGAGACACTGATCCCACACTGATCAAACCCAGCCGTAGTAATTACACAGAAAAGACCTCATTTAAGCCACTTATCCTCCACACGCCCCACACTTTCCTGCCTTAAACATGCCCAGTGCAGCTCCCTCTCCGAACATCTATTTACATAGCTTACATAATTCTCTCTCAAGGTTATAATGTAAGTCTCCAGGAACCTCGAACGTGATTCAGGTCCATTTTGTCGAGGCGACCACTAAGTACAACCACCTAGAGACAAAAACACAAACTCATTTTTAACACAAAATGAAACAAAACCCTTAACAACTTAATTCAACACTAAATATTTCAGTATTTATAGCATCTCTTCATCTTTATTACAGCTTCCATTTGTTTTAGGGGTCCCAGTTCCTTACCTTCCTCACCTTCAGTCATATAAGCTGGTGTAGCTGCTATTTCCTGCTTCCCACCATCCAAACAACCCCAAAACACGTTCAGTGATGTTAAGGCTCTGGGCTCTGGGGCGGTCAGTCCACTGTTCTGAGAACAGCAGCAGCTTCTTTGTTTGATGTGTCTGTATCTCCTTTCCTCAGTGAGGAGCTCTTTTAAAGAATGGCTACTCATCCTTTCAGACCCATAGCATCTTCTCACAGTGAAAATATGTTCTTAGATGTGTAGGTGGAGCTTGATGTTCTCCTTAATCTCTTAAAGATTGAATTGTTTACCTGATAGGGACAGTGTTGTTGGGTCTACCAGGTTTCCCAGGTGGTTGTCAGGAGCCTTACTTCTTTTGCAGCTTTTTAAGTCCAGTTTCTTCATATGAGTAGATAATCTTTCTAGGGGTGCAGTGTTCGTAGACCTTTATAAATGCATGTATAAGATATTACATTGCATATGCATAACCTTATAATACCAGGCGTATTCACCGTATTTGGCCACACCCACTTTCAAGCATGTGTTTCTTCCGCATTTGTGTTAGAACATCTGGTCAGCTAACCAAAATTAATACAGGTACATGGCAGGAGACCAGAGAGACAGTAAGAAGTTCTAATGGGACAACACTGTCTCCTCCGAGGTTAATAACTCAGTGGGTGGGTGATATGAGAAGGTGGTCTGAGGTTAATAACACAGTGGGTGGGTGATATGAGAAGGTGGTCTGAGGTTAATAACACAGTGGGTGGGTGATATGAGAAGGTGGTCTGAGGTTACTTATGGAGACATGTTTAATTACTCTGTACTCTCGGAAGGTGTAGACGGTTCAGTAATGAAAAACTATAAAAGTACTGAAGCGTATCAGTACCTGTACAGTGGGGAGGTGGGCGTGTCCTCCTACACACAGACGGTGAGTTTATATTTCTGAAAGCCGGTTAAACCCAAGTCCAGCCAGCTGCCCGAGCCACTCTGCGTGGGTGTTAGTTACAGTCCAGATAGCCTAGCGCGGTGGACACTGATCAGAAAACAGTTACTGAACTGATAGACTCACCAGCACCGACACGTCTGCTTCCTCGGAGCTTCATAAGCGAGACAGTTCTCTGGATAAGGATGCTCTGGTGCTGGTTCTCCTAAGAACAGACATACGGAGGTTTGGGTGGATGTTTTAAATTTAGAGCTTCAGTCAGAGACGCAGGTCCTCTTCTTTGGAAGGCGGCCCCCCAACACTTTGATCTTTATGTGCTGTGTTCGTAACTCTGTTGTTCAAGCCAAGTTTTCATCTTCTTCCAGTTACTGACTCCCTCTAACTGAACATGTTATGCTGGTCATTTTATATGTTTGTTGTCGTTTTGTTTGTAATTAGTATCAACGTATCCGCGCTCACACCAGAAGTTCTAACACAAAGTAAACAAAGATGGCCGCCCCAGTGTTGTCATGGAAATGGATAGCATGAATAGTGTATATAATTACAGTTAAGTAGTAATAATTATATGCGCAAACACTTCAGAAAGCAAACGTATATATATATATATATATATATATATATATATATATATATATATATATATATATATATATATATATATATAGTTATGAAGCCTAACATTATAAAGTCATATTGTCTTGCTTTATAAAATGTTCTGCATTTAATTATTTCTACTTAATCAATTATATAGACTTATGCCAGCCATTATAATGTATTATGCATGCTATATGATGCCTTATAGTTCAAAATTAGTTCAAAATAAACTACTCTCTCAAATTCAGCCTGCATATAAAAGCTATTATAATTATTATTATTATAAATATTACAAAATATGCTGATGAAAAAGTTGGCAGCCACTGTTTTGATGGCTCTGGCTTTTGATACAGGAAACATACCAGATACCTGTTGCAGTGCATCACCACATTCAAATGTTTAGTGTTCTAATGAATGGAGATTATAATGCATCATGAAGCCTAACATTATAAAGTCATATTGTCTTGATTAATAAAGAGTTATGCATTTAATTATATCTACCTAATCCATTATATAGGCTTGTGCCAGGCATTATAATGTATTATGCATGCTATATGATGCCTTATAGATGCATCTCTATAGCATCATGAATACAGGCTTCATAGGAAGTCTTATCTATCATCTTATCCTATCTGATCTCTTTGGAAAAATCTCTTAATAAAGAGTTATGCATTTAATTATATCTACTTAATCAATTATATAGGCTTATGCCAGGCATTATTATGTATTATGCATGCTATATGATGCCTTATAGATGCATCTCTATAGCATCATGAATACAGCCTTCATAGGAAGTCTTATCTATCATCTTATCCTATCTGATCTCTTTGGAAAAATCTCTTAATAAAGAGTTATGCATTTAATTATATCTACTTAATCAATTATATAGGCTTATGCCAGGCATTATTATGTATTATGCATACTATATGATGCCTTATAGATGCATCTCTATAGCATCATGAATACAGGCTTCATAGGAAGTGTTATTAATTATTTTATCATATCTGATCTCTTTGGAAAAATCTCCTGATGAATGACTCCTGCATGATATTGTATGTTCAATAATAGATAGATAGAACAATAGTCATATTTATTATGTGTCATTGTTATTATTACACTTTAATGGTTACAATGAAATATAGCCATCCAGCACCACCTTCAGACTGGTGAATGGTTATCGTTGTTTGTATTTATATCTCAATTGTTTTATCATTTTAGGTGCGATTAGAAGTTTGACGGTGCCACTTTGTAGTGTTTGGAGTAAAACGAAAGAGAGGAGAGGGAAAAAAGCGAACTCATGACAGAGGAATCTATATTTAATCCGGCGGTAATAGCACAGAGAGGTGCCAAACGCTCCCGCTGCTTAAGCTAAGTGAGTTTGGGGGTGAGGGTGGCGTGCTCCGTGATTAGAGATGAGTGGAGCTCTGAGCGCAGAAAATAGGAGAGAGAGAGAGAATATGCAAGAGCGAGCAAGAGAATGTGTGCCCGTGAGTGAAAGAGCGAGAGAGAGAGAGAGAGAGAGAGAGAGAGAGAGAGAGAGAGAGAAAGAGAGAGAGAGAGAGAGAGAGTGGGTGAGAGCGCTAATTCCAGCCTGCGTTCCAGTCTGTGGAGAGGAAATGCGATTTTGTGTGGCGAGAGAGAAAGAGAGAGAGAGAGGGAGTACGTGTGGGCGGCCGAGACCCGCTCTAATGAGCCTGAGATGGAGGAGCTGAGGTTACACGCTGATGTGCTGTATTTACACAGCTGCTTTGGTGGAGGGCTCTCCAAAAGACAAAACCCATCCTGTACGCAGGTCGAGTCACGCTGATAGCAAAGCTGTGGTGAGATTTCACTAACAATTCCTATGAAGCCTGTATTCATAATGCTATAGAAATGAATCCATAAGGCATCATATAACATGCATATTACCCTACAATGCATGGTATAGTTATATATGATATAGTTGGTTATATATGGATATAATTAAATGCATAACACTTTATAAAGCCAGCGACCGTGGAGTGGCACCTGAAATGATAAAGCAATTGAGATGTAAATGCAAACAACGATAACAGTTCATCCGTCTGAAGGTGATGCTGGATTTAAATATATTTGATTATAACCAATAAAATGTAATAATAAGAATGATGCAATAAATATGGATATTATTGAGCATACAGTATCATGCAGGAGTCATTCATCAGGAGATTTTTCCAAAGATATGATAAGATGATTGATAACCCTTCCTATGAAGCCTGTATTCATGATGATATAGAGATGCATATGTAAAGGATTATATAGCATGCATAATACATTATAATGCCTGACATAAGCCTATATCATTGATTAAGTAGATACAATTAAATGCCTAACTCTTTATTAAGAGATTTTTTCAAAGAGATCAGATCAGATATGATAAGATAATTGATAACACTTCCTATGAAGCCTGTATTTATGTTGCTATAGAGATGCATCTATAAGGCATCATATAGCATGCATATTACATTGTAATGCCTGGCATAAGCCTATATAATTGATTAAGTAGATACAATTAAATGCCTAACTCTTTATTAAGAGATTTTTTCAAAGAGATCAGATATGATAAGATGATTGATAACACTTCCTATGAAGCCTGTATTCATGATGCTATAGAGATGCATCTATAAGGCATCATATAGCATGCATAATACATTATAATGCCTGGCATAAGCCTATATAATCGATTAAGTAGATATAATTTAATGCAAAACTCTATATTAAGAGATTTTTCCACAGAGATCAGATATGATAAGATGATTGATAACCCTTCCTATGAAGCCTGTATTCATGATGCCATAGAAATGCATCTATAAGGCATCATGTAATATGCATAAGTATATACAGGTTTTAGTCTTCTGGGGACATTATTGAATTTAAAAAGCTATTTTTCCAAACAGAAAGTTTTTATTTACTCAGCATTTGTATTTTTGAAATATTCAAACAGTATTAATACAGTAAGTAGTGCTTTTACATATCGTCGATATGCAAAGTAAAAACCTCCAAATTCCAACTTTACAGTGTTAGTAGTGTTTAAGTGTTAGTATTGTTTAAGTGTTAGTAGTGTGTAAGTGTTGGTAGTGTTTAAGTATTGGTGGTGTTTACGTGTTGGGATGATGTAAGGGTTAGTGGTCTTTAAATGTTATGGCTGATTTAAGGGTTAGTGGTGTTTAAGTGTTAGTAGTGTTTAATGGTTGGTAGTGTTTATATGTTGGGGTGCCTTAAAGATTAGTATTGTTTAAGTGTTAGTGGTGTTTAAGTGCTGGTGGTGTTTACGTGTTAGGGTGATTTAAAGGTTAGGAGTGTTTAAATGTTATGGCTTATTTAAGTTTGTTTAAGTATGTGTGTTTAAGTATAAGTATGTGTGTTTAAGTATTAGTGTTGGTGGTGTTTATGGGTTGGGGTGATTCAAAGGTTAGTAGTGTTTAAGTGTTGTGGTGATTTCAGGGTTGGTGGTATTTGAGTGTTAGTAGTGTTTAAGTGTTGTGGTGATTTCAGGGTTGGTGGTGTTTAAGTGTTATGGCTGATTTAAGTGTTAGTGGTGTTTAAGTGTTGGTGGTGTTTAAGGGTTGGCGGTGTTTACATGTTGGGGTGATTTAAAGGTTATGGCTGATTTAAGTTTTAGTGTGTTTAATTATTAGTGTTGGTGGTGTTTAAGTGTTGTGGTGATTTCAGGGTTGGAGGTGTTTAAGTGTTATGGCTGATTTAAGTGTTAGTAGTGTTTAAGTGTTAGTAGTGTTTAAGTGTTGTGGTGATTTCAGGGTTGGATGTGTTTAAGTGTTATGGCTGATTTAAGTGTTAGTAGTGTTTAAGTGTTGTGGTGATTTCAGGGTTGGAGGTGTTTAAGTGTTATGGCTGATTTAAGTGTTAGTAGTGTTTAAGTGTTAGTAGTGTTTAAGTGTTAGTAGTGTTTAAGTGTTGTGGTGATTTCAGGGTTGGAGGTGTTTAAGTGTTAGTAGTGTTTAAGTGTTAGTAGTGTTTAAGTGCTAGTGGTGTTTAAGTGTTGTGGTGATTTCAGGGTTGGAGGTGTTTAAGTGTTATGGCTGATTTAAGTGTTAGTAGTGTTTAAGTGTTAGTAGTGTTTAAGTGTTGTGGTGATTTCAGGGTTGGATGTGTTTAAGTGTTAGTAGTGTTTAAATGTTAGTAGTGTTTAAGTGTTGTGGTGATTTCAGGGTTGGATGTGTTTAAGTGTTATGGCTGATTTAAGTGCTAGTGGTGTTTAAGTGTTGTGGTGATTTCAGGGTTGGAGGTGTTTAAGTGTTAGTAGTGTTTAAGTGTTAGTAGTGTTTAAGTGCTAGTGGTGTTTAAGTGTTATGGTGATATCAGGGTTAGAGGTGTTTCAGTGTTATGGCTGATTTAAGTGTTAGTAGTGTTTAAGTGTTAGTAGTGTTTAAGTGTTAGTAGTGTTTAAGTGTTGTGGTGATTTAAGTGTTGGACTGATTTAAGTGTTAGTTGTGATTTAGGTGTTAATGGTATTTTAAGTGTTAGTGGTGTTTAAGTGTTCAGCCGATTTAAGAGTGTTATTGTTGTTTAAGTGTTGGAGTAGAAGAATCTGGAGGAGAAGGTAGTTCTTACATCTGTTGCTTCGGTATCAGCTGATCTTTCAGTGCAGTTGAACTTGCTCTTCACTGGGATCACATCTAACACGTGATTCTCTGTTTGTATCATTCTCTCAGAATATCATCTAAACTAGTGCAGTACGGGCTTCTCACCTCCATCTCCTCCATTCTGCTTTTTACTTCCTAATAATCAAACAGAAATATGTCAAACATAGTGGACACACCAGTTCAGCACCTTCATTTCTTGTCCCTTTTACAATAAGGTCTTTACGGGGCCCCTAAGGTGACATTGTGATGATTATTTAATAGGACATGGCCATGAATTCATATATTGAGGCCTCAAGTTTGTATATATATTAAGAATCGTAGCTCGTGGCCTCACCGCTTCACCTCAGGGCCTCAGTAGATCTTGTTGGTGGAGAAGGTAGCACTGCGTCAGATCTGCTGCTGCATGCTAATTGCACATCACCTCTCTTCCGGAGGGCAGTGGAGGTGCGGCTGCTGCAGGGGGCGCCGGTGCTGGGACAGGAGCTGGACAGGAGAGTGGGGAGGGGTAGTGGAGCTGCCGGGGGCAGCGGTCATTATATATTCACGTAGCGGAGCTGCAGGTGGCCTGGGGTCACCGCTGCTGCCACCGGCAGGTGGACTGAACTGTGAGTGGCCAAGGTCACACCCACATCAGTCCTCACCCTCAGAAAGCTCCATATTCAACAATACCGGCTCTGCAGTGCCTGCAGCGCTCCAGGGTACGGGGGGGACTTTAACCCTTAAAGAGCAGGCTTATCACTGAGTTCCGACATAATTCAGTAGCTGCTATGAATCATTCAGTAGCTGCTAAGAAACTGTATGTAGGGGGATTATAAGCCCCTCAGTCAGGTCCATGCATATTTAGATGTTGACAAGGTTACTTTTATTAGTCTAACACAGCATATTGGGAGGAAAACCTCTGTTGGTTTCAAACTTAAGGTAGTTAAAAGACCAGTTACGGGTTCTTTTTTCATCTGTTGTGCTGCTAAATCAGATAAAAACACTAAACTACACAAAAATATTATTGTTATTTATATTATTTTAAAATCAAATTAACTTATAGCTGGCTAACTATGTTAGCATTAGCATATTCAAGCAGGATACAGCACAAGGCACCACAAAACTATTCTATTTTTTTTTTTTTCATTCTGTTAGCTCAACAATGGATTTTCCAAATTATAATGTCAGAAATAATTCTCTGTTTTCTAAATGAAAAAGTGTTAGAAAGCATTAGGAACTGACCCTGTACTACGGTGGGAGGTACCATACACTGACGTTAGCTTAGCCTAGCAGGCTACTGCTCAAAAACACTCCAACACCAACCAGAGAACTTTAATCTTACTTTTGTAAAGTTTTAGCGTCAGTTATTCAGATTATTTATCCTCTAAATGTTGTTTTAATATCAGCTACTAAAACTGACCCTGTGCTACAGTGGGTTTAACGTATAACTGGCTAACTATGTTAGCATTAGCAAATCCCAGCTGGATATGGCACACAGCACCACAACACTATTTTCATTTTTATCATTCTGTCACCTCAACACCAGATTTTTGAATTTGTAATCTCAGAAATGAGTCATTGTTTTCTTAATGAGGGTTTTAAAGCATCAGTTTGCTGGAACAGACCCTGTACTTTCGGTGGGAGGTACCACTGACTTTAGCTTAGCCTAGCAGTACAGAACATACAGATTAAGCTTGATTTTGACCAGTCAGCCAACTTTAATCTTACTGTTGTAAGTTTTAGTATCAATTCTTCTAATAGGAGACCTCCATTTAGTAGAATTAAGGTGAGTGAGGTTAGTGAGGTAAGAGAGAGGAGCCCTCAGCTTTAGCTTAGCTAAGAGGCTACCACGCCAAACACCACAGAACAGGTTTAATTTCTGATTTCTGTCTTTCCAACATCAGCCACTCAACTTCGTTTCCTCAGAGTTGAGCCGTTATCATCCAAATTTGTGTCAGTAAAACTTCTATTAGTCAGAACTGAACCTGTTCTGTGGTGAGCAGAGCTGGCAGCAAGCTAGCTAAGCTAATGCTAAGCAGCTGCTCTCTCCTGGTTTAGAAGTTGTTTAACGTTTAGAAACTGGCGTTAAATTAAAAATTTTAAATTTACTAATTGGTGGACTCAAAACTGTGCACTGCAGAATGAGCTGATTTTTTTGTTTTTGGGTTTGTATTAACTTAATAATTATTTAATTTATAAGGCACAATAAATGTAGCAGTTGGCATAAACATAATAATTTTCTAATCAGTGAATAGCTATGTCTATCACATCTGCCACCGACCACTGAATGATTCTGTGGCCCCAAGTATGTTAATCAACGGAGCTGAGAAAAACAGCCTGTTTTCTTTTTTTAGTATTAAATGTGGAAAACCATTGAGTATTAGTTGACCATGTGTATTAGTATTATAAACAATCAATCAGTATATGATTATATTAATTCAACTACTTCTCTTCTACTTGTCCAACTACTTCTGAGACCCTAAATCTGAGAGGCTGGTTGTAATTGCTATACCATTCACCCAGTTTGGCTGTAGACCCCCTGAAAATCAAGCTCCTAGTCAACACAGCTCATATTCCTAATTTCATTTTAAAGCCAATGTGCTGTGGCAGTAGTAGAAAACACATAAACACATTTCTGTTTTGCTACCAGTGGACAAGCCTGGTCCAGATGTTTTAAACTTCAGGGTCTGGAGACCTGCATAGCCTCTTTCAGATTTTGATATTTGTGTAAATCAACAAACTATTTATTAGTAAATTGGCATTAAAACATTTGGAAGGGTTCTAACAACATGAAGTTCTGTTGGAGCTGAATGTTCACCAAAAAAGAAACGTATAAGTAAATATGTAGATTAATGTTGTAGCTCTACATGTATAAAAGTATGTTTACAGAATGCAAGCTAGTTCGTCAAGCTAATTAACACCTAGTAAACACCTAGTAAACTCTGTGACGAGACGAGCTGCTGAATGTTCAGTAGGTTTTTGAAGCAGCTATTAAACTTTTAATGAACAGAAAGCGATAAGGCTCTGAATATTCCAGCGGCTGATGTGAGTACTGGAACATGATAAGGTTTGGCGATGCTAGAGGAACATCATCTTATTTATGTGGACAGAACATCAGCATAAGAGCAAAGTTCCAGTGTACTGACTGTTCTGCTGCTTCAGCAGGTTTTCCTCTCCAGTGGTGGAGGTTACGTTGTGCTTCCGTAAAGAGTCTCTAAGCTAATCCAGGACTCCTGAATGTTGTATGATCTGCTTCTTCCTTCATTTGAAGAAATACTTTACTTCTTTCTCAACGGCTTGGCTGTCCTTTTTCTTTTGCTGTCTGCTCCTGTTACCAATAAGGGAGTATGTGTATTGGAGTATGTGGAGTATGAGCAGCTTGAAGGGAGGAATGAGGCATGAATAAACGACAAACAAAGGAGTCCAAGTCAGTATGTCTATGGATCAGAGCTTGGAGATCTGCCTTGATAGCCTACATGAAGTTTTGTGACTGTGGGCTAAATGAAACCATGATGTTTGAGTGTGTACGAAAATGAATGGGAACCTATGGGAGAAACGAGGGATGAATAAACAACAAAATAGAAGAGTGCAGGTTAGTATGTCTATGGACTAGTGCTTGGGGACCTGTGTTGAGTAAGTGTGGACGCTGTAGATGAAACCATGGTGTTAGGTTGCGCCCAAAAATGAATGGGACTGTATGGGGAAAAAGGAGGGATACAAAAAAAACGATAAATAGAAGAATGCGGGTCAAAACAACATGGCAGTCATGGTCGGGGGTCTGCCCTGAGTCGGTGTAAGTGAAACGCTGTCTGTCTGTCGAGCAGAAGTTCAGTAGATTGGCGTGAACGTTTCCATCCTATTCATTCTCTATGGGAAAAATTGTGCAATATGTCCATCCGATCCAAAAACTGTACACAATCAGACTAGACCATCTGAGAGTCAGAACATTTGTTGGAACAGTTATTATTTGTACACTGAACACAACACACACACAATAACTGATTTTGTTTGTGTTTGTATCATTACTATTTATTAAATAAATTGAATGCAGATTATATAAAAAAGCGCCAACAATAAGCATCTGATGTGCTGCCATGACTCCTACCAGCTTTCTCCACCTGTGATATATATCTGAGGAGTGTGAGATGCGTGAGATCCAACACCACAGATTTATATTACCTTGCCTATTTAACTCTTTCCAAGCTTCTCCTTGTGGAAACAATCCAGTATTATTATCAGTTCTCATCTAATACCTGCTTTGACTGCTCAGTACTTCATTGAGCTAAATCAAGATTTGCTGCTGAAGGAACTGAATACATTCATACAATGTCTGGGGCGTCCAGGAGAAATCTGGAACTACACTTTGTTCTTCAAACTGAAGCTTAGGATACGATCTACTTCTCTCAAAATAAGATATTCATGTTACTTTGTATTGTATGTATGATTATTTACATCTGTTCTAATCAGATCTAATCTAATCAGATTCTTACTGGTGAAAATACACTTACTGATCAGATAAAGACTTTTAAACTAGAGATGGACCGAGCAGTGTTTTTGAGGTTGATTCCGATCGCCGAGGGCGGGGCTATACACCACAGCACCAAAGCAAGTCTTGAAACATGGTCTAAACTGGTTTATTACCATTTGTAACGAGCTCATGTGAAACAGCATCATATTTTTAACTAAATTAACAGTAAATAAACAAAGAAAATCAAACAGACATCCCCAATACTGCAATCGTTACATTTAGACCCTTAATTTAAAACTAAAAAAGCTAATTAAATAAATGCAGTAAAAACTGCAGTCATTAAACACAGACTCTGTTATTTTAAGCTAAATCTGTTATCATTAAATGTAGAATATTGAATTGTTGCTGCTGTTCTGTTCGTACCGGTCAGATCTGGTCTGTATGGTGTTCTGGGTTATTAGTTTTGTGCTAGCTGCACATGCTAGCTCTGCTGTTTGCTGATACTCACTGTATTCAGCTGCGTGCAGTGTCGTATCAGATTAGTAGTGTTTTAGTCAGTCTATCGAAAATGAAAGGGTATGTTTTTCCTAGTGGTTCAGATAGGAATTGCAGGGACCTGGCCGGAGGTGGTTTCTTGGAGGGCTCCTCTTCCTGGATGAAACACTAGCTGGAAATACAGAAATTAGGCTAATTTGTTTATCGGCATCGTTCGGCTCTCGGGATCGGCTAAGCTGGAGAAATATCGGCCGGTCACCGATCACATATTTTGATTAAAAATCGGCCGATACCGAGAAATAGCCGATCGATCCTTCCATCTCTATTTTAAACTATCGACTTTTGCACAATAGTGAATAATTGTATGAGTGAATGTGATCCGATCACCATTTACTCAAGAGTTCAAGAGGACTCAGCTGTAAATGTTTCAGTTGTATGCATGTACGTGGTGTGCAGCCCTAGCCCTATGCCTGGGGAGCAGCTGGGGGTTTGGTGTCTTGCTCAAGGGAACTTTAGTCATGTTCTCTCAATTTAGGGGAATCGAACCAGCGACCATCTGATCACACAGCTAGTTTCCTAACCTCCAGCCATGACTGACATATAAGTGTATAGCCCAGCTTATTGCTGCTGTCCAAAGAAAGACATGCATTTTTTTTTGCTGATTTTCATTTTTGTACATCATCTGAACACACAACCTGCCGGTCACATTATTTAAAAGCTCTACACTTAATGGAGCAAAATAAATGCCCAAAATTAGCTTGGAATAACTTCTGGTTCCATAGACTTACATTGAAAGTAAAGACAGTTTTTGGCCTCTCCTGTAAAGTTGTACATTTTGGACAGTGGGCAGTCAGTGACGATATATGACTAAAGTCGCTGCTACGATGGCTCAGTACAAACTCACGGTGGAAACAGCCTTTGAATGTAACATCACTGCTTGATCAAGTCTTCAGGATCATCTGAACAGCCGAGTCAGGCGAATCTGATTAGAGCTGCAATGAATCTCCGCAGGAGAACCAGCAGGAGCGCAACTCATTACCAGCCACTTACTGCCCACACTGTTGCTGCACAGGCTTTTCCTTATGTTATGTGTTACACAAGATACAGTGATGGCTTGGGGTCTGTAGTCAAGTCAAGTTTATTTGTATAGCACTTTTTACAACGATGTTGTCACAAAGCAGCTTTACAGGAATTTTAAAAGCATGAAAAACATGAAGTCATAACACTTTATCCACTCTGAGCAAACCAGAGGCAACGGTGGCAACAACAACTCCCTCAACTGGAGGACGAAACCTTGGTAGGAACAAGACTCACAGGGGGAGACCCATCCTCCTCTGGTCGAACAGTATTTACAGTTTATAAACTAAAGCTGAGTCTGAAGGTAAAAGCTTTAGAAGCTGTACAGGTGCTACATCAGGTGGATGATATCATGCAGCCTCGGTTCATCTCAAGCCCACGATGCCCTCCCTAAAAAAACAAGTACACTTAAAATACGTTTATTTAAGTAAACTCAAGTTAAGTTAAAGTGTATATCCCAAGTGCACATTATGGAGTTACTGTACTAATATTAGTGTACTAGTAGTGCACTTGTGTATGTACTATTTTAATACTTCTTGGGACTAAATTGGACTAATTTGTAGTTTATAAAAGTATACTTTTAAATAGAGATGGAAGGATCGATCGGCTATGTATCGGTATCGGACGACTGTTAATCAAAATATGCGATTGGCCGATATTTCTCAAATTTAGTCGATCCCGAGAGCCGATTGATGGCGTTAAACAAATGAGCTTAATTTCTGCATTTCTAGCTAGCGTTTTGTTGAAACAACCTCCAGCCAGGTCCTTGCAATTCCTATCTGAACCACTAGGTGGAAATACATACGCTTTATTTTTAACAGACTGACTAAAGTAGAGGCCTGGCGAGATTATTAAACATATTTGTATTCTTTATAAATCTTTATAATCAAAATTTCCCAACGAATATTGTTCTAGATGCCTTTTCGTACATGGCAATTATACTTATAAGTATATCTCAATCAAAAAATTAAGTACAAGTAAAAGCCAAATATATAAGTATACTTAAGTATAGCTGTGTTTAGTATATCATTAAGAAGTATATACAGTGTAGACTGTAAGCATACTTCTTTCTAGTTTAAGAGAAGTATACTAATGAATGAACTTGTGGTGAAGCCACTCTGTTTATTGCTTGGCGTGGGAAAACCCCGTTACTTCTCCCAGAGCCTCGGCCGGCAGTCCGAGGCGAGAAGGAAATGTGTGCGCGCTTTTAAATTTCATGAAAATGAAGTCTGGCTCTTCACCCACAGAGCGAGGTTACGAGGTCAGACATCCTCAAGCACCATTTGGGACTTGTCTAAGCGCGTGTTCTGGGTGTTTGAGCTAATAATGGGTCCGCAACTAGGCTGCGGAGCGAATTAGCATATGGGAATTGTACTGCGTTCACTTACCGAGCTCATTTGCAAGTGTTTCCTTATAGCGGAGGCCGGCTGGGTCCCTGAGCCGCGCTCTAATATCTCCATCAGTGATTATCTCGAGCAGCGGCCAGAGGCTGCCAAAGTGATGATCGGTCCTTCGCCCACCGGACAGGAATTTGTTTAGCTAAGTTCGTGTCTGCACAACATAAAGTTTATTAAAGATGTTTTTGATCTGAACGTACTGCATACAGCACAAACCGCAGTCGTATACATAGGCGTTTGTAATTGGAGTCATTGCTTCTTATGGTATTTTCTCTGGCACAGCGCCAGCAAACAAGTCAACCAATAAAATGCAGACGTTCCCAAAATTGAGGTCGTCTTAAGAAGCCAGCATACGTCAGAGCACAAATTCATAACATTGTATATTCAAACGTGTGTGTGTGTTTGTACAATTTCGAAACAAAAATGTACTGAATATGTAGAAAAACATATGTAAAAATTATTACTATTCAAATAAATTTTGAAATGGAACATTTTTTAAACATAAAAAATAGAATTTAAATTTCATTGACATTTGAAGTTAACAAAATAAATTGGGGGAAAAAACATAAAAATATTAAAGTGCACAAAATATGGCACATTTTTTATTTTATGTTATTTTTCTCTGATATATTAATCAAATTAATTTTAAAAAATTCACACGAAAATGTGAAAATTATATCATATAACACTTTTAAGACAAAAATGTCCTGAGTTTGTAGCAAAACATCTGTAAAACTGATAAACAGCAAAACGACATTTTTGAAATGTAGAAAATAGAATTTGAAATTGAATTGAAATTTGAAATTCACTTAAATGAATTGGAAAAAATATAAAAAATTCAAAAATAGTAAAAGTACACAGTTTACGGCACATTTTATATTTGATGTGTTATTTTCTTCCAATATATTAACAAAATGAATACAAAATTAGCAAAATAACCACATTGAACATGTTGAGGGTGCTGTCCTTGGTGCTGAACTGCGTCTTCAGATCTGTGTCCAGCACCAGGGACAGCACACTCAACTTTTTGTGTTGATAACATTTGAACCACAAGAGATATTGCAAATCTGATTGCATCAATCGATTTCTGAGAGAATTCTGGTCTTCTTTGATTTGCTACACGACCACCTTCCCATTGGAAGAACTGGCCCTTGATTCAATATGGCGGCTTTCAAGATTGGATGTTTGGGACATAGCCTAAAAGATTGGCCCCTTTACCCATTACTTGATTGGATATTCAGATACCCCATTTCCCCTTTTGATTCACCCTGTGAATATATATATATATATATATATATATATATATATATATATATATATATATATATATATATATATATACACACACATATATATACACACATATATATATATATGGGACATGTATGACCCAACGTCCTGATATGGTATAAAAACAAAGCTCTGTATGTTGTTTGTGTGAACTCGCAAGATGCAATGCTGCCTTCTCCGGCCCCCCTACCACCCCCCCTCAACTGCTGCCATTTATTATTGAAGGCTTTCTCTACATCTCTGTCAGTTTGCATACTGTAGGCGGCCTGTCAGGTCTGGGGCTGGTGTAGTGGAGCGCGCAGGATCGTTATTATTGACCACACTTCAGTGTTCCCCTAGTGTACAGCACACTCACACATTGTCTCTCCATCTCGCTCTCTCTCTCTCTCGCACTAGCTCTCTGACACACACAAATGCAGAGGCGGACACGCACAAGCATGCGCATGCGGAACACCCACACAAACACACGGAAAGCATGCGCAGGGCACACACGCACCATCAAACCAATTAACCGTTTTAAACAGTGTGCTCCCTGAAGGGACACCGTTAAGGCTGAGAGCCTGTTGTGATGTTGACTGAGCTCAACGGCGTCTCTCGCAGTAGCGTTCAAAGCAGAGAGGAGTTTTCAAGCGAGACTTGTGAACAGTGCCGCTCAGAGACAGCGGGGATGGAGCGCACACACGGGCGTGACTCTTATTTACAGTCGTGTAGTTGTTTAGTGGGATCCACTGTACGTCCCACTGTAGGTGCCTGATGCTTTAGGTGCTATAACGGTCTCCACTTCTCCGAGAAGGCTTTATACAGGATGGCTGGGACCGGTGGTGTAGACTGAAACATTTATTTTGGTAGGCAAAAGTTTGAAAAAGTGGGTCGGCCAACTTTTCAGATGCTCTAATGTAGAGATCAACCGATATATCGCCGATATTTGCAATTTTGTAATATATATCGCATCGGCCGATATCAGTGTTTCACAGCGCCGATTTATAGTCAGGCATGCGCGTGGGCAGCCCTTGTGTTATTGGTGCAATGGACCCCAGGCTGAAACCTTTAGAACTGTTCAGCCAAATAAGTGAAAATTAATCATTTATAGCGAATAACGACGTTTTTACTGTCGAGGTTACGTGTTTCTAGTTCAGGCGTGAACCAGAGTGACTCACTATCACCTCTTCAGGTATAAAGTGGTATTACAGTGACTCACTAACACCTCTTCAGGTACAAAGTGGTATTACAGTGACTCACTATCACCTCTTCAGGTACAAAGTGGTACTACAGTCACTCACTATCACCTCTTCAGGTACAAAGTGGTATTACAGTGACTCACTAACACCTCTTCAGGTACAAAGTGGTACTACAGTGACTCACTATCACCTCTTCAGGTATAAAGTGGTATTACAGTGACTCACTATCACCTCTTCAGGTACAAAGTGGTACTACAGTCACTCACTATCACCTCTTCAGGTACAAAGTGGTATTACAGTGACTCACTAACACCTCTTCAGGTACAAAGTGATACTACAGTGACTCACTATCACCTCTTCAGCTACAAAGTGGTATTACAGTGACTCACTATCACATCTTCAGGTACAAAGTGGTACTACAGTGACTCACTAACACCTCTTCAGGTACAAAGTGGTATTACAGTGACTCACTATCACCTCTTCAGGTACAAAGTGGTACTACAGTGACTCATTATCACCTCTTCAGGTACAAAGTGGTACTACAGTGACTCACTAACACCTCTTCAGCTACGAAGTGGTACTACAGTGACTCACTATCACCTCTTCAGCTACAAAGTGGTACTACAGTGACTCACTATCACCTCTTCAGATATAAAGTGGTACTACAGTGACTCACTATCACCTCTTCAGGTATAAAGTGGTACTACAGTGACTCACTATCACCTCTTCAGGTATAAAGTGGTACTACAGTGACTCACTATCACCTCTTCAGGTATAAAGTGGTACTACAGTGACTCACTATCACCTCTTCAGATATAAAGTGGTACTATCGTGACCCACTATCACCTCTTCAGGTACAAAATGGTATTACTGTGACTCACTAACACCTCTTCAGGTATAAAGTGGTACTACAGTGACTCACTATCACCTCTTCAGGTACAAAGTGGTATTAAAGTAACTCACTATCACCTCTATAGTTACAATAGGGTATTACAAGAACAGGCCAGGGCTAACTTCAATGAACACTGCTGTGACATGATACGTAAATGTTATTTTTCTGCACTCTGGTAATTGTAGTTAATGTTGGAATGTTTAAAGGAGCAATATGTGACATTTTTAGTTTTAATCAGTGGCAGATTTAGCAGAATTGTAGGAAAATACTAACCATGTCATGCTGTAATATTACACATTGAATGTCCACGATGTGGATGAGGAGTGTCTGCGTTGAGGCAGCAGCGAGTTCTGACTGGGTATTGTAGCAGAAATCCCAGGGGGGTCAAGGAGGAACGGCATGAGGCTTGGGTGTGCTGAATAATTTACGAGTGGAGGCCGGCTCGCTGTGGGTTTTCAGGAGGACAGCAAACAATCGAGCAATAACCTGCCGCTTGGACGCAGTCAGGAGACTTCCAGGGATCAGATCGGCCTGCAGTGCTTTTCAGTCACCACCCCTATAACCGCAGTCCCGCCCTACAGTCTTTCATTTCACACTCTAACATACGGCACAGCTGCGAGACGCTGCAAAAGCTGAAATAACACGGCGTTAAATAACCTGAAATCCCTTTTTCTTTCGAACTCTCTGAGACTACATGAGCTTGAGCCCATAGCTGTTTAGCTGGCCCTGCCAAAGTAATATATGAGAACCTAGAATTAGAATATATTAGTTATTACACAGTTTAATGCAGTTCAGTCTAATTGCAGTCTATCAGACTAGACAAGACTATTTCTTAAGTTCAGGCCTAAGTCTACGAGAAGTAAAGAAAACGCTACTACAGCACCACTTAGCATCATGTCACACTTGCATTGTACTCCATCGCATTACTAATAACAGAAGCAGCAGCCAGACCTGCATCAGTCTTGGTTGTCTTGATGTACTACGTTTAATCTACAGCAAAAAAAAAAAAAGATCATGTAACTTTAATTTTTTTTTTTCAACGAACTGTCTCTTGAAACGCGTCTCGGGGGACCTGTGCCTGCGGATACCTGGCGCAGGCGTCTGATGTGCATGTGCTCCCTGAGTTTTTCTTCGCTTTTGTCACAGATGACAAGCTGTCTGCTTTAATGAAACTGCTCCACATTCAGAGGCGGCATGAACAAATACGCGCTTTGAATATCTCTTGAACTTAAGGTGCCCAGCAGGGTGCCAGCCAGGGTTCAGTCTGGAGGAGCATGTGAGAGATTGAAGGAGCTGCGGGAACATTTATATTCTTATGCGCAGTTCACTCGCTCACTCTAATCTCTGGGAACCCTGTTCTGACCTGATGGAATAGGAGTTCTAGGACTTCTCCCACAAAGAGGATTAATATATATATATATATATATATATATATATATATATATATATATATATATATATATATATATATATATATAAAAACACACAAACACATATACCCACATATATATATATATATATATATATATATATATATCCTCAAGTATCTCTGCTGTTGTGTGATATAGACTATATAATAAATGACTGTCGTGTGATATAGACCATATAATATATGACTACGTAGAATTAGAATGTATTAGTTATTACACAGTTTAATGCAGTTCAGTGTAATTGCAGTTGATCAGACTAGACAAGACTACTTCTTAAGTTCAGGCCTAAGTCTACGAGAAGTAAAGAAAACACTACTACAGCACCAGCATCTATAGCTATAGCATCATGTATATATATATATATATATATATATATATATATATATATATATATATATATATATATATATATATATATATGGGTATATGTGTGTGTGTGTTAATATATATATATATACATCCTCAAGTATCTCTGCGGTCGTGTGATATATATATATATATATATATATATATATATATATATATATATATATATATATATATATATATATAGGGCGACCAGCTCTACCAGCACCCATCAGCTGAAAAATAATTACTCCAGTAAAGTATAAATAACCAACATTTCTACTTAAGTAAGGTAACAAAGTATTTGTACTTTATTACTTGACACCTCTGAGCCTGGTTAGTGAATAGGTTCTGCAGAGCCGGCCAGTAAGTCCTTTTACAGGCACTTGTGCTTCGTAGCTGCAAAGTAACTCACAAAACTAGATTTTTGACAACATTTAACATTTAAAAATCACTACAGCATAAAAACAGGCTCCTTAATCCGTCACTGTCGAAATAAAAACACATGTATCTTAATTTCTGTTGATTTTTATTTTCCCACATCATTTGGACGAAACCACATTTCATGATAAATGGACCAATAGAAATGCTCCAAACTAGCATGGAAAAAAATTGTGTTGCATTAAAAGTGAAGACAGTTTTTGGCCTCCCCTGTAAAGTTGCTCTTTTGGAAACACTGGCTTTTGTTTGGACAGCGACGAATTGTTGGCCTCTTCATTTCTCTGTCCTGCGATGATTAAATACTCAAATAAAGTACTCGATTTCAGTATGAGAATACTGGTGGCTGATGTACCACCTATGCACATCCACAGTATAGTATAACAGCCACCCCCAGCAGTACCCCAGGTTTAAAAGCCCTGAGAATAGGTCTCCATAGGTCCATCCTGTTCTGGAGCTTCATTGAACCCTGGTTGGGCTAACCAGGCTCCAGCTATATGTTCTGATAAGCGCTACACAAAAACACACTGATGTGCAGAAACACACACACCGCTCCTCCACTTGGGCGGATGGTTGCTTGTCGCGCGCCGCATTTAGACCACAATCTGAAAATGCCTTGAGGACATCTAATCCACGGTCTGCCGTCTTTAACTGGGTCAGAGCGCACAATAGCAGCGTCTTCGCTTCTGCCTCGCCTCAGCGTTTGGGCCCGTCTAGCGCCGGCTGTTTTTCATTCACCGCTAAATTGTTTACTTATGGTCTTTGGCTACATACACAGACACTGCAGCCTCGACCGCCTCGGTAAACAGCTCGTCCTGAAAGGAGGTGATGTGCTGCAACTGCAGCTTCATTCGGACTGAAGGAGCTACACTGTTAAAACCAGCACTCAATGTTACGTCAGTGGTTCTTTTTGGGGTCTTTCTGTTTCATATAAGCCAAAAAAAATTATTGATATCTGCTCTGTGGTGGTCCTGTGGGGGTCCTGACCATTGAAGAACAGTGTAATAAGGTATACAGAGAATCAGATGAACTACAGTCTGTGAGTGTAGCTCCTATATGGTCGGGGGTTGGGTGTTAGATGTCTTACTTAAGGACACTTCAGTCGTGTCCTGTAGGGTCAGGGGGATCAAACCTGCGACCTTCCGGTCACATTTGGCCCACAACTGCCCTTTAACTTGTCTGTGCTTTATTTTGTGTGCTCTGATTTCGAATGTGCAGAGCCGTGTAATTAGGCCAGGTGTGCCCAAACTTTTGGATACAGCAGTAAGTTGAGATAATGAGATACTAGGGCTGGGCGATATGGGAAAAAATCTTATCACGATAATTTTTTTCATATCAGTTGACATCGATATATATCACGATATAAATCAAATCACTATTTCCTTTTTACTTTAAGTGAGATATGAAGGTATCAAAATTTAATTTTTTTCTTAAATTGTTTTTTTATTTTCAGACAAATAGACAAATGTACTATAGAACATTACACAACTGTATTAACCACACACACACACACACATATATATATGTGTGTGTGTAATACAGTTGTGTAATGTTGTGTATATGGGGCAGTATTAGTATAAACAGTATTCACACACAGACTCTGTGTTAAGCAGGCTGTTGCTGGCCCTTTAAGTTCTGAGGAAATGACTCGTAGCGGTGAGTCGACTCTCTATCGGCTCAAATGGTGAGTTCGTTTAGCGGTTCTGTTTCGGTAGAATAAAAAGTTCTCGGGTTTTTGGATTATAAAGTCAACTTTGCCTCAGCGTTCTCACTCGAACTCGTACAGTATACATGTTTATGTTTATCAATTACGAAATTATGTCGATTACCATAACGACGTTGATGCGTCGCTAAGGTGGCCACGCCCACTGAAAGCATGGATTTATCCGGAGCGCAAGCTGCAGCTACAAACAATCGCTCACCTACATCTAAAGTTGTGGGAGTGTTTTACACAGAAACACAACAGTGTGGTGCTCTGTCAGCTCTGCACAACACAACTGTACAGCTGCTACACACCAGCACTTGAAGGTCAAACACCCCGTAGCGCTTTATCAACACAGCAGCAGGACAGCACCTGTTTACCTGTTTATCTTATCTTAGCAGATTATTTATAGATTATTAACACATGTAACATGTTTCTTTCAGTAATAGTTTAACGTTTTCTGTCGTTGTTTATTCTTATTTTATTCTCTCTGCTCGACTGTGGTGTCTGCAGTAACTTATTACTAGCGCGAAGGTTAAGCTGCCGCTACGCCTACACTCTGTGCTGTGTGCTTCAACCAAACACGAAGTGGCTGGAACTCCAGTTCAGCCACCTGATTGGTTTGGGGGCGGCGCTATTCTCATTCTCATTTGCTGTTTGTGTTGTCTCTCAAAACACAGACGAAACTTAATTCTATCGACTTTCTATCGACTACGTCTTAAAGTTCTATTGAGGAAATGTTATTTCGCGATAATTATCGTTATCGTTTTATCGCCCAGCCCTATGAGATACGCATGTATGTGTTGTTCACTCTGTGATAAGGGACACTGTGTAAAGCCGAGGAAGGGTAACGCTGACCTTTGTGCCAGACTCTGCGAGGGCCCTCATTGCAGGCAGGCAGCAAAACTCAGCCCTGCCTGCAGAATTAAGCCCAGTGTATCGGAGACGATCTCATCCAAATTGCATATTCAATCATTCCTGACGCGGACGTACCCTCCCGAGGCCGGGCGAAGTGCGCGACCGCTGTAGGTCACATTATTCTTCATAAACGCTGACGACCTTCCCGTTCTGGGTTATCCCAGGAATTAGCATGATATTACCACATACAGTGTGTTCCATGGGCCGTATCAAAGCTGCGTATGATCGCGGCGTCTCCGCTCCGTCAGAGTGGGTCCCCGGGGAGGCCGAAGAGAAAATGAGCTTCTGTTAACTAGGGCTATAATCTTCCAGTCGCAGGCACGTCAGATTTATTTAGAGGGACACGGTGGTGAAATTAAATCCGGAGTAGCTTGTGCTCATTGACTTGCAGCCCGAGGAGTCGCAGGCAGTAGATTCGTTAAGGGGGCTCGTTTCACGTTTTCCCGCATGTTGTTCTGTCTTTCAGGACCTCGATTCCTCATAACGTCCACGGGAGCCTTGTACATCCTGGACGTGCAGAAGGAGGACGAGCTGTTCAACTACCGCTGCATGACGAGGCATCGCTACACCTCCGAAACGAGGCAGAGCAACAGCGCCCGTCTCTTCGTGCCAGGTACGTTTGCCCTTTGCGCCGATGTAGTAGATCTACTGAGACGTATGTCACAATATAATACAACCATTTTCATGCTTATGTTTATAAAGCAAAATAGTTAAAGAAAACTCTAATAAACTGTTAAACATACATTGCAGTAATTAATTCAATCACATGTCTCGCAGGCCAGACAGAAACAGCGCCGCCTGCTGGTTTCCATCTAAAGAATTTGGCTTATTCGGCAGCTTCTAGTCAAATTTTTCATTCCACCTTAAATGGAGCAGTAGTTCCATGATGGCTGTATACAGGTGCCCAGATATAATGGCTGCACTATATAAGGTGGAACGAGAAGTAACAAAAAGCCAGCTGTCAAATTTCTTAGGTCATTACTCATGTGTCCCGGACCCTCTTTTAGAGCATGGTCAGGGCAAGAGGTTTTGAGCACCAGGCCTTGATGCAGATGAACGAGTCAGACTGCTTTTTAGGTGATAATGAGATGAAAACTGAAGAGCGGCAGGCACTATAGTGTTCAAGTTAGACTAAGACTAAACCCCAAAAGACCAGCCACTCCTTAATATCTCTTTATATGCCTGAAAAATACAGTGGACGACTTCAGGTGGAACAGTCTAGACAGCAGGAGGTGATGGAGAGTCTACTGAGTTTTCATGTTCACTCCTGACTCAGCTAAATGATGTTACTTGGGCACACCCGTATAACAGTTATGATAAAACTCAACGTTGGGGAAGAAGTTGAACCAGTTTACTGGCCAGTCTGAAGTTGACAAGTTAACAAGATGCTAACAAGTAGGATAACAGATCTTGATCCTTTACAATTTAGTCACACCAACTTCTAATCTCCTTGAGCAAAAAGTTGCAGCTACGTTTTTGTCTCAGCTGCATCCTTTGGTCCATGGTGTAGGCATGTGGTGCACTACATCAGCCTCACGGCTCCAGTGCTGTAACTAAAGAAGGTGTCTGACATATCTTAGCTGACTGACCACATACAGAGTGATAAGGGAAACATTCTGGGCCAGCTAGGTTACTTACTGGCTACCTTACTTTGAGTAATCACTTTATCTCCTCTCTCCTTTTTTGTAAGACCCCACAAACTCTGCACCCGCGATCCTCGATGGATTTGAGAAGCGGGAGGTCATGGCCTCGCACAGGGTCGAGCTGCCATGCAAAGCTTCAGGGCACCCTGCGCCGAAGTACCGCTGGCTGAAGGACAACAGGCCGCTGGAGCCGGACACCCGCTTCCGGCAGAGTGTGACCGGCCTGCTGATCGAAAGAGCGCAGCCCAGCGACTCCGGCAACTATGTATGTGAGGTGTGGAACAGCTATGGGAATGCAGAGGTCATCGGCCGCCTTCTGGTCAAGGGTATGTTCACATATTCCTATTAGCTCTGTTGATGTAACGTGATGTAATTGATATGCTACAAGCGAGGTTTTATATCGTTAAGCTGAAATGATTACATGTGCTGAGTGGAGAAGTGCAGTGGAGAGTTCTAATTAGTGATGGAAGAATGCATTGGTGAAAGAATGGTACTGCACTGTGCACCAATGATTATAGGTCAACAGTCTCGGAAGACACAACCTCAGAGTCCCTTGTCAGAGAAGTTCATTCTCAGCCACATTTGAAGGAACCCACAAAACGGCCTGGCCTCTAGAATGCAGCCCTCCCCAGTTGCATCCTTAGCTTTGAGACTCTGCTTCACCCTCTCTAGCATCTCCTTCCCAGCCCAATCAATATATTAGTGATCCCGTCTACGTTTAGTTGGTTTCTCAACCATTCCAGGTGTTTGTAGCGCTCCTGTCTTTCTGCCTCCCTTGACTCCTTTTACACCCTTTCATTCTGGGTTCCTCGCATGGCATGGCTGCCCAGTCTTTCTTTGCTCTTTGTAGTTTTTGTCTCACTTAGCCTTTGGTTCTTCTAATACATTTTTAAACTTCCGCAAACACTCTTTACCTAAAACTGTGTGGAGGGTCTGTTTTTTGACACTGTGAGACCCTCTATAAATATGGACAAGTAGATGAAATTTAGGCTTTAATCTGTTGTTTTAGCTATTCAACCTGCTTCTGTCCAGTTCCGCTAATTTACAACACCCCTTCTTGCCTGTGGTGATTCACAACCTCGCTAATGAAGCATATGTTCTTCATATAGTAACCTTAATTGCACCCGTTCCCGTTACTCATCATGGCATTCTAATGATGCACACAAAAGCTACTTGAGTGCTAATAGCTCCTCCTTGTGGAGAACCTTCAGCCTGCTAAACTTAAGTGAGTGTCTGAGTTACAGTACTAATGCTTAGGCCCTTTGGGACATTAGTATATTTTTAAAAGCTATTTTTCCAGACAGGAAGCTTTTATTTGCTCAGCAAAGCACTCTTTCTATTAAACATTCATTCATGACATCCTGAATATAACATTGTGCAAGTAATTTCAGTGTTTTTGACGTCCTGCACCGAAGGTCCCAGACTCAAACAGCTGTAGCAATGTGTAGGCATTACCTGTTTCTTGTTTACATGTTGGAAAGTTGTTAAAAGATGCACAAATGGACGTTGGATGCTTTTTGAGATGTATGCTTGTGCCCTTTCAGAGCCACTACGGGTGGTGGTCAGTCCCAGGAAAGTGAAGGGCAGCGTAGGCAGCCAGGTGTCCCTGACCTGCAGCGTGACTGGCTCTGATGAGTATGATCTCTCGTGGTACCGCAACGGGGATAAAATCAACGCGGGAGGCAGTGTGCACATGAACGGCATCAACAAGGAGAACCTGGTGATGGATGGCATGGCCAAGAGTGACGGGGGAGCGTACCAGTGCTTTGCCAGGAAAGGCAAGATCTCAGCTCAGGACTTTGTGCAAGTCATCTTAGAAGGTCAGTAACGTTATTTGCAAGTCGCTCTGGATAAAAACGTTTGCCAAATAGCATAAAAGTAAATGCATGGTTGCTGTATTTACCAGGTCTTTAAACTCTTTCCCCACAGACGGAACCCCCAAAATCTTGTCGGCCTTCAGCGAGAAAGTGGTGAGTCCGAACGAGTTTGTGTCCCTGATGTGTCACGTCAAAGGCACGCCGCAGCCCGTCGTCACCTGGACCCTGGACGACGACCTGGTGATGAAGGACAGCCGTCACCGGATGGGCCACAGCATCACGGCGGAGGGAAACGTCATCAGTTACCTGAACATCTCCCAAACGCAAGTCCGCGACAGTGGGGTTTACCGCTGCACCTGCAACAACTCGGCTGGGACGGTCTCCTACCAGGCTCGAATAAACGTAAGAGGTGCTTGTCAGATCAGCTCCTCCAAAACACACACATACACAAGCACATATAACTCAGTTTGGTTGTTTGAATGTTCATGCATGCATTTCAAAACTTGCTGGCAGAGAATCTGGGCTCGTTTCAGGGAATACGTGGCTTTTGCTTCTCTCTGTCCTTTTTTATTTCCTGAAGTTGGCAAAAAATATTGTATGCTGGTCGTTAATAAAGTAATGGAAGATTATGTTTACCAGTTTAGCCTCCTGAGAACTGCTTGACTACATCATCATACTTGCCTCAAACTGTGTTGGGTTGTTAAGTCTGAAGTTGTGCTTCTTGTTCGGAAGGAATTCCTGTGCTGGAATTCTCCTGGTCCACCTTAAACAGTGCAGCAGATACTTTCTCACACAGCAGACCAGAGTGACCCTCTGCTGGCGGGTTTGTTTAATGGGACAGGTGCAGCAATTACTTGTTCTTGTTCCAAGACTGGGCCAGTTAGCGATCGCACTAGATGTGAGCCTGAATTCAGCTGAACTGCATCTGGGCAAGACATGAAGCGATCATTCTGGTCCAACAAACTGGACTTTGGGGGTCAAACGTGCTGAGACATGGTACAGAGTATAAGAACCCCTAGTCAGAACAACTGTATTTTCAACCAGCACTTGATCAAGATGCTGCAGGACTGTGGTGGTCCTTACCCTGGAAACATGGCCCATATTTTTTAAGTTAGAGAGGTATCAGTCGGTCGTATATTTGGGCTGAAAATTGGCCGATTGATGATTAACCCTTTCCTCTCTAATTTAGCTAAGGGGCGCATCTCATTCTCTTCCCTAATTGGTTTCATCCTTTGCTTCCCAAATGAAGCAACCATTGGAGCAGCTGTTAGCATTAGTTGAATGGTTAACGCAGCTGGTTATGAAACATTATTATGAAACATACAGATGCCAGCAAGTCAGTGGACTTCATTGCATGGAGTGGTAGTTGTGTTTTGTTTGGTAGTTTCCTGAAAGTTGATGGGTCGGATCAAAAAAAGATTGAGTGCAGGTGCATTTTTGTTTCTTAAAGGTACATCAGTGGTCAAACTAGGTACCTTCTTGTAACAAGAGAGGTACCCACCCAGTGACAATATGGGTACTGCCCCAGTGATGGAAGGGGTACTGCCCCAGTTACAGGAAGAGTACCACTGCATTTTTGTTCCTTAGAGGTACATCAGTGGTCCAACTGGGTACCTTCCATAAGTTTTTCCCAACAGCAAAGTACATACTTGTACATACCAGAACAATAAAACAAAGAGGCTGGAGACAAGACAGGGTGTGTGGAGTCCTTGTAACTTTAAAAATATAATTTTAAATCAAATACGGTACAATTATGTTCCTAACTAAAGGGTACTGAGTGTACCCTTGAGGGTGCCACCCCAGTGACAAGAGGGGTACTGCCTCAGTGACGAGAGGCATACGACTCCAGTGACAAGAGGTGTACCACTCCAGTGACAAAATGGGTGCTGCCCCAATGACAGTAGGGGTACTGCCCTAGTGACGAAAAGGGGAACCGCCCAGTGATGAGAAGGGTACCACCCCAGCGATGAGAGAGGTACCACCCCTGTAACAAGAGGGTTAGTGTCCAAGTGATGAGGGGGTACCGCCCTAATGATGAGAGGGGTACTACCCCAGTGATGAGAGGGGTACTACCCCAGTGATGAGGGAGGTACCACATCAGTGATAAGAGGTATACCACCTCAGTGACTAGAGGAGTACTGTTTTTAACAAGAGAGGGGTACCACTCCACCCAGCAACAAGAGGAGTACCTATTTTTGTGAGGGTGTAGTTTCCGGAAGTTGAGCCATGTGGCTGAGTTTCGAACACGCCTGCAATTTTGTTTCGAGCAACTAAAGTTGCCTTAAAGTTTTATGGTGCAAAGCCAGCCTGAGCGATTATTTAAAAACACTGCGTTGTGTAAAGGTTAGTGTTAGCTCCATACAGCCTACATGCTGTTGACTGGTGTACGATGGTTTGGTGTGAAGCAGGATTGTTTACAGTGGTAGTGAATGGAACCAGACGTCTGAAGAGTTTAGTGCCTCTAAATAGCTTCTGCACTGTAAGGTATTATGTTAGCTGTATTAGCTTTAATAAAAGAAGAACCAGACTTCAGACTCCGACCCTGTCTTAGTCGATCGATTATATTGGCGTACGATGAAATTAGCGTATACTTAATTTTATGTCAAACTATCCCTTTAAGTGAACTGATTGAGCTATCTGTTCTCCGTTGATGAACCCATTCCTACCACAACATCAGACACCGCTGGCATTTCTGCCCACATTACCCAGCGATGGCAGATTAATCCATTACACAATATTTATCTGGGCTAACAGTAGCATATTGTACCTCCTACACACTGTAGCCACGCTCTGTTGTCATATTAGCACTCATATTTAACAGGGATTTACAAAACAGCTATCCCTAAAACCTGGACTCCCCTTAATAAATCCATGTTGTGGGCGTCATATTCCATGGGATGTCTCTATTTCACCCGCTTTTTCAGGTCCTTTATGAATTGTCATGTCTTTTATTACCGTTTATTTCCATTCCTGACCCATTTTTCTGTGTTTCTATCCCTGGAATTTCTCCGGCGGGCTCATGATAGCTTAATTAAGGTTATGCACAATGCCTCAGAGACAGGATTTTGAACTAAAATACCGCTGTCCGTTCGGATGACTGTACAGTGTGTAAATCAGAGGTTGTTTTGTTCTCTCTCTCTCTCTCTCTCTCTCTCGTCCCGTCCCCGACTGTCAGCGGTGGAGGAGCGCCGCAGATAAATCGGTGCCATTCCAGAGACGGGATAATGACCGTTTGTCGCATCACTGGCTATGTAATAGTAGTGGATGTGATGGGTAATGTGATGGTGGATGCTTAGGTACAGAAAGGAATCCACAGACTAAACCAGAGGAGAAGGAATTTGTTGAGATCTTAGTTGTATCTTGGTTGTATCTTATATATTCTGGTTCGTTAAAGCTACTCATGGTACACTGAAGGGGAATTTCAGAGAATTTTCAAAATTTCTGCTTAAATAAGTCTGAAATTCTCTGCTTGAGAGAAAGCAGGATTGTTTACAGTGGTGGTGAATGGAACCAGACGTCTGAAGAGTTTAGTGCTTCCAAGAAGCTTCCGCAGAGTAAGTTACTATATAAAATGGTTATAAATATATGCTGCCCGATGCCTGAGACATTGTTTTATAGTGGTTTTGAGAAGCTTTTGGTCTAAAATGTGTTGCAGGAAATCCGTTTTCCGGCACTCTGGAGGCACATGTAGGTTCACTGGTGGTTCTGATAGTAAATAAATTGTCTGTATATATTGTAGACATGGAGAGCCCTGGTTCCCATCACTGCCACCACCACTGTAAAGAGCATGTTCTCTACTAGCAACCATTTCACATGAATTTACTTACATTCCAATGTTGAAATCCTGCAGAAATTTAAAAAACTGGTGGATTTCCCCTTTGAAGTAGACTGAATGAAATGGTCAGTGACAAGATTTATCAAGAGATTTAAAAAATGCTGTATATTTTATTAAAGTCATTCAGAGAGGTGAAAATGGTTCATTGTGGAGAAACAAACAGACTCTAATGTTTTTACAGAGGTGGTGATGGGAACCAGGGGTCTTCATGTCTACACTATCATAAATATTTTACTATTTTACTTACTATTAACACCACCAGCGCACCTACACGTCTTCTGAGTTTATATATGTACCACTGATTATGCTAAAATAGTCCTATATAATATAATACGTATATTATAATTATAAAATAATTAAATGAAACAAAAAACGTACAAAAATAATGAAAAAAAAATGATGTATCCCTCCAGCATGAGTCCTCAAAACTACAGTAAGACAGTGTCTCAGACATTAAGGCAGCATATTCATAACCTTATCTTTACCCAGACCTTTTATGTGGGGGAGCTTTCAGAGGTGGATGTCTGGTTCCATTCACCTCCACTGTGAACAGATCTGACTCAGTAGGTTTCTCTAGAATGGAGCGTTTCACACCGAACCTGTCCGAGTGTCTTGCTTGCGTCTCAGCCGTTTAGTGATGCAGAAATATTGAAAAATAAGCGGAATGACCTTTAAGCACTGAAAGGCTGGAAACGCAAGTGTGCAAATGCATGATATGGTTTCGTGGGTTGCTAGGGGCAGTACAGCAACAGCCAAGCCTGCACAGACTAGCTTGTACCAGCAGTGTTTAAAGCAGCTCTTGATTCTCTACAACAGGGGTTCCCAACTTTTTGCAACCCAAGGCCTACTTAACCCACCCCAAAACTTTCCACGGCCCCCCAGAATATTTTTTATTGCCATTTAAAACCAAATACAGTGCAACCATCCACGTGACCTGTGAACTGACTGCATAATCACTCAACAAAAGAAACGAACCATCTCCAGCACTTTCTGTCACTCACCTAATGAGATGGCTGATGTTGTTTGCCAGCTACCTAGTGGTGGAAGTCAGGTTGAACTGCAGAGAGTTGCAAACGGAGGTCTGGATCAACAGAAAGCCTATTCCTGTATTTGGTCCAGCCTTTGCTATTAGCCAATAAGAGCAAGCCAATTGGCTGCTTTGGTATTCTTTAAGTTTGTTCTTAAAAAATTCCACAGGTTTAGATGCATACTCACAGCATTTAGTCTCCAAATGTCAACATAACTTGATTAGCTTCAATGCTTCATTTGCCAAGACCTCCGAACACACAGCGCAGAGCGGTAGCGGCTCGTTTTCTGTTCCTGTGTTTGTGAAGCCTAGTGCTAGCTACTCACTGCTGTATTTTCTTCTTTTCCATTTATGCTTGCTTTTCTCAGTTCTCTCAGTAAGAGATACAGCAGCTGCTTCACTTGTAGATGGTCCAGCTTCAGGGTCTTTTGTTCTCATTATGTGTACACGAGACAACAGCTTCACTCAGACTGAAGTAGCTATCTAACTAGCTAGTTAATCTACTAGCTAGCGCTGTGTCATATGACTGTACTACGCCAAACCAATCAACGAACTCAAACTAAACACGTTTTGTTTTGCAAATAAACGAACTAAATATGCTGAACTATCTATTTATTGGAGAAAAAAAAAAAATTTGGGCCTACGCCCCCCTTGCAGTATGTCTGCGGCCCACAGGTTGAAAACCACTGCTCTACAACATGTTTAGTTGTTGTGGGCAGTAAATCCCGTTTACGGACACTGACTTGTTCTCTATGTCAAGTCAAGTCAGAGCCTAGTTTGAGATCAGATGTTGTCACGAAGCAGCTTTACAGAAAATCCATCTCTATCTCAGGTGGTCCTTCTCCCTTATCCCTTCTCTTATTTCATAACTTCAGTCTTAGAATGAGGCGCAACACAGGACAGCCAATCAGAATAGAGCTTGTTTGCATATACGTACCAGTCACAAAGCCAGCCTGTTTAATTCAGTGGGATGACGTCAGTGTTGAAGTTGGAGAAACTTTAGTTTCAGTCGTTTTGCTTTTGACGTAGAAACAACCAAGAAATATCGAAGGTGCAGACTGAGTGTGAATGTGAGTGTAATTACCATAATACCATAACCGATAATGTAATTAAGAATTTAAGTATATACTTACACCAAAAACTGTGATGCACATTGGATGTGTAGCAGTCTGACAGTAGTAACTCCAGACTTCTAAGGGTTAAAGAGAGGTATTTCTCTTTGTGTCTTTAAAGGTCCTGCCGATATAAGACCGATGAAAAACCTCACAGCCATAGCCGGCCGAGACACGTACATCCACTGCCACGTCATCGGCTATCCCTACTACTCCATCAAGTGGTACAAGAATTCCAACCTGCTTCCATTCAATGACCGGCAGCGGGCCTTCGAGAACAACGGCACGCTGAAGCTGCTGAACGTGCAGAAGGAGCTGGACGAGGGGGAGTACGCCTGCCATGTGCTCGTACAGCCACAAGTCTTTAAAAACCAGAGCGTCTACGTCACTGTGAAAGGTAAGATCCCCTCCTGTCTGTAGCTGGGTGACTGCTGTCAACCCTTTGATGCAACACCTGGGTCAAAAGTGACCCGACTGAGGTTTTTAATAGCTACACCAAAGAGATACTTCAATTAGGGTAACTTTTACATCCTTAGGTTATAAATTTGTGTTAAAATTACTTTAAAATTAACATTTTTGGTATTAAAAAGATCATTCCTTTCATCACCAAAAAAAATACACACCAAAATAATTATGATTTCCGTTTTTTTTATGATGATTTAAACATCAATATTTTGCTACTTTGGCTTTGTCTCAGACTTTAAAACTTCTGGGCCCCAATAAGATGCTAAAAAGTGATCAATTTATAAAAAAGATCACAATATGAGTTTCATAAAAACTTAAAAAGAAACTAAATGTACTGTTTAGTTTCATATTTGTACAACCTATAAATATTTTTGAGCAATATTTTATCGTCCCCAACATTATCGTCATTACCGCAACAGTGTATGACTTCTGCAGGGAACTATTTGAAGGTAGTACTTGTTTAGGTTGTAACCATGGCTACAAACACTCACAAGGGAGCACATGTAGCCATGAGTGAGGAGTGACATGTTAATGTGTGTAAATGGGAGTAACTGAATGGTGTATTGCTCCTGATCATAGAGTACATTTATTCAGAGTCATTACCGTTTACATCAGTACGGCAGTACTTTACAACTAAACATTACATTTACACATTATTTATTTATTTATTTACAACACAACATTACATTTACACATTATTTATTTACTTATTTATAACTAAACATTACATTTACACATGATTTATTTATTTATAACTAAACATTACATTTACACATTATTTATTTATTTATTTACAACAACATTACATTTACACATTATTTATTTATTTATTTACAACTAAACATTATATTTACACATTATTTATTTATTTATTTATAACTAAACATTACATTTACACATTATTTATTTATTTATTTATAACTAAACATTACATTTACACATTATTTATTTATTTACAACAAAATTACATTTACACATTATTTATTTATTTATTTACAACTAAACATTATATTTACACATTATTTATTTATTTACAACTAAACATTACATTTACACATTATTTATTTATTTACAACTAAACATTATATTAACACATTATTTATTTATTTACAACTAAACATTATATTTACACATTATTTATTTATTTACAACTAAACATCACATTTACACATTATTTATTTATTTATTTATTTATAACTAAACATTACATTTACACATTATTTATTTATTTATTTACAACAACATTACATTTACACATTATTTATTTATTTATTTACAACTAAACATTATATTTACACATTATTTATTTATTTATTTATTACTAAACATTACATTTACACATTATTTATTTATTTACAACTAAACATTACATTTACACATTATTTTTTTGTTTATTTATAACTAAACATTACATTTTCACATTATTTATTTATTTACAACTAAACATTACATTTACACATTATTTATTTATTTATTTATTTATTACTAAACATTACATTTTCACATTATTTATTTATTTACAACTAAACATTACATTTACACATTATTTATTTATTTACAACAAAACATTACATTTACACATTATTTATTTATTTATAACAAAAGATTAAATTTACACATTATTTATTTATTTACAACTAAACATTACATTTACACATTATTTATTTATTTATAACTAAACACTACATTTACACATTATTTATTTATTTACAACTAAACATTACATTTACACATTATTTATTTATTTACAACTAAACATTACATTTACACATTATTTATTTATTTATAACTAAACATTACATTTACACATTATTTATTTATAACTAAACATTACATTTACACATTATTCATTTATTTATTTATTTATGTGTATTTAAAGTGCATCTTCTACTAGCTGTTAACAATCTTTAGCAAATCCATGGCCTAGCTAGCTTTTTTCTTAAAAAGTGAAAATTGTCATTAGCGCAACACGTCATTACCAACACATAACCTGTTGAGATGATAATGACATTTGTTGATGGTAATGACAGGTTTTGAATTTCATCATCAGTATCTTTTAAATTATTTAGAAATGAAATAGAACTGTCAGAAGTGTAACAGTGTGATTTTATAATGAAATTAAAGTGAAATGCATTACTTTATAAAACTAAGTTAAACAATTGAAGAATCACCCAAATACAATAACATAGGAAATGAATACGGGTCAAGTTTAAAGAAGCTGGTGAAAGGCTGCTAGCTTAGCATTACCATCAAGCTAAATCAGTGCCTACAAGCCTCTCTTCATTGTAAGCCATGCTAGCATAACTGGTCCATCTATTTCTTAAATGTTCAGCACTGAAAATACTTAGTAATGTAAATGTATGGTACAATAGATAAATAAACCTAGTAAGTGGTCTTAGCTTATCTTTCTGAGACTAGAAATAATTTATTCTTTGTCCTAATGAGTCAAGGGAAGATGGAAACTGGTGCCTGTCCCAACAATCATTGGGCAAAAACCAGGAAACTGGATCCTGGACAGGTTGCCAGTCCATTACAGGTCATACACATTAACACGTGTATGCCAACTCCATATAGAAAGAACACTGCCCAGCCATCATGTCCTTGTGGGCCCCGTAAGGGTTTTATATGGGCTTGTAGTGGCTTTATGATTGGTGATACATTACCCCCAGTTGGGTTATAACTTTGGCCCCCAGTTGGGTTATAACTTTGGCCTCCAGTTGGGTTATATATTTGGCCCCCAGTTGGGTTATAACTTTGGCCCCCAGTTGGGTTATAACTTTGGGCCCCAGTTGGGTTATAAGTCTACAGTCATGGGTCTTGGTTGGGTCACTTTGTGGACCCCATTTGGGTTACAGATTTATGTTGCATTTAGGCTACTGCTGGGTTACAGTTATGGGACCCAGTTAGGTAAAAGGTGTGATCCCCAGGTGGGTTACCATTGTGGGGCCCAGTTATGCTGCCATTGTGGGGTCCAGTTAGGCTACAGTGTGGGCACCATTTGGGTCACTGATATGGGGCCCAGCCAGGCTACATTTGTGATCCCAGCAGGGTTACACTGTGGTATCAGTGGATATTTGTCCACATGGTTTCCACTTGCAGCCCAGATTGGCACCAATAGTGGGCCGCATGGGTCCCAAATGAAGCCAATGAACAAGTCTTTGTGGGCCCCAATCAAGTTGCCTGAAAAGGACTCATATAGGGCCCACGTGGGCATGTTGGCTGGGCGACCACCCAGTTGGGGACTTGAACCCAGACCCTTCCAGCTGTGAGGCTGCAAACTGCACCACCATGCCACCCGAGCTGGAACACATATATAAACGTTCATGTGTCTGTGACAGGTGTTAAGTAGTCTTTTCTGGTTCTCCACAGTGCCCCCCTTCATCCAGCCCTTCGAGTTCCCTCGCTACTCCATTGGCCACAGGGTCTTCGTGCCCTGTGTGGTGCGGTCAGGGGACCTGCCCATCTCTATCGACTGGGAGAAGGATGGAAAACCCATTAATGCCAGCCTGGATGTCACTATAGACAAAATCGACTTCACCAGCTCTCTGCGCATCTCCAACCTCCAGCGAGTGCACAACGGCACGTACACATGCATCGCCAGGAACGACGCCGCCGTCGTCAAATACCAGAGCCAGCTCATCGTCAGGGGTAAGGAGAAGAGTTCCAAAGGGAATTTCAGACTTTCTACAGTAGGGTTGGTGGTAATATATGATTTCAGTGAGTGACCGTTTGCCTTCTTTATCCAGTTCCTCCGAGATTCAAAGTCCAACCCAAAGACCAGGACGGCATCTACGGGAAAGCCGTGATCCTGAACTGCTCGGCCGACGGTGAACCCCGTCCAACCATAGAGTGGAAGTATTCGAAAGGTAAGTGACTGCACATCTCATCACAGGTAGGTGAAGGTAGTGTTACAGTTTACCTGTACACAGGTAGGTAAAGGTAGTGTTACAGTTTACTTGTACACAGGTAGGTAGACTCACTGTCACCTCTTCATGTACAAAGATGTACTACAGTGACTCACTATCACCTCTTCAGGTACAAAGATGTACTACAGTGACTCACTATCACCTCTTCAGGTACAAAGTGGTAATACAGTCACTCACTATCACCTCTTCAGTTACAAAGATGTACTACAGTGACTATCACCTCTTCAGGTACAAAGTGGTATTACAGTGACTCACTATCACCTCTTCAGGTACAAAGATGTACTACAGTGACTCACTATCACCTATTCAGGTACAAAGTGGTACTACAGTGACTCACTATCACCTCTTCAGGTACAAAGTGGTATTACAGTGACTCACTATCACATCTTCATGTACAAAGATGTACTACAGTGACTCACTATCACCTCTTCAGGTACAAAGTGGTATTATAGTGACTCACTATCACCTCTTCAGTTACAAAGATGTACTACAGTGACTCACTATCACCTCTTCAGGTACAAAGTGGTATTACAGTGACTCACTATCACATCTTCATGTACAAAGATGTACTACAGTGACTCACTATCACCTCTTCAGGTACAAAGTGGTATTACAGTGACTCACTATCACCTCTTCAGGTACAAAGATGTACTACAGTGACTCACTATCACCTATTCAGGTACAAAGTGGTACTACAGTGACTCACTATCACCTCTTCAGGTACAAAGAGATATTACAGTGACTCACTATCACATCTTCAGGTACAAAGATGTACTACAGTGACTCACTATCACCTCTTCAGGTACAAAGATGTACTACAGTGACTCACTATCACCTCTTCAGGTACAAAGATGTACTACAGTGACTCACTATCACCTCTTCAGGTACAAAGTGGTATTACAGTGACTCACTATCACATCTTCATGTACAAAGATGTACTACAGTGACTCACTATTACCTCTGCAGGTACAAAGTGGTATTACAGTGACTCACTATCACCTCTTCAGGTACAAAGATGTACTACAGTGACTCACTATTACCTCTGCAGGTACAAAGTGGTATTACAATGTTAGCTGATTAGCATGCTAATTTCAGTAGATATCTCTGCAATATACAAAGACGCCTTTGATTTACCAACAAAACCTTCATTCTTCACAATGTGTTGGTTTTCTTAGTGTAGAGACGGTTTGACATGTAAAATTAATTATTCATATTTAAATCCCAGTCATGTTATCTAATCAAGATAACAATCAAGTCTGTCTAAATTATGCAAACTAAAAACAAGCTTGACTGATCTGAGATCTGAACTCTTCATCAGGTGCCGGAGTGCCGCAGTTTCACCCCATCGCCCTGAACTCCGGCTACAGGATCCAGCTGCTGAGCAACGGCTCGCTGCTCATAAAGCACGTGCTGGAGGAGGACGCCGGCTACTACCTGTGCAAGGTCAGCAACGACGTGGGAGCCGACGTCAGCAAGTCTATGTACCTCAATGTGAAAAGTAAGACCCACTTTGCTGAATATTTTGCTTATTTTTTATAATATCCTCATCCAAGAGTGTTTGTTTGACTGCATCTTCAACAACAGCAACAATATAAAGGTTTGCAGTTGAACTGTACGTATCTGAACTTGTATTGCATACTTTGAATATCGTTGCTGTCCAATGAAAAACATTTATTTCAATTTTTTTTATTTTTAAAATTTTTTAATAAATTGTAAAAAAGTTTTTTACATCATTTGAACACGCCAATGGTCGTTTACATTGTGTGAAAATTTCATGATGAATGGACCAATAGAAGTGCTCCAAAACAGCTTGGAAAAAAAATCTGGTTCCATTGACTTCCATTGAAAGTAAAGTATGTTTTTGTTCTCTCCTGTAAAGTTGCAATTTTGGAGATCCTTTTTTTTCATTGGACAGCGACAATATTCAAATTCAGATTCCAGTCTTGGTTAAAAGCAACTTTAACTTTAACGTTTGTGGTTCTCTCAGCAATGGTAACCATGGAACTGTAGTCCGTGTTGTTGATTTTGGTTGGCTGGGTGACCTGTAATGTTTTGAGTGATCTTTTGTTGGCGTGGCCTTCCAGAGGTTAGCGCTTCACTTTCCTCGAAGGTTAACTGAGGTCACTGTGTCAGAGAGGAAAGACGCACCAGTGCAGCGGAGCTTCTGCCTCACTGCAGCTTCCGCAGCCGCGCATCTGCCCGAGACATGTGCGTCTGTCCGCTCAGTAGCCAAACTTATCTCCCCTCCATTAAACCTTCAGCTCCAGCAGAAGCTGTCATGTGGAAAAGCTACGAGCTTTGAGGACTAGAGCTCTGTGTGTTTGTGTGTGTGTGTGTGTGTGTGTGTGTGTGTGTGTGGTCTTTCTTGCCACATGTAAAATAAGAGGAATGTGTGGAACGCTGGAGTAATGTAATATACAGAGAGACACCAGAGGACACAAGGGCAAAGGTCAAATAAGGGCAGATCAAGGGTCTCCAACTCCTGCACTTAGAAATGGAGTGGAAAATGTTTATGTTAAGACTAAAGCTCTGTCTTCATAATGATATTTAAAATATAAAGTATATTGTTATAGTATAGTAAATAATATATTTTTACATTTTAGTATTTATAGTATATAGTATAGAGTCTATAGTATAGTATATAGAATATTTTTTATAGTATAGTATTTATAGGATATGATATGGTTTTTATAGTATAGTATATAGTATATTTTTATATTTTGGTATTTATAGTTTATAGTATAAAGTCTATAGTATAGTATATAGTATATTTTTATAGTATAGTATATAGTATATTTTTTATTTTAGTATTTATAGTATATAGTATAAAGTCTACAGTATAGTATATAAAATATTTTTATACTATGATATTTATAGTATATGATATGGTATTTATAGTATAGTATATAGTCTATGTTTATATTTGAGTATTTATAGTATTTAGTATAAAGTCTACAGTATAGTACATAGAATATTTTATAGTATAGTATTTATACTATATGATATGGTATTTATAATATAGTATATAGTATATGTTTATATTTGAGTATTTATAGTATTTAGTATAAAGTCTATAGTATAGTATATAGAATATTCTTATAGCATATCATTTATAGTATATGGCATTGTATTTACAGTATAGTATGTAGTATATTTTTATATTTTAGCATTTATAGTATATAGTATAAAGTCTATAGTGTAGTATATAGTATATTTTATAGTATAGTATTTATAGTATATGGTATGGTATTTATAGTAAAGTATATAGTATCTTTTCATATTATAGAAAATACTGCCTTTACTTTAAATGGGAATGAATAGAACCAGATTTGTTAATGTGTCAAAAATGTTTTATTAATCACACATCACACAGTCAGTATCATATCTGAGAGATATTAATCACACATCACACAGTCAGTATCATATCTGAGAGATATTAATCACACATCACACAGTCAGCATCATATCTGAGAGATATTAATCACACATCACACAGTCAGTATCATATCTGAGAGATATTAATCACACATCACACAGTCAGCATCATATCTGAGAGATATTAATCACACATCACACAGTCAGTATCATATCTGAGAGATATTAATCACACATCACACAGTCAGTATCATATCTGAGAGATATTAATCACACATCACACAGTCAGCATCATATCTGAGAGATATTAATCACACATCACACAGTCAGCATCATATCTTAGAGATATTAATCACACATCACACAGTCAGCATCATATCTGAGAGATATTAATCACACATCACACAGTCAGTATCATATCTGTTAGATATTAATCACACATCACACAGTCAGCATCATATCTGAGAGATATTAATCACACATCACACAGTCAGCATCATATCTGAGAGATATTAATCAAACATCACACAGTCAGCATCATATCTGAGAGAGATTAATCACACATCACACAGTCAGCATCATATCTGAGAGATATTAATCACACATCACACAGTCAGCATCATATCTGAGAGATATTAATCACACATCACACAGTCAGCATCATATCTGAGAGATATTAATCACACATCACACAGTCAGCATCATATCTGAGAGATATTAATCACACATCACACAGTCAGTATCATATCGGAGAGATATTAATCACACATCACACAGTCAGTATCATATCTGAGAGATATTAATCACACATCACAGTCAGCATCATATCTGAGAGATATTAATCACACATCACACAGTAAGCATCATATCTGAGAGATATTAATCACACATCACACAGTCAGCATCATATCTGAGAGATATTAATCACACATCACACAGTCAGTATCATATCTGAGAGATTAATCACACATCACACAGTCAGTATCATATCTGAGAGATATTAATCACACATCACACAGTCAGCATCATATCTGAGAGATATTAATCACACATCACACAATCAGCATCATATCTGAGAGATATTAATCACACATCACACAGTCAGTATCATATCTGAGAGATATTAATCACACATCACACAGTCAGCATCATATCTGAGAGATATTAATCACACATCACACAGTCAGCATCATATCTGAGAGATATTAATCACACATCACACAGTCAGTATCATATCTGTTAGATATTAATCACACATCACAGTCAGCATCATATCTGAGAGATATTAATCACACAGTCAGTATCATGTCTGAGAGATTAATCACACATCACAGTCAGTATCATATCTGAGAGATATTAATCGCACATCACACAGTCAGCATCATATCTGAGAGATATTAATCACACATCACACAGTCAGTATCATATCTGAGAGATATTAATCACACATCACACAGTCAGCATCATATCTGAGAGATATTAATCACACATCACACAGTCAGCATCATATCTGAGAGATATTAATCACACATCACACAGTCAGCATCATGTCTGAGAGATATTAATCACACATCACACAGTCAGCATCATATCTGAGGGATATTAATCACACATCACACAGTCAGTATCATATCTGAGAAATATTAATCGCACATCACACAGTCAGCATCATATCTGAGAATATTAATCACACATCACACAGTCAGCATCATATCTGAGAGATATTAATCACACATCACACAGTCAGCATCATATCTGAGGGATATTAATCACACATCACACAGTCAGTATCATATCTGAGAGATATTAATCACACATCACACAGTCAGCATCATATCTGAGAGATATTAATCACACATCACACAGTCAGCATCATATCTGAGGGATATTAATCACACATCACACAGTCAGTATCATATCTGAGAGATATTAATCACACATCACACAGTCAGCATCATATCTGAGAGATATTAATCACACATCACACAGTCAGCATCATATCTGAGAGATATTAATCACACATCACAGTCAGCATCATATCTGAGAGATATTAATCACACATCACAGTCAGCATCATATCTGAGAGATATTAATCACACATCACACAGTCAGTATCATATCTGTTAGATATTAATCACACATCACACAGTCAGTATCATATCTGAGAGATATTAATCACACATCACACAGTCAGCATCATATCTGAGAGATATTAATCACACATCACACAGTCAGTATAATATCTGTTAGATATCAATCACACATCACACAGTCAGTATCATATCTGAGAGATATTAATCACACATCACACAGTCAGTATCATATCTGTTATATATTAATCACACACCACACAGTCAGTATCATATCTGAGAGATATTAATCAAACATCACAGTCAGCTGTGACAGGAAGGTGGTTTACAGTTGGCGTGTGTTGTGCTGGCAAAATTAGCCTTGTTTTAACGCCACTCTGTCCTGTTAATCCTCGTCTGCTGCCCCTCTGCAGAGCCACACTCACAGCTGATCACTCTCTGATGTTAGAGGGGCTTATTTCCCAGCACGGCTCTTATCAAGCTGCAGCAGAAGCCCCCCCTGCAGAGACACTCTTCACGTGTGCCAAATGCAACCTCTCTCTCTCTCTTTCTTTCTCTCTCTTACTCTCTCTCTCTCTCTTTCTCTTTCTCTCTCTCTTACTCTCTCTTACACACTCTCTCTCTCTCCAGTTCAATTTGCTTTATTGACATGACAAATTCACATATTTGTATTGTCAAAGCATTCATAGTATAAATAAACAATGATAAATGATGATAAATAAATAAACATATATATATATTAATAAAAGAAAATATGCATATAGACGTTAATAAAATAAATAATCCTTAAAAAAAAAAAAAAAAAAAAAAAAAAATATATATATATATATATATCAAACAAACAAAAGAAAAAGAGGAAATAATATTCATACAGATAATTGATGTTTCTCTCTCTCTGTTTCTCTCGCTGTCACTTTCTCTCTTTTGCTCTCTCTTACTCTCTCTATCTCTTACTCTCTCTTACTCTCTCTCTCTCTCTCTTACTCTCTCTTACTCTCGCTCTCTCTCCCTCTCTTACTCTCTCTTACTCTCTCTCTCTTACTCTCTCTTACTCTCTCTCTCTTACTCTCTCTTACTCTCTCTTACTCTCGCTCTCTCTCCCTCTCTTACTCTCTCTTACTTTCTCTTACTCTCTCTCTCTTACTCTCTCTTACTCTCTCTCACTCTCTCTCTCCCTCTCTTACTCTCTCTTACTTTCTCTTATTCTCTCTCTCTTACTCTCTCTTACTCTCGCTCTCTCTCCCTCTCTTACTCTCTCGCTCTCTCTCTTACTCCTTCTCTTACTCTCTCTTACTCTCTCTTACTCTCTCTCTCTTACTCTCTCTTACTCTCTCTTACTCTCTGTCTCTGTCTCTCTCTCTGTTTCTCTCGCTGTCTCTCTGTCTCTCTCTCTCTTTCTCTGTTTCTCTCGCTGTCTCTCTCTTACTCTCTCTCTGTTTCTCTCTGTCTCTCTCTCTGTCTCTCTCTCTCTTACACTCTGTCTCTCTGTTTCTCTCTCTGTCTCTCTCTTACTCTGTCTCTCTGTTTCTCTCTTTTTCTCTCTCACTCTCTTACTCTCTCTCTGTCTCTCTCTCTGTCTCTCTCTCTCTCTCACTCTCTCTCTTTCTCTTACTCTCTCTCTCACTCTCTTACTCTCTCTCTCTTTCTCTCTCTCTTTCTCTCGCTCTTACTTTCTCTCTGTCTCTTTCTCACTCTCTATCTCTCTTACTCTTTCTCTCTTTTTCGCTCCCCCTCTCTTACTCCCTGTCTCTCTCTCACTCTCTCTCTCACTCTGTCTGTCTCTCTCTCAATCTCTCTCTCTCTCTTACTCTTGCTTTCTCTCTCTCTCTGTCTCAATTTCTCTGTCTCTCTCTCTCTTGCTCTCACTCTCTCTCTGCAAGTATACAGTAATTCGACACCCCCCCGTGTCCTCGTCCAGCTCTGCGTCCTCTCGGTGATCGATCGGACGGGCAGGTAAAATGATGTAGCCTGTGCGTGTCCTGGTGCGGGGGGTCCCCGGGGGCCAGAGCTGTTGTTTTGATTCAGCGCGCTCGGCTCGTAGTAACCTGAGCCTCCCCGAGAGCCCGTGCTCCGTGGCTGCTGTGATCCCGCCGTGCTCACCTCAGCTGAGACCCTCATTAAGTGCTGTCCTCGTTTACTATCAGCAGATGAAGAGATGGTATCTCCCCCTTCAGGACAGAAACAAACCACTGCTCAGCGTTTTTGTTTTTTTTCTGTGGGCCAAGCAAAGACGAAGCTCTCGCTGTTACTACTGACAGAGCAGTAGAGTAATTGCACTGGGGACTGTTGTGAGGAGGGGGTCCCCTAACAACTTTCTATAAGGACCACTCGCTACCTAAGCAGGTTTGCATCCTGGAATCTTGGGAGACTGGCATCGCTGAGATGTAACAGTAGAGAATAAACACAAATATTGTTGTTATTATTTTTAAAGTTTTCTTATATGCGGCACTTTCTGGCACTCGAGTCTATGAGATCTTACTGGTGGGGGTCAACAGTTAGCCCCTCAAGTTGTCGCCAGGGTTCATTCTGGAGAAGAGTGGATCTTGCAGACTTCACTTCTTGGAGATGATGCTTTCAGCTTCAACCCACTGATCATGTGATAAAGACAAACAAACAAACAGCAACTTAGTGTAGTTTATTGTGTAATACACACCATTAATCACACAAATTCAGATTCAAGAAAATAATTATATACAGTTTAAAAAGAATAAACATCATTTAGAACTAGAGATGGACCGATCAGCGTTTTTGAGGCCGATTCCAATCGCCGATCACCTTTCAGCGCGATCGACTGATATCCGATACTGATCAAGGGCGGGGCTATATATTATTAGCACAAGCAAGTCATGAAACATGATCTAAACTGGTTTATTACCATTTTTAACGAGCTCATGTGAAACAGTATAATTGTTTAACTAAATTAGAAGTTGGTCTATATGGGAGTAAACCGCTTGATAAGCTCCGGAGGAGCCACATCTGAAAAGTATCTCTACTAGGAACAGCAGAGCGTGGATCCAGGTGGAACATTAAGCAGCAGAATGAACGTCTTCTACAGCCGAGAAGAGCTGCTTATCTAGAACTATAAACTCAATCACTCTGGCTGTGGTTCTTTAGCTCTCTGGCTGTTTCTGCTGCTGTTCTGTTTGTACCGGTCAGATCTGGTCTGTAGGTGTTCTGGGTTGTTTGTTTTGTGTTAGCTGTGTGTTCTAGCTCTGCTGTTTACTGATACTCACTGTGTTCAGTGTGTGGTGTCTCTGAAGTGTGTATCAGATTAGTAGTTAAATGTCTTTGTCCTGGTTCCTCTGTGAGAGACGCTGATGTTACTAATTTTACAGATGTTATAAACTGTCCTGGATGAGTCTGAGTCTCATACGCTAACAAACTGCCAGACGGACGATGTTTTTTTTACGTACATGCAGTGAACACAGTCTGATGAAAATGAAAGAGTATGTATTTCTAAATAAATACTAAACTGGAGAAATATCGGCCATTCACCGATTGCTTTGTCCTCAGACTCACTTTACTCTCTGACTCGCTTTACTCTCTGACTCGCTTTACTCTCTGACTCACTTTACTCTCTGACTCACTTTACTCTCTGACTCACTTTACTCTCTGACTCGCTTTATCCTCAGACTCGCTTTACTCTCTGACTCGCTTTACTCTCCGACTCGCTTTACTCTCAAACTCGCTTTACTCTCTGACTCGCTTTACTCTCCGACTCGCTTTACTCTCCGACTCGCTTTGTCCTCAGACTCGCTTTATCTTCAGACTCGCTTTATCCTCAGACTCACTTTACTCTCCGACTCGCTTTACTCTCAAACTCGCTTTACTCTCTGACTCGCTTTACTCTCCGACTCGCTTTACTCTCCGACTCGCTTTGTCCTCAGACTCGCTTTATCTTCAGACTCGCTTTATCCTCAGACTCGCTTTACTCTCTGACTCGCTTTACTCTCAGACTCGCTTTGTCCTCAAACTCGCTTTATCTTCAGACTCGCTTTACTCTCTGACTCGCTTTACTCTCTGACTCGCTTTACTCTCAGACTCGCTTTGTCCTCAAACTCGCATTATCCTCAGACTCGCTTTACTCTCTGACTCGCTTTACTCTCAGACTCGCTTTGTCCTCAAACTTGCTTTATCTTCAGACTCGCTTTATCTTCAGACTCGCTTTACTCTCCGACTCGCTTTACTCTCAGACTCGCTTTACTCTCAGACTCGCTTTGTCCTCAAACTCGCTTTATCCTAAGACTCGCTTTACTCTCTGACTCGCTTTACTCTCAGACTCGCTTTGTCCTCAAACTTGCTTTATCTTCAGACTCGCTTTATCCTCAGACTCGCTTTACTCTCTGACTCGCTTTACTCTCAGACTCGCTTTACTCTCTGACTAGCTTTACTCTCCAACCCGCTTTATCTTCAGACTCGCTTTACTCTCAGACTCGCTTTACTCTCTGACTTGCTTTACTCTCTGACTCGCTTTATTCTCAGACTCATTTTACTCTCTGACTCACTTTATTTTCGGACTCGCTTTATCCTCAGACTCGCTTTACACTCAGACTCGCTTTATCCTCAGACTCGCTTTATCCTCAGACTCGCTTTATCCTCAGACTCGCTTTACTCTCCAACCCGCTTTATCTTCAGACTCGCTTTACTCTCTGACTTGCTTTATCCTCCGACTCGCTTTACTCTCTGACTCGCTTTATTCTCAGACTCATTTTACTCTCTGACTCACTTTATTTTAGGACTCGCTTTACTCTCTGACTCGCTTTACACTCAGACTCGCTTTATCCTCAGACTCGCTTTACTCTCTGACTCACTTTACTCTCAGACTCACTTTATTCTCAGACTCGCTTTATCCTTAGACTCACTTTACTCTCAGACTCGCTTTATCCTTAGACTCGCTTTATTCTCAGACTCGCTTTATTCTCAGACTCACTTTACTTTCCGACTTGCTTTATTCTCAGACTCGCTTTATTCTCAGACTCGCTTTATCCTTAGACTTGCTTTATTCTCAGACTCGCTTTATTCTCAGACTCGCTTTATCCTTAGACTTGCTTTATTCTCAGACTCGCTTTACTCTCTGACTTATTTTACTCTCCGACTCGCTTTATCCTCAGACATGCTTTACTCTCAGACTCGCTTTATTCTCAGACTCACTTTACTCTCCAACTTGCTTTATTCTCTGACTCACTTTACTCTCAGACTCACTTTACTCTCCAACTCCCTTTTTTCTCCAACTTGCTTTATTCTCAGACTCGCTTTATTCTCCAACTTGCTTTATTCTCCAACTCGCTTTATTCTCCAACTTGCTTTATTCTCCAACTCTACGACTCACTTTACTCTACGACTCACTTTACTCTCAGACTCACTTTACTCTTCGACTCACTTTACTCTCAGACTCACTTTACTCTGACTCGCTTTATTCTCAGACTCACTTTACTCCGACTCGCTTTATTCTTAGACTCGCTTTACTCTCTGACTTACTTTACTCTCAGACTCGCTTTATTCTCAGACTCGCTTTATCCTTAGACTTGCTTTATTCTCCGACTCACTTTACTCTCAGACTCACTTTACTCTCAAACTCACTTTATTCTTAGACTCGCTTTACTCTCCAACTTGCTTTACTCTCTGACTCCCTTTATTCTTTATTCAGACTCGCTTTATCCTTAGACTCGCTTTATTCTCAGACTCACTTTATTCTCAGACTCACTTTACTTTCCGACTTGCTTTATTCTCAGACTAGCTTTATCCTTAGACTCGCTTTACTCTCTGACTTACTTTACTCTCCGACTCGCTTTATTCTCCGACTCGCTTTACTCTCAGACTCGCTTTATTCTCAGACTCGCTTTACTCTCTGACTCGCTTTACTCTCTGACTCGCTTTACTCTCAGACTCGCTTTATTCTCAGACTCGCTTTATCCTTAGACTTGCTTTATTCTCAGACTCGCTTTACTCTCCGACTCGCTTTACTCTCAGACTCGCTTTACTCTCAGACTCGCTTTGTCCTCAAACTCGCTTTATCCTCAGACTCGCTTTACTCTCTGACTCGCTTTACTCTCAGACTCGCTTTGTCCTCAAACTTGCTTTATCTTCAGACTCGCTTTATCCTCAGACTCGCTTTACTCTCTGACTCGCTTTACTCTCAGACTCGCTTTACTCTCTGACTAGCTTTACTCTCCAACCCGCTTTACTCTCCGACTCACTTTACTCTTCGACTCACTTTACTCTTCGACTCACTTTACTCTTCGACTCACTTTACTCTCAGACTCACTTTACTCTCAAACTCACTTTATTCTTAGACTCGCTTTACTCTCCAACTTGCTTTACTCTCTGACTCCCTTTATTCTCAGAATCGTTTTATTCTCAGACTTGCTTTCATTCTCTGCTGCTTCTGGCTTCGTACCTCGCGTGTGTGCGCCACACTCCTGCATCTTATTGGCTGAGTAGCGATCTTTGGTGATCTTACAACACTCATGATTGGTCTGTGAGTTTACTGCGCTGCAAAGCCCACTCAGCCGCTTAAATTAAACACTTTAAATTAAATCATTCTCAGTGGTTTATCAGTTTGGGTCCGCATTGGACAACTTCTGGGTCTGGACCTGCATTCATGGTCCGCCTATTACTGACCTCTGATTTACATCATTTTTGTTTATTTTTATTTTTCTACATCATTTGAACGCAGGGGATGTTTACATTCATGATGAATGGACCAATGAAAAATTCTGGTTCCATTGACTTCCATTGAAAGTAAAGTATGTTTTTGGTCTCTCCTGTAAAGTTTCCATTTTAGAGATACTTATTTTTCTTTGGACACCAACCACAGGTGCAAATGATCACTGGCTTAATTCCAGTTACAGCCAGCTCCATTACATTGCAGTACATTCTGCTCACTAAACTAACCCCCCACATTAGTTTGGCATAATAGAACCAGCCTTTCCAGTTTCCAGTGGTGGACTAAGTTGAACTCCATTCCACTAGACTTGGATTAAATGACTTCATTGGCGTTCATTTCCGTAATGAACTTGTCCGTCTGAATGTCCTGCTGTTCTATTTAACGCTGCCCTGTGAACAGTCATCACAGACACATTGACAGGCAATCATTGTTTATCAGTGTCAATTAGAAGTCGTTACGGCAGCCGTGGCCATTAAGGACGCCCCATAAAGCTGAAGCGTTTAGATAATGGCAGGCCGCATCGCCCTATAAGCCCCTCCTCCACCGCCTCCGTGCGCTGGTCGGCCTCTGCTGGGCGTCACGGTGCGCCTCATTCTCCATGCAAAGCCCAATGGTGCAGTAAAGGGTATCAGCGGAGAATAGCGAGTGCCTCCACTTAACCAGTCATCTCCCTGTTTACCCCTGGCGAGCACAGCCCGCGCGGGGCAGGGTGCTGCTGTACAGACGCATCACATCTCCCCACTGACCCAGTCAGGCGCAGCAGCCGTGGCCTACATTCCCAACTCAGACAAAATGGGGGGATGATATACGGCGCATTCAGCCCGGGACTGAGCCTATAGTACCTATAGAGCAGACGCAGGGTACTCTATTCAAGTGAGACACTACAGGGGATGAGGGTCATTAAAAGCAGGGGTCGACATTGCCTAGGGAGGCACATTTCTGTCATATTTGATCTTCAAATATTTAAATAATAGCCCCCCTAAAAAATGAGCACAGTTACTGAGTCTCCCTGTAGGCAAGAACTAATCAACTTTTCATATTTTGGAGCAAGTCATATGTCTTTATGTATTGGACAAAGACTTAGTCTAGATGGCAGCGTATGATGCAATGAAGTCCATGAAAAAGACGTAGTCTAGATGGCAGTGTATGATACAATGAAGGCCATGAAAAAGATGTAGTCTAGATGGCAGCGTATGATACAATGAAGTCCATGAAAAAGATGTAGTCTAGATGGCAGTGTATGATGCTTTGAAGTCCATGAAAAAGACGTAGTCTAGATGGCAGTGTATGATGCTTTGAAGTCCATGAAAAAGACGTAGTCTAGATGGCAGTGTATGATGCAATGAAGTCCATGAAAAAGACATAGTCTAGATGGCAGTGTATGATGCAATGAAGTCCATGAAAAAGACATAGTCTAGATGGCAACGTATGATGTGATGAAGTCCATGAAAAAGACATAGTCTAGATGGCAATGTATGATGAGATGAAGTCCATGAAAAAGATGTAGTCTAGATGGCAGTGTATGATGCTTTGAAGTCCATGAAAAAGACGTAGTCTAGATGGCAGCGTATGATGTGATGAAGTCCATGAAAAAGTAGTCTATATGGATACATACAATGCTCCAAAATGTGTGTATATATACACACACATTGTATATATATATATATATATATATATATATATATATATATATATATATATATATATATATATATATATATACACACACACACACACACTTCTGCTTTTGGATCACTTTAGAATTTCATTTCATGCAATTTTCATGCAATTCACAAACAATATTGTCCACAATTAATGTAAGTGTATCAGATGATTTTTAAAGAATAAAAATGTTTGTATTAAAGTCTATTTTTGTATAGAGGCTTATTTTACATATAGTTCTATTATCAGCAATTCTCAGTCCTCTGTCTAAATCTCCTGGTACGGCCGCCAATCCAAGTTAAGGATGTTATTGGACTAATTGGTTGTTAGGACACTCTTGCTCAATTGTGATGCACAGCTGAAAAACATTCTACTAATAAGTGAGTATAAAAGAGAGAACAACATTCTAGATTAGTTTAGTATCTAAAGATCAGCAGTTGATGGCTTGCTGACCGAGAAAGAAACAACTTTCTTTAGAAACCTGTCAGTCCATTGTTGTGTTAAGGAAGAAGATACTCCATTAAAAAACAAGAACATTTCACTGTGATCCCAAACTTTTGAGCAGTATTGTACATATATATATAAACTGGTTCCATTGACTGTTTGAGTACATCCACAGTATGGGGTCGGTACCTGATACCAGTATTGGTATACCTGGTAAATGTATGGTTAATCATTTATGTAATATCATATATGATGTATTTCAGTCAAATGATTAACTAAAACAAATAAAGACTGACTGACACCAAATACGAACACATTTTCAGAAATCCATCATCAGCTACCTAAATACACGGAGCCGTGTTTGGATGAAAGCGGACGTTATTTTGACGCTGAAATTACGTTTTTTTTCCTCCACTCTGCCTCCTCCACTGTTATGAACATGAGTGGCGGTAACTGTGCTCCTCTGAAAATCAATTCTGTATGTTTGTTCTATTCTTGTCCTCCATTGACAGCCCCCTCTAAGAGCTGGGGGAGAGAGAGAGAGAGAGAGGGAGAGAGCGCCGGCAGGCCGGAGCTGGTTGGCATGGTAACATGTCCAGGTGAAAGGGAAATCTTGGTGGGGAGGGGAGAGGAGGGGGGCTCTCAGGGGAGCGGAGTGCAGAAAACAGGCAGGATTCCCTAAAGAATGGATGCTAAGCAGAATCCATGGACCACCCCCCTCCCCAACCTACCCCCACCTCCGTTGCTGCAGAGTAAAGGACAGGGCTGCGACTGCCGGTCAACAAAGTCGAAAATCCTGTGGTTTAATCCTGTTGACCGTGTCGATCGAGTGACCGAGCGCTCTGATTTTGTTCGCCAACCCCAAAATCTTCTTCAGTATAGAACATCAGTAGAGAACTGTGCTGCAACCATGAACCAACCTAGTCACATATCTTCTGGCTACTGTTTATATGTCTGTCGCTCTAGAGCAGAGGTCACTAATAGGCGTACCGCTGTCCGGACCCAGATGTTGTCCAATGCGGACCCAAACCGCTAAACTATTAAGAGCGATGTAATTAATTATTATTTTTTTATTTTAAGCATTAAAATTATTTGACGCATAGAAGCTTTTCTTGATTTTTTATGGTATACGGGCTTTGCGGCGCAGTAACCTCTCAGACCAATCGCGTGCGTTGTAAGATCACTAAAGACGCTCCTCAGCCAATCAGATCTGTGCATATTCAGGAGGCTCGAAGCGAGGCACGAAGCGAGAAGCAGCAGTCAGAAAGTAAAGCAGTATGATGCATTGAAGTTCATGAAAAAGACGTAGTCTAGATGGCAGTGTATGATGCAGTGAAATCCATGAAAAAGACGTAGTCTAGATGGCAGTGTATGATTCAATGAAGTTCATGAAAAAGACGTAGTCTAGATGGCAGTGTATGATGCAATGAAGTCTATGAAAAAGACGTAGTCTAGATGGCAGTGTATGATGCAATGAAGTCTATGAAAAAGACGTAGTCTAGATGGCAGTATATGATTCAATGAAGTCCATGAAAAAGACGTAGTCTAGATGGCAGTGTATGATACAATGAAGTCTATGAAAAAGATGTAGTCTAGATGGCAGTGTATGATGCTTTGAAGTCCATGAAAAAGATGTAATCTAGATGGCAGTGTATGATGCAATGAAGTCTATGAAAAAGACGTAGTCTAGATGGCAGTGTATGATACAATGAAGTCTATGAAAAAGATGTAGTCTAGATGGCATTGTATGATGCGATGAAGTCCATGAAAAAGATCTAGTCTAGATGGCAGTGTATGATGCAATGAAGTCTATGAAAAAGACGTAGTCTAGATGGCAGTGTATGATTCAATGAAGTCCATGAAAAAGACGTAGTCTAGATGGCAGTGTATGATGCAATTAAGTCTATGAAAAAGACGTAGTCTAGATGGCAGTGTATGATGCAATGAAGTCTATGAAAAAGACGTAGTCTAGATGGCAGTGTATGATTCAATGAAGTCCATGAAAAAGACGTAGTCTAGATGGCAGTGTATGATGCAATGAAGTCTATGAAAAAGACGTAGTCTAGATGGCAGTGTATGATGCAATGAAGTCTATGAAAAAGACGTAGTCTAGATGGCAGTGTATGATTCAATGAAGTCCATGAAAAAGACGTAGTGTAGATGGCAGTGTATGATGCAATGAACTCCATAAAAAAGAGGTAGTCTAGATGGCAGTGTATGATGCAATGAAGTCTATGAAAAAGATGTAGTCTAGAAGGCAGCCTATGATGCAATGAAGTCTATGAAAAAGACGTAGTCTAGATGGCAGTGTATGATGCAATGAAGTCTATGAAAAAGACGTAGTCTAGATGGCAGTGTATGATTCAATGAAGTCCATGAAAAAGACGTAGTGTAGATGGCAGTGTATGATGCAATGAACTCCATAAAAAAGAGGTAGTCTAGAAGGCAGCGTATGATGCCATGAAGTCTATGAAAAAGACGTAGTCTAGAAGGCAGCGTATGATTCAATGAAGTCCATGAAAAAGACGTTCAATCAGATCTTTGCTGATTCAGGAGCGCACACAGGTGAAGTATGAAGCGAGAAGCAGCAGTCAGAAAGTAAAGCAGGTCGGAGAAAGAGTAACACCCGACTGTTTTAACCAGAATTGGACCAAAATTTATGCTTATTCTTCCCACAGACGGCTCCAAACCAACAGGTCAAGTTGTGAAACTGAGTTAATGAGAAGACGCTATTTATTTACTGCCTCAACAAATAAACACTTTAAGATGCTCTTTTTTAAAAGCATTGTTTTTTTTAATGTAGCTCGTTTTTACTTCAAGTGAGTTAAAAACATCTATTAGAAGTTTATAAATAATTTATTCAGTTCAGCATTTAAACAATAAATATACTGAAATATACTGAATGGTATGTGTGATGTGTTGGTGTTTCAGTAGTTGATGGTATAAGATGCTGATACTAGACTACTTCAGTAAACAGGATACACCACTGAATCAGAACACACGTTGGAAATGATGACGGTCCGGATCTTGGCCTGAGGAGATCTCCTCTAACTGGATCTTACTGAACTCTAATTAAATACCACTGTTCTAGAGGGTCCGAACAGCATCAAATGTATACTCCACATCCATTTAATATACTCCTAAAACCAGTAGAGCTGCCGGAGCAGCAGGTAGCAGTAGCTTAGCCACTCACAGCCGTCCCTTTTCACAGCAGCATCTAACGTTAGCTTAGCGATCAGGCTACAAGTTAGGCCTGTAATGCATAGATAGATAGATAGATAGATAGATAGATAGATAGATAGATAGATAGATAGATAGATAGATAGATAGATAGATAGATAGATAGATAGATAGATAGATAGATAGATAGATAGATAGATAGATAGATAGATAGATAGATAGATAGGTGAACGGTTGGATGGACTAGATAGATAGATTGATTGTATATATACTGTTAATATGGTCATAGTTTTGTGATAGCTCTTTAGACTGCGAGAAAGTATAAAATATAAAATAATATACATAATATTATTATGTATACTATTATAAAAAATATAAAATATACTACTATGAGATCGTGAAATGTTAAGTTTCTTGTTACAAAAAACAATATTTTATACAATATAATAAATGCACTATAGACTTTTATTTTGAAAAATTAACTATTACAAATACTTAATAGAATATATATATAATATAAAGTAAATATAAATCCAGCCTGATTTATAAATTCTGCGGCCTCGATCACACCTCGTCCGGCCATTTCTTTTAGAATCTCTTTGAACACGGAGCAGCTGAAAAAGAGTTTATTCATTTTTGTATACAGAAACATCAGCCTAAATGTGTAGGAGGTCTCTGCAGGGGCTAACTGTGACTGGATTGACGTAGAAGTCGTATAATAAATTCAGATGCAGGTGTTTAACCGAGCTGCATTGCTGCATATTGTATACCAACCTGTTTTCAGTACCACATATGAAAGTGGCCCAAATCGGAATTGACAATATCAGATTCAGTGTGTTTTGCTGTTCACACTACGACACAGGCAACACATCAGTATCTGTGATTTAGGCCACTTTATAAGTTTCCGTATTGATAAGTTTCCACTCATTGTTTATAATGGTTTAGGTTTTGTTATACATTGCAACATTTTGTAGCTGATAGTCACATTTCTATACACTATACTGAGCATTTTCCAGACAATCTTATAGACATAAATGCCATTTGCGTTAATGGTATTTATAAATAGCTACTGTAGTAAGGGTTAATATGCCAATATATGATTAACTGTGCTGACCAATGTATGGTTCTTTTCTCTGGACTATAGATTTCTTGCCCTTCTGCTTCATTAGAACCCGTCAATAGTTCTATTAGGCTTTGTCCCAGTGCCTTAAGGGCAAACCATTTAAATTCTGTTGTCAACGATCCGCCTCCATTCACATGAAAATGAAGCAGTGAGGTTGCGCTTTCCTGCCGCTGGACGTTATCAATAATTACAGTATCACAATATTTTCCATCACAGTATCAGGTATTATTTAAGTTTGCAGTAATACAGGTAATGAACTCACACTGGTTTTCTATACTAAAGTAGAAAAGGGCTTTTCAGTTACATTGAATTTGTAGGGGATTACTCGTCCCAACCCCCCAACACTCTTTCGGTCAACTTCCAGCACTGCTCTATTTCTCTGAGCACCACTCCTACCACATAAATGGACTGTAGTAGATTAAAAGAAGTAATAGAAGCTTGAAACACTAAGATAATCTAAAGAAAATCTTTGCTGTTCTTTGTACTACTTTATACTTATTTTGCAGCTATTAGCCTTTTACACAAATGTTTAAAGCAAAAAAATATGTCCCATATTCTCCCCTAAGGCTGTATATTGTCAAGAACCTGGTGATACAATATGTATCATGATATCAGGGTCCCGATTCAATATATTGTGATACTGTACACAATAGAGATGGGCCGATCAGCGTTTTTGAGGCCGATTCCGATCACCGATCACCTTTCAGTGTGATCTGCCGATAGCCGATACCAATTGAGGGCAGGGCTATATGCCACAGCAGGGCTACATATTATTAGCACAAGCAAGTCATGACACATGATCTAAACTGGTTTATTATCATTTTTAACAAGCTCATGTGAAACAGTATAATATTTGTAACTAAATTAGAAGTTGGTCTATATGGGCGTAAACCACTTGATACAGCTCCGGAAGAGCCACATCTGAAAAGTATCTCTACTAGGAACAGCAGAGCGTGGATCCAGGTGGAACATTAAGCAGCAGAATGAACGTCTTCTACAGCCGAGAAGATCTGCTTATCTAGAACTATAAACTCAATCACTCTGGCTGTGGTTCTTTAGCTCTCTGGCTGTTTCTGCTGCTGTTCTGTTCGTACCGGTCAGATCTGGTCTGTAGGTGTTCTGGGTTGTTTGTTTTGTGTTAGCTGTGTGTTCTAGCTCTGCTGTTTACTGATACTCACTGTGTTCAGCTGTGTGTTGTATCTGAAGTGTGTATCAGATTAGTGTGTTAAATGTCTTTGTCTTGGCTTCTGTGAGAGACGCTGATGTTACTAATGTTACAGATGTTATAAACTGTCCTGGATGAGTCTGAGTCACATACGCTAACACTGCCAGACGGACGATGTTTTTTTTTCGTACATGCGGTGAACACTGCTGCTTTAGTCAGTCTGTGGAAAATGAAAGGGTGTGTATTTCCACCTATTGGTTCAGATAGGAATTGCAGGGATCTGCCCAGAGGGGGTTTCCTGGATGAAACGCTAGCTGGAAATACAGAAATTAGGCTCATTTGTTTAACGGCATCGATCGGCTCCCGAGATTGGCGAAATTGGAGAAATATCGGCCGATTACATATTTTGATTAAAAATCGTCCGATACCGATACATGGCTGATCGATCCTTCCATCTCTAGTACACAAGGTGATATACTGTGATTTCTTAAATCAACCACCATATGTATATATTGGCTAATCCTAACCCCAACCCCATATACCCCCCCAACAAAAAAAAAAAAAAAAACGTCCTTTCTCTAAAGACTAGCACCACTCAGACCTGATAAAAGGACTTTAAATCTGTGGTAGATCAAAATAAAACATGAGCTTGAAACACAAAGATCACCTAAAGTCTTAAGAAAAGTCCAACGCTAATTATCTATTATCTTACCTGCTTTGGAACAGACTTTCTATGTTAGATTAGATTAGTTTAGATTAGATTAGACTTTATTAAAAAGGCCTAAACCTCTAAGGTACTACTCATCTTTTACACTTCAATGACAATAACAATTTTTGAGTCAGTAATACTTTTCAGTAGCACAAAGCAAAAAAATATTTCCCACATTCTCCCAAGGCTGTTTATTGGCAAGAACCTGGTGATACAATATGTATCATGATATCGGGGTCCCGATTCAATATATTGTGATACTGTACACAAGGTGATTAACTGGGATTTCTTAAATCAACCACCATATGTATACATTGGCTTATACTAACCTCCTCAAAACCGGTCGGTCGACTTCCAGCCTTCTCTATTTCTCTGAGCACCACTCAGACCTGATAAAAGGACTACAAATCTGCGGTAGATCAAAATAAAACCAGAGCTTCAAACACAAAGATCACCTTAAGTCTTAAGAAAAGTCCAATGCTAATAATCTATTATCTTACCTGCATTGCAACAGTCTTTCTATGTTAGATTAGATTAGATTAGATTAGATTAAAAAGGTCTAAACTTATAAGGTACTACTCATCTTTTACACTTTAGTCAGTAATGTTTTACTAAAGTTTTGAGTAAAACTCAAAATATAATATTCAGTAGCACAAAGCAAAAAAAAAAATATTTCCCACATTCTCCCAAGGCTGTTTATTGACAAGAACCTGGTGATACAATATGTATCATGATATCAGGGATACGATATATTGCGATAGTGAGGGTTAATACTTTTTCATATCGGGAATACGATATATTGCGATACTGTAATTGAGGGCGATATATTGTGATTTCTTAAATCCACCACCATATGCATATATTGAATAATGCTAATGTAAGCAATGAGCCCTTATGCTACTTGTTTACATTGGAGTATATGATATTGGGGTTATGATTCAATATTTTGTGATATGGTCTGAGCTGAAGCGTTCTAGGCTAAAGCATACTGCCACTGCGGGCATGGAAAAGGAGGATGGACCATTTATGTCTAACCTTTAGTGAGTGCGAAGTTGGCGTTTGGTACATCATGAGTACCAAACGTTTCCAGACGACTGGTGATGGCAATGCTACTACCTTTGTTTTTGGCTTTGGATGTGTAGAAAACCACATGCTCTACCTTATCAGAGATGGGCTCTCACTATACTGATGTAGTGACAATATATTATCCAGCTCTCACTTCAGCTTTTCAGCTGTGGTGTACAATCTGTTAGGGAATAAGTGAAAACGATGGATCAGAAACGAAGACTTTATAAGCACCAGCCCGATGACAGAGCGCTGCAGTCTGTGTTGTATCCGACAGGGTGACGAGATCTCAGGAGCAAAATTTGGCTTTTCCTTCAGCGCCCATCTCTGCCGCCTGCAATTCTGCTGGATATTAAAGAAATGCATCAACGTTGCAATTATGTAGTCATGATGGAGACAGCTAAGAGCCCGGGGGAAGCTGCGATCACTCCTGTAAGACAAAGACTCTCGTGCTTGTATTCTTCAGTAATAAATACAAAATAACCTTGACAGGCACATGGAACGGAGGGCCAATAGGCCCGTCCCTCTGTTTGTGCGCAGTATCCAGGGTGGAAAAAGGAAAACACTGATCTGTAATTAGCGGCGTAGCAGAACAGCCTCGATCACGTACATGCAAAACAGCACTACATGAGAAAAATTGAGGAATCGCTGTATCGAAGCACCAGAAATCCCATTATTTTTTTTTAAGCTTAGTTAGAAACCCCATTGGTCATCACCACAACTGACCTCATCGCCTGCAGTTTGGAGTTTTTTTCAGGGTGACGAGACCTCAGGAGAAAAATCCAACTTTCCCTGGTCATGATATCAGGAGTTATGATTCAATATTTCTTAAATCCACCGTCATATACAGACTAATGCGAATGTAAGCGATGCGCCCTTATGCTACTTGTTTATGTTGGAATGGAAGAGTCTAATATCTGAAAATAAATTACAACACTGCTATCTAGTGGTCAGGGGTTTAAACACAACACCAAAACGTAAACTCTTCATTAAAAATATATATTTTTGGGAATCAGTATCTCACAATGTAAAGTAGAGAAGCGCAATTCTGTGAGTTTTCATCCCAAGTCCCTCAAAAATTTCTTCTACTGGAACGTATGCTGTTGACGCATGTTGCCAGTCGACTTCCAGCACTGCTCTATTTCTCTGAGCACCACTGATTATCCAGACCACATATACGGACCACTAAAGCCAGGATAGATACGATTAAAAACAGTAGCTTGAAACACAGATAGATTATCTTTAGAAAAGTCCAGACAAGTGCTATATATCTGTTTCCTACCTTCAGTCACATGTTTGTATTAGTTTTTAAGAGGTCTGGTAACACACTGTTCATACAGACTGTTATTGCTGCCACTAAAAACTATTTTCTATTGATTAATCTATCGACTATTTTACCGATTAGTCGATTAATTGAATGGATGAAATTTTCTCGATTAAGCTACTTTTATTTTGACAACTAACGGTAACTGTTTTTATAATAATTCAACAGAAAACGAAATGTAAACATAGTTTAAATCTAAAATGCATATCAATTACAGTATCGCAATATATCGTATCTTAAAGTGTATATCAATTACAGTATCGCAATATATCGTATCTTAAAGTGCATTTCAATTACAGTATCGCAATATATTGTATCTTAAAGTGCATTTCAATTACAGTATCACAATATTGTATCTTAAAGTGCATATCAATTACAGTATCGCAATATATCGTATCTTAAAGTGTATATCAATTACAGTATCGCAATATATCGTATCTTAAAGTGTATATCAATTACAGTATCGCAATATATCGTATCTTAAAGTGCATTTCAATTACAGTATCGCAATATTGTATCTTGAAGTGCATATCAATTACAGTATCGCAATATATCGTATCTTAAAGTGTATATCAATTACAGTATCGCAATATATCGTATCTTAAAGTGCATATCAATTACAGTATCGCAATATATCGTATTTTAAAGTGCATATCAATTACAGTATCGCAATATATCGTATCTTAAAGTGTATATCAATTACAGTATCGCAATATATCGTATCTTAAAGTGCATATCAATTACAGTATCGCAATATATTGTATCTTAAAGTGTATATCAATTACAGTATCGCAATATATCGTATCTTAAAGTGCATATCAATTACAGTATCGCAATATATCGTATCTTAAAGTGTATATCAATTACAGTATCGCAATATATCGTATCTTAAAGTGCATATCAATTACAGTATCGCAATATATCGTATCTTAAAGTGCATGTCAATTACAGTATCGCAATATATCGTATCTTAAAGTGCATATCAATTACAGTATCGCAATATATCGTATCTTAAAGTGTATATCAATTACAGTATCGCAATATATCGTATCTTAAAGTGCATATCAATTACAGTATCGCAATATATTGTATCTTAAAGTGCATATCAATTACAGTATCGCAATATATCGTATCTTAAAGTGCATATCAATTACAGTATCGCAATATATCGTATCTTAAAGTGTATATCAATTACAGTATCGCAATATATCGTATCTTAAAGTGCATATCAATTACAGTATCGCAATATATTGTATCTTAAAGTGCATATCAATTACAGTATCGCAATATATCGTATCTTAAAGTGCATATCAATTACAGTATCGCAATATATTGTATCTTAATGTGCATATTAATTACAGTATCGCAATATATCGTATCTTAATGTGCATATCAGTTACAGTATCGCAATATATCGTATCTTAATGTACATATCAGTTACAGTATCGCAATATATTGTATCTTAAAGTGCATATCAATTACAGGTTGCAATATATCGTATCTTAAAGTGCATATCAATTACAGTATCGCAATATATCGTATCTTAAAGTGCATATCAATTACAGTATCGCAATATATCGTATCTTAAAGTGTATATCAATTACAGTATCGCAATATATTGTATCTTAAAGTGCATATCAATTACAGTATCGCAATATATTGTATCTTAAAGTGTATATCAATTACAGTATCGTAAGATATATAGTATCTTAATGTGCATATCAATTACAGTATCGCAATATATCGTATCTTAAAGTGCATATCAATTACAGTATCGCAATATATTGTATCTTAAAGTGCATATCAATTACAGTATCGCAATATATTGTATCTTAAAGTGTATATCAATTACAGTATCGTAAGATATATAGTATCTTAATGTGCATATCAATTACAGTATCGCAATATATTGTATCTTAAAGTGCATATCAATTACAGTATCACAATATATCACATCTTAAAGTGCATATCAATTACAGTATCGCAATATATTGTATCTTAAAGTGTATATCAATTACAGTATCGCAAGATATATAGTATCTTAAAGTGCATATCAATTACAGTATCGCAATATATCATATCTTAGTGTATATCAATTACAGTATCGCAATATATCGTATCTTAAAGTGCATATCAATTACAGTATCGCAATATATTGTATCTTAATGTGCATATCAATTACAGTATCGCAATATATCGTATCTTAATGTGCATATCAGTTACAGTATCGCAATATATCGTATCTTAATGTACATATCAATTACAGTATCGCAATATATTGTATCTTAAAGTGCATATCAATTACAGTATCGCAATATATCGTATCTTAAAGTGCATATCAATTACAGTATCGCAATATATCGTATCTTAAAGTGTATATCAATTACAGTATCGCAATATATCGTATCTTAAAGTGCATATCAATTACAGTATCGCAATATATTGTATCTTAAAGTGCATATCAATTACAGTATCGCAATATATTGTATCTTAAAGTGTATATCAATTACAGTATCGCAAGATATATAGTATCTCAATGTGCATATCAATTACAGTATCGCAATATATCGTATCTTAATGTGCATATCAATTACAGTATCGCAATATATTGTATCTTAAAGTGCATATCAATTGCAGTATCGCAATATATTGTATCTTAAAGTGTATATCAATTACAGTATCGCAAGATATATTGTATCTTAATGTGCATATCAATTACAGTATCGCAATATATTGTATCTTAAAGTGCATATCAATTACAGTATCTCAATATATCGTATCTTAAAGTGCATATCAATTACAGTATCGCAATATATCGTATCTTAAAGTGCATATCAATTACAGTATCGCAATATATCGTATCTTAATGTGCATATCAATTACAGTATCGCAATATATTGTATCTTAAAGTGCATATCAATTACAGTATCGCAATATATCGTATCTTAAAGTGCATATCAATTACAGCATCGCAATATATCGTATCTTAAAGTGTATATCAATTACAGTATCGCAATATATCGTATCTTAAAGTGCATATCAATTACAGTATCGCAATATATTGTATCTTAAAGTGCATATCAATTACAGTATCTCAATATATTGTATCTTAAAGTGTATATCAATTACAGTATCGCAAGATATATAGTATCTCAATGTGCATATCAATTACAGTATCGCAATATATCGTATCTTAATGTGCATATCAATTACAGTATCGCAATATATTGTATCTTAAAGTGCATATCAATTGCAGTATCGCAATATATTGTATCTTAAAGTGTATATCAATTACAGTATCGCAAGATATATTGTATCTTAATGTGCATATCAATTACAGTATCGCAATATATTGTATCTTAAAGTGCATATCAATTACAGTATCTCAATATATCGTATCTTAAAGTGCATATCAATTACAGTATCGCAATATATCGTATCTTAAAGTGCATATCAATTACAGTATCGCAATATATCGTATCTTAATGTGCATATCAATTACAGTATCGCAATATATCGTATCCCCAATATCATGATACGTATTGTATCACCAGGTTCTTGCCAATGAACAGCCTTGGGAGAATGTGGGAAATATTTTTTTGCCTTGTGCTACTGAAAAGTATTACTGACTCAAAAATTCTTATAGTCATTCAAGTTTAAAAGATGAATAGTATCTTAGAGGTTTAGGCCTTCTAATTTAATCTAATCTAACATAGAAAAACTGTACTGGTTTGTGTAGCAGCTACAATGACAACTTATGACGAAAACTCTAATAGACAGCATTTACAGTTGTTTTACCGTTTTTTTGGTGGTGCGTCTTCCGGAATGGTGCTTGCGGGTTTCATCTTGAGGTGCTTGTGCATTGCACTAGTGCTGGGTACCTTTGAAGCTTTGCACAGTGTGCCAATCACCTTTTTGTTTTGTGGTTATTGGTTGAAAGTATTCCCATACTTTGTGCTCTTTACAAACCAGCTTTGACTCTAGGGTGCCAACCAATGACTGGAAACCACTTGACGTCATGCACTCAGCAAGGGTTGGTGATGAAAAGCATTAGTTTTTTAAATTGAAGAATCATAGAAATCAAAAAGGAACATCAATAAACTTTTTTTTAAAAAAAGGTAATTGTTTACATTTACACCGAACTATCGTGGCAGCCCTACAAGCCATATATGGAGACTCGGCCTGTTTTATGATGTAATACAAACCAAGGTATTTACATATGTTCAGCCTACAGCAGTTAGCACCACTAATTTGGTGTTTCAGGCCCAGCTGCTTTTTAAACATGGCAGCCAATCAGAACAGAGATCATTTGTAGTTATCAGTCTTAAAGGCACAGCATGCTGGTTTAATTGTAAGGGATACGTGTGAGGTTGGAAGATGGTCATGTAGAAATGAATGAATGTTTTTTGGTATGTAAAACCATATAAATGTTATAAATTGTTTTTATTTTATAAATTTTTTAAAAGTTTTAAAATTAAAACAGCCAATTAATGCTGGATAGAAGAGCATTAAGATAGTCAAGTGGATTAATATGACTTAACTAATACTGGGCCAACCGAGCCCAAACTGCATGGACCTCCATGAGACACGTTCCTTATAATTAGGCGATCATTAAAAAGCTATAGATTACAGATTACCTGATATGATGTCATGCACTCATTTGTTATTTAAGCATTTGTTATTTAAGTGGAAGTAATGTAGAAATCAAATAAGAACATTAATAAACTCCCTATAGGCCACTAAACAGCCCTAAAGGCCACTTATGGAGACTCGGCCTGATTTGTGATGTCACACAGACCAACTCATTTACACATATTCAGCTTACAGGGGTTTAGCACCGCCCATCTTGTGCCTCAGGCCTAGCTGCTTTTTAAACAAGGCAGCCAATCAGAGATCAGAGATCATTTGCAGATATCAGCCTTAAAGGCACAGCACACTCAAAGGTGATACTAGTCCAGCTCCAGTAGGGCTGTAGAGTCAGCGCTGTTAACGAGTGGATCTAAATAGTATAGCTCTGTTTTTCAGGGCTGGGAAAAGGACCGAGCTGAATATGAGATGAGACGTAAGCGACTGCAACCCCTCACCTGACACATTCGATTACATCACACTCGCACACAGACTCCCCAGCAGGGCCGTGTCTCTTTACGCCCTTCTCGCTGTAAAATGGCCCTCGCAGTGGCCGGGGACCTGAGTGTGGACACAGAGGGGTTTGTGTGAGAGAGAAAAAGTGAGAGTGTGCTCTGTGGGATGAGACTGTAGCCGAGTATGTAACATTACATTACATTAGTTCTGGAGTCTGGGGTGGTCAGTCCACTGTTCTGAGAACAGCAGTAGCTGCTTTGTTTGATGTTTCTGTGTCTCCTTTTCTCAGTGAGGCACTTTGGGGACATAATTATATTTAAAAAGACATTTTCCCAGATGGGAAGCTTTTATTTACTCAGTAAAACACTTTATTATTAAATATTAAACAGTATTAATAGAGTAAGTACAGCTTTTACATGTCAGTGTGTTTATTTAACCCTTTCTAAGCTTCTTCTTGTGGAAACAACCCAGTATTATGTACAGTTCTCATCTAATACCTGCTTTGACTGCTCAGTACTTCATTAAGCTAAATCAAGATTGCTGCTGAAGGAACTGAACACATTCATACAATGTCTGGGGCGTCCAGGAGAAATCTGGAACCTAACTTTGTTCTTCAAACTGGAGCTCAAGATCTGATCTACTTCTCTCACAATAAGATATTCATGTTACTTTGTATTGTATGTATGATTATTTACATCTGTTCTAATCAGATCTGCTGTTCCTACTGGTGAAAATACACATATTAATCAGATAAAGGCTTTTAAGGACTGGTATATGTAAATAAGCTCTGTTCTGATTGGCTGCCATGTATTATGCATCATTCAAAGAGCACTTAGAGCTGCAACACTTCTTATAAATGTAACTAGTGTTGAACTGATGGGTTCAGCATGATATGATCTGTTCTAGAGAAGCTTACTGAGTCAGATCTGTTTACAGTGGTGGTCAGTGGAACCAGATGTCCACTGGTATAAGCTCCCTCACAGAAAGTTAATACATCAAATGGTTATTAATAGATTGCCTGATGTATATGAATGTATTGTTGTATGATGGTTTAGCAGTGCATACAGTGTGTTTCAATGCAAATTAGGTCCAAAAGTAAACATATAACTTGGATTTTTCCAATATTATACCATCATCAACATTCCATATATTAATTCAGAAGATGTGTAGCTTCTCTGGTGGATCTGATAGTACATAAAATGTTGGAGTTCAAGATACGATCTACTCCTTTCACAATAAGATATTCATGATACTTAATATCTGGTGTTCTTACTGGTTCTTAAACAATCAGTTTAGGTGCCCAGAAGTAAATATATGACTACATATATACCACCTAAACTGGTTGTTTTTGTTGTAACTGTTAAGACCTTAACAGCAGACTACTGTATTGTGTGCATGTTGGTGGTCCCTGTTATTCAATATGGCTTCTCCATCTGATGACCTTTCTTTCCTTCACAGTTCCTGCCATGATCACATCGTACCCCAACAACACGCTGGCCACCAAGGGCGAGAAGATTGAGATGAGCTGCAAGGCGCATGGGGAGAAGCCCATCATGGTGCGGTGGGAGAAGGAGGTGGAGAAGGAGAAACAGTCCCACATGATAAATCCAGACATGTGGAGGCACACGGTCACCGTTAAGAAGGTCGGCGAGGAGGTCATCTCCACACTGGAGGTACGTTTGAAACAAGTGCAGTGATCTTCCAATGGAACAAGAGACGATCACGAGATATATAACTTAAAACAAGCAAACATCTGTAGAAATCAAGTAAATAATCTTGGAATATTCTTCATATGATTTGAAGCAGTGGATGAATTATAGAGGAACTAAGCTGCTTTAAGTTCCAAGTGAAGAACATCATCGCTGTCCAAAGGAAAACAAGTATCTTCAACTTTACAGGAGAGACCAAAATCAGTCCCTACCAGATTTTTTTTCCAAGCCAATTTGAAGCATTTCTATTGGTCCGTTTGCCATGAAATTTTCACACGATGTAAAGTACAGCTGTTGTGTTCAAATAATGTGGAAAAATGAAAACAGCAACTATATGGACCCTAACAATCCCCCATAAAGAAGATTTCCACTTTTTCTATACATGCACTCTATCAGTCCAAATATCAGTCTAAAGTTTGGACACACCTACCCAGGTTGTTCTTATTTGTACTATATTAATAGTAATAATATTAGTGAATAAGTGTGAAAAGATCAAAACTATAGAATAAGCATGGCTGGATTACTGACCGGGCCAGTGAGGCCAGCGCCCAAGGGCCCTAGCCATACTTTTGGGGGCCCTAGCCATGATTTTGGGCCCCTTATGAAAATGGACGAGGTGTTGTGGCACTGCTCTGACTTCTACTTCTGGCTATTAGGGGTCCTAGGAAAGAGTGGGGCATAATTTTACAGGGTCCTGGTTATGAGAGCCCCTACCATGGGGCCCTAGAGAAGAGCAGGGCATACCATCATACCTGATCATGAGGGTTGGGGGGCACAACTGGGCAACTCTTTGCCCAGGGGCCCAGACTATCCTTAATCCGTCCTTGAAAATAAGAGGTATGGAATTATTCCTGGAGCAGAATAAAACATCTGGTTGTGTTTGAAGAATGTTTAGAGGGTCTTTTAGAAATGAGCTCATTTGCTTTGATGCAGGTTTACATACTTAGAACATTCTGACCAGCAGCTTCATGAGGAGCCACATGAGCTGCTTCTCTAACAGGACTGAAGAAGATAGTGTAGATGCTGAGATCTTGTTCTGATGAACAGGTTTATAGCTCTTATAAAAATATACATTCTCATTTTTACATTTAAATACAGTCAAATGTTTGTTTTAGAGATATTTTGGTCCATGGGCTCCAACTTCACTATTTACACTCGTCTTTAAACACATTCAGATTAAAATGTCTTTATAACTACAAACATATACATTCACTTAGGTGTTTCCAGACTTTTGACTGGCAGTGTATCTCTGTATAATTCAGCTGAAGAGATTTAAACAGGGTTAGTCAGAAAGGTTTGTTGGGAAATGCTTGATTGTAGAGACTCTCTTTACAGTGGTGGTGATGGGAACCAGGGGTCTCCATGTCTACAACACAAATATAGACATTTTATGTACTATCAGATTCACCAGTGAAGCTACACATCTTCTGAATTAATATATGGAATGTTGATGATGGTATAATAGTGGAAAATTCAAAGTTATATGTTTCTTTGGGACCTAATTTGCATCGAAACACACTGTATGCACTGTTAAACCATCATACAACAATACATTCATATACATCAGGCAATCTATTAATAACCACTTGATGTATTAACTTTCTGTGAGGGAGCTTATAGAGGTGGACGTCTGGTTCCATTGACCACCACTGTAAACAGATCTGACTCTCTAGAGTTTCTCTAGAACAGATAATATCATGATGAACCCATCAGTTCAACACTAGTTACATTTAGTGTAAGCTCTGAGTGCTTTTTGAATGATGCATAATACATGGCAGCCAATCAGAACAGAGCTTATTTACATATACCAGTCCTCTAAAGCCCTTAATCGGATAGTTTAAATCCTTTATCTGATTAATGAGTGTATGTTCACCAGTAAGAACAGCAGATCTGATTAGAACAGATGTAAATAATCATACATACAATACAAAGTATCATGAATATGTTATTGTGAGAGAAGTAGATCAGATCTTGAGCTCCAGTTTGAAGAACAAAGTGTAGTTCCAGATTTCTCCTGGACGCCCCAGACATTGTATGAATGTGTTCAGTTCCTTCAGCAGCAATCTTGATTTAGCTTAATGAAGTACTGAGCAGTCAAAGCAGGTATTAGATGAGAACTGTAAATAATACTGGGTTGTTTCCACAAGGAGAAGCTTGGAAAGGGTTAAATAACTGACGTACTACTGTATTAATACTGTATACTGTATAAAAACCTTTAGGCAGCTCTGCTACTAGCTGCCGTATTAATTATGGAGTTATCTACTGACTTATATTTGCATTTGATTTGTAGACGACAGATGTGATTTTTTTCTGTTTGTTTTGTTGCCATATGCTGACGAGCGGCCAGTAATACAGAGTGACTGTAAAACGCTGATTATAATCATAAGAAAATATCGTTTGCTCACAAAAGCAAATGTGATGTAGAAGTTAAGCGTCTGATTTTCTCTGCTGCTTTCAATGAGCTACAACCGAGAAACGGTTAATATAAAACAACAGCCTGCTGTTACTGCTGAAATCTGCAGTATTTAAGGATTAGCCCTCGAGTCTGCAGGCAATGTGGTGCAATCCTGCCAGCTAGTGGCTGCAGACGGTATTACGGGAAATCAAGTGCAGAGTTAATAACATTGAACTTATACAGATTACAGCCACAGTCCAAACACATGCATGTTAGGTTGATTGGTCACTCTAAACTGCCCGTAGGTGTGAGTGTGCAAGTGACTGTTGGCCATACGATTGACTGGCAAACTGTCCATGGTGTACCCCGCCTTCGCCCGATGACACTGGGATTGGCTCCAGCCCCCCTGTGAACCCGACTAGCAGGATTAAGCGGCAGATAATGGATGGAGATATATATATATATATATACTGATTTATTTTAATGCTTATTTCCTAATTTATGTAAAGCACTTTAAGTTTCCACTGTGTATGAAAGGTGCTATACAAATAAACTTGCCTTGCCTATATATATATATATATATATATATATATATATATATATATATATATATATATATATATATATATATATATATTATTTATAATATTTGGATGACCATATAATACACTGCTGAATGTGTAAGATAACTTAATTTAAGGACTGTTATATTTGGATTGGTATACGTCCATATTTGAATGCATTCCCTGTCCGTCTAGATCTACCCGACTCTGAGGGAGGACTCTGGCTTTTTTTCCTGCCATGCAATCAACTCCTACGGTGAAGACAGAGGGATTATTCAGCTGACCGTCCAAGGTACGAGTTCCAGCATGACTCGAGGGTCATTGGTGAGAAAAGGAAATCAGTTATTCTCTTGCTTGACTAAACAGCTTTTATTTTACTGTGTATCTTTAGAGCCCCCAGAGCCTCCCAAGGTGGAGATTCGGGAGGTAAAGGAGAGGACCATCGCCCTTCGCTGGACGATGGGGTTTGATGGGAACAGCCCGATCACTGGCTACGACATTGAGTGCAAAAATAAATCAGGTAGTGTACAAACTGCTGGCCGTACAGCAAAGTGAATGCTTGTCCAGCACATTCAGGTCTTATCAGTTACTTAAGGGGCTTCCCGGAGAGGTGAGTTAGACTAAACTGGGTTACTCTGTATGACAGTGTGAACAGCAGTAAACCACATTCAATCTGATAGTTTCAGTTTCAGCTCTGATCTGATTATTAACCCCCAGCTCAGACTTTACCGTCAGTACTATTAAGTCCTTATCTGCACAGGAACAGAAATTAAAACTCGGCCCCTCAGTTCCAGTGAAAGGAAGTCTTAATGCTTCAGCAGACCAATAGATTCTGGACAATTTCATGCTCCCAACTTTGTGGGGACAGTTTGGGGGACGACCCCTTCCTGTTCCAACATGACTGTCCACCCGTGCACAAAGCAGCTCCATAAAGACATGAAGGAGCGAGTTTGGTTGGCTCATGGTATATACATCCCTCAAGTACATAGGACCCTTTAAGTCTTATAAAATGCTACCACAGTGTTGCAAACCTTCCTTCCTGCTCTTTGGTTTACAGCAAGCTGGGACAAAGCTCGTAGGACCAGAGACGTCTCGCCCACTCTGAATCTGGCCACCATCATCGAGCTTCACCCTTCGTCCACCTATAACATCCGCATGTTCGCCAAGAACCACATTGGAGACAGCGAACCCAGCAATGAGCTCACTGTGACTACAGATGAAGCAGGTAACCCAAATCAAACTACAGATAGACTTTCAGGTCATGCTCTGAAGATGATCTAAATCGTTCTTCAGGCTTATTTATGGTCTGATTTATATTTAACAATTTATTTAGCCAATGAAGCTTAAAGGGAAGCTTGAAATTATTATGTGATTGAATCAAATGATGATGACATGATATATTGTATATATATATATTATAGTATAATTAGATGATATTGGTCTATAATAGTTCAGTAAAAAGCAAATAAACTGTATATAAATGCCAAGAACACAATTATTAATTTCTAGATGCCGAGAATGAAAAGTAGTAGAAATATTATGCAATCCTGCCATCTAGTGGTGGCAAAACGGTATCATTTATTTCTCAGCCGAAGGAAAATGATGATCAGGACCACCACAGAGCAGGTATTATTTGGGTGGTGCATCATTCTTAGTCCGGCAGTGACACTGACATGGCGTATTTGTTGTGCTGGTGTGAGTGGATCAGACACAGCAGTGCTGTTTGAGTGTTTAACTACCTCAGTGTCACTGCTGGACTCGTCCACCAACCAAAACTATCCAGACAACAGTGTCCTGTGGGTGGCGTCCTGTGACCACTGATGATGAACTAGAGGAACACAAACTGTGCAGCAGCAGATGAGCTACTGTCTCTGACTTTACATCTACAAGGTGGACCAGCAAGTAGTAGGAGTGTCTAATAGAGTGGACAGTGAGTGCTGTCACCACACACACTAACAAACCACCACCATGTCAGTGTCACTGCAGTGCTGAGAATTATCCACCTCCCTAATAGTATCTGCTCTGTGGTGGTCCTGTGGGGGTCCTGATCATTAAAGAACAGAGTAATAAAGTATACAGAGAATCAGATGAACTACAGTCTGTAAATGGAGCTCCAGTATGATCAGTGTATATGATTTTTGTATATAGGCTTATCATGGAAACTTGTACTACATTATCATTACAAGCTTAACGAATACTTTTTATTAATAGTTAATAATAGCTAATAGTATCGTTACTGCGATATGGAGAAAAACGAATACTAAAATATGGAGTATAGTAGAATCTCAAAGCTGATATCCAGATACTCGCAAGTCTTAGTCTACTATGAAAGTCTGAACCAGGTAACTCTGATTGGACTCCCATATATTGCTCCTGATTGGTCGTGTGTCAAAAGCCTGCTGTTCTGAACTGTCGCTGATATGTTATTAATAACGTGGCTGTGTTTGTGTTACAGATCCTGAAGGTCCACCTCAAGATGTGACTCTTGAAGCCATTTCTTCTCAGAGCATCAAAGTTACATGGAAGGTATAGAAGTTCATGACTGCAGTATGTTCAGACAGATTCAATCACAGTAAGACGATCTGGGTTGGATTCCCGGTCCGGGTGGTTCTGTGTGGAGTGTGTATGTTCTCTCCGTGTTTGAGTGGGTTCCTCCGGGTACTCCGGTTTCCTCCCACAGTCCAAACACATACATGTTAGGATCCTCACTCTAGACTGCCTGTAGGTGAGAGTGTGTGTTGGCCATGCAATGCCCGATGACGCTGGGATTGGCTCCAGCCCTCCCGTGACCCCAACTAGTGGGATAAAGCAGAAGATAATGGATGGATGGAGTAAAATCCAGCTGGCTAGTTAATCTTAACCAAGCTACAGTGTTTATTTACTACTTTACTTTTCATCATTTCAAAATAACAATGTGTTTATTAATGATCTGATAACTATTTTATTAATAATTGTCTAATTAATATCCTTCTTCTACTAATTCGTGGTACACATTTTTTTGGTGGTACACACAGTTTCCTGGTATCAACACTCTTCCGACTCTGGAATGTTTGCGAATGCTGTGTTTGTACAGCTTTTTGAACCGGCGTTCCATAAAAACTATCATTTTTTCTCATTAAGAATACATGGGGTGGAAAAAGACACGCCCATCTACTGGTCATCTACTCAACCAACAGAAACTGCTTCACATACACTATCTTAAAGCAGAACCCTGAGCACAAATTGATTTTTGAGCAGTTCCTTAGAAAAAAACCCTCAATATTTACTATATTAATATGAGAAATATAATATCTTAATTTTTTGGTGATTTTTATTTTTCTACATCATTTGAACACATTAGTCACTGTTTACATTGTATGAAAATTTAACGATGAATGGACCAATGGAAAGGCTCCAAAATAACCTGGAAACATTTCTGGTTCCATTGACTTGCATTAAGAGTGTAGAAGGTTTTTGGCCTCTCCTGTAAAGTTACAGTAGTGAAGTAGTCACTTTCCACTTTGGGATCAAAACTCTGCTGTGCTGCTGTGTTTTCTCCCACAGGCTCCTCAGAAACACCTCCAGAACGGGATGATTCGAGGGTATCAGGTGTGCCACAGAGAACACTCCATGAACGGGAGTCACCAGTTCATCTGCATCAGCGTGGAGAGCACGGGCGAGACCGAAACACTCACCCTCAACAACCTGAAGAAATACACTCAGTACGAGGTGGTAGTGCAGGCCAGCAACAGCGCCGGGCCCGGCCCCGCGTCCAGCGAGGTCCGAGCTACTACCATGGAAGACGGTAAGACCACAGACGGAGCTGGAGTTGATTGCAGTGATTAAAACAATAGAACAATAGAAAGTCTGACTGTTTATACGATCAATTCTACTGAACTGGTTCAAAGTCAGAGCTCAAAATACATTTTGGACTTTAAACTTCAAGATTTTATCATGAATTAAACAGCTTATAATCAGATTTTTGCATTTGAAAGGTAAATTTTAAATGTTTATATGAATCTACATGCATCAACCATTTATTATCACTTGCACAAGAAGGTTTACTGAGAAAATTATGCAGCTCTTTAACTCTTGGATGCACAACCTAGATTAAAAAGTGACCCATCTGAGATTTTATTTCGGTAATAAATTAATTTCATCATTCGAGCTTCCATGAATTCCTTAGTTTACTTGTTTTAGATCATCACAAATCCTGATTTCAGTTTTATTATTTACTTTATTAATAAAAACCTATTTTTTATCACTCTTGTATCACTGCCTTCTAACACACACTATGGCTCAGAATTAACCCTTACATGCTCACTGTGGAGTTGTTGATGTTTGTAAACATTTGCCATCAGGAATATATTTGCAAACACTATTTTTGTTCATGAAGTAAATTAATAAGAATTAAAATAATGATTTAAGGTCAAAAACAACAATGAACACTTGGAACATTAAATAATAAAATGAAACTGATTTAAATACTCCGCAGTATATACAATAACATAGGAAATTAATAGCTTGTGCATCAAAGGGTTAATAAGTAGTTTATCTGGGTAGGAAACATTTATCTCTCCAAAAAGAACACAGTAGAAGAAATACAAACAAACTGGCAAGAACACGCGTCCTTACTTCCAAGATTCCCAGTTTTCTTGGCTGCCTTAGACTTTTGGACTATCGCGTCTTATGAGCCAACAGTGTTAATGTGCTACAGTTCATACACCTACATCAGTACACAATGTTTTTATGATACTGAGAAGAAACTAATACATAACAACTCAAACATTTACATATAGGAGTATTATTCGGGTGTATCAAGAGTAATCAGACTGCAACAACAGAGTAGTCAGACTGTAACAACATAGTAATTAGTCTGTAACAACAGAGTAATCTGACTGTAACATCAGAGGAATCTGACTGTAACATCAGAGTAATCGGTCTATAACAACAAAGTAATCCGACTGTAACAACAGAGTAATTAGACTAACAACAGAAAAATCGGTCTGTAACAACAGAGTAATCAGACTGTAACAACAGAGTAATCTGACTGTAACAACAGAGTAATCAGACTGTAACAACAGAAAAATCGGTCTGTAACAACAGAGTAATCAGACTGTAACAACAGAGTAATCTGACTGTAACAACAGAGTAATCAGACTGTAACAACAGAAAAATCGGTCTGTAACAACAGAGTAATCAGACTGTCACTACAGAGGAATCAATCTATGAAAACAGAGTAATCTGACTGTAACAACAGAGGAATCAGACTGTAACAACAGTGTAACAAGCAGTTTGTTAATACTAGAGTTGGCTTTTCTGAGTGTAGCAGATGAGGAGACAACAATTGGATCTGTGATTAATTGGATTTCTTTAGATTTTGTTCGTGAAATGATAATAAATGTCAAGTGGTTAATAGTGTTCTTTACATGTGGTTCTCTTTTTGTTCAGTTCCAACTTCAACTCAGCATCAGAAGAACTAAATATTATTTCAGGTTTTAGTGATTTTCAGTTTTCTTCATAATTTTAGCTCAGTAGCTGTTTGTTATTTAAATATTTCATGATCATTGGACCAATGCAAAATGCTGCAATGCTGCAAAATATCTGGAGATCTGCAGATGTTGTCTTATAAAAATACAATACATTTTTGGGCTCCAGTAATTTATTGTAAGCATATCGTCGCTATACAAAAAAGAAAAAGACATACATCTCTAATTCTTTGTCAGTTTTCATTTTTCTACATCATATCCTGTTGAATTTTTGAAATGCTCCAAAATATATTGGAATTAAACCACTTTACATTGACTTTCATTGAAAGTTGAGAACGTTTTTTGCCTCTCCTGTAAAGCTACTTTTAATTTTGGAGACTATATAGTGATATTATGTTAACATGTCTACACTAATAGTGCCCTTTGAGGGCCCTGGAGGACTGAACTCCCCCATAGCTTTGTGGTCTTCCTGCTCAAACACTACACCTGGTCATTATCTTCTGAACTGAATCGTTTTTTGTGTTTGAGTAGAGAAATCACCAAACTCTGCTGGAAACTGAGGAACCCATTTGCATGACTCAAATGATTGATTTCTTTTGTCTTTTCTTCTCAGTGCCCAGCAGACCTCCTGAGAAGGTTCAAGCCACAGCCACATCTCCAGAGACCATCTCACTGTCATGGTTGACTCCAGCCAAGGAAGCTCTAAACGGCGTCCTGCAAGGCTTTCGCATCATCTACTGGGCCAACTTACCTGACGGAGGTACGCCACCGACTCCACAGTCACCTTCATGGGTTGACACACATTTTAGGACATCCAGTGCTGCTTGTGGGTCCACCTTGTAGATGTAAAGTCAGAGACAGTAGCTCATGTGCTGCTGCACAGTTTGTGTTCCTCTAGTCCTTCATCAGTGGACAAAGGACGCCGCCCACAGGGCACTGCTGTCTGGATAGTTTTGGTTGGACAGTTCTCAGTCCAGCAGTGACACTGAGGTGTTTAAACGCTCCGGCAGCAGCACTGCTGTGTCTGATCCACTCATACCAGCACAACACACACTAACACACCACCACCACGTCAGTATAACTGCAGTGCTGAGAATGATCTACCTTCCTAATAGTCCTAATAGGTTCTGACCATTATAGAACAGGTCAATAGGAGATAAACAAAGTATACAGAGATGCAGCTCCTGTATGGTCAGTGGAGCCGATACACTGGACAGTGTGTGTAGCTATAAGGAGGTGGCTTTACTATTATGACTGATCCGTATCTTCTGAAATAGAGGGTATAATAATAGGGGGTTTGTTTCTGCTTCTGGGAAGGCTTTACACCAGATGTTGGGACGTTGCTGTGAGGATGCTGTGAGGAACATTGCTGTGAGCCTTAGGACATGTTCACACTTGGCAGGTTTGGTGCAATTAAAACAAACCCTGATGCAATTGCTCTCTTAGTGCAGTTCGTTAGAACAAGCATGCAAGCTGCCATGCGAACCCTGGTGTGTCTGAAATAAGCAGACCCCCGTGTCTGGTGCAGTTTGTTTGAAAAACAGCCGAAAGTTTGAAATTAAGTAACACAGTCTCTACAAAGAACATACTTAAAGCAACACTCTGTACCTTTATCAGGGAAATATAGGGTGTGTCTCAAATCCTAGTGAGTGTGTAAGTAGGCTGTCTAGGTAGCAGCTGTGTAAGTAGAAGTGTTCTCTCCTCATCTCTCCTCATAAAACAGATTACTGAGACGCTCTAGTTAGAGAGAGACTGCGTCACAGCTTGTTCCGGCCCACTGCAGCACGCCACCGGTGGTTTAGCTAGCTGCTTAGCTACCGACCGGCTGTCCAAAACAATCCGCAACAAAATCCGCTAGCATGAATGCTAATGGCTCGAGTATAAAACTGCACAATGGTTACAGAGTTGATAATAAAATACTGTTTTGTGTGATTATATGACCAGAAACACATAAAACTCCAGAGAGAATCAAAATAACTCACATTTTAAAACCACTTCACTGCTCATAGATTAGCCTGTGTTGCATCATGGGATTGTCTTAGCAGCTGAGGAAGTGTTCGATGCTTTCTTAAAATCAGGTCTAAATAAGGTTCCTCAGTAGACAGCATGTTTAAGATATCCAAGAATTGGGACAGTCTACATGTGGGGAGTGCATACTATGATGTAAAATGCTGCCTATGTAGACCCTCACTAGGGTTTGAGATAGACCCATAATTACACACAGCTCACAGAACAGCATGTCGGACCACCACAAGCGGGTGAATCTGACTTTTTTGTTGCGAGAGCATTAAAAGGCCTCGTTTCCAGCTTGCTCTGTAGTGTTCAGAGCTGTAGCTTGCTAGCCTAAGCTCACATGAGCATACAGTACCTTCCACTGAGGTACAGGGTCAGTTCCAGCGAAGCAAGACTTAAAAACACTCACATCTGATATCACATATTCAAATATCTGGTGTGGAGATGACAGAAAGATAAAAAATAGAATAGTTTTGTGGTGATTTGTGGTGTCTTCCTGCTGGGATGTGTTAACGCTAACATAGTTAGCCAGTTATAAGTTTAACCCACCACAGTACAGACTCAGTTTCAGTAACTGATTTTAAAATAATGCCATCTGGATAAATAATCTGAGATCATGCTGAGAGAGACGGTGTTGAATCTGTTGTACAGTTTGTTTAAGTGTTTCTTGGATCTGATTTGATAGCATAACACCAGCTCAGAACAGCATAGTACGGTCCTGACAACCATTTGGTTGAACAGCGGGAATTAAAAACCAAAAAGTATTTGAATAGAACTATTTGAGGCTTTATAGTGACTCACAGCATCTCACACACACCATATTTAGGTACATTTTTTAATCAGTTTTAACAAAAATATTACAGAGTATTGCTTTAAATGTGATCTTTACACCTTTTATTGCACAAATTCTATTTTTTTGCTGAATTTAAAATCCACCGTATCCCACCGTATCTCTGGACTTTTAGTCAAACCACACCCACAAAAGCAGCTCATCCTGAGTGTAAACAGTATCTAGTATCTAAATAACCAACGTTATTCATGACAACAGCCTAGCAACCAGCTAAACTCAGATATAGAGGTGCAGTTATTGTAGTAAATATGATCAAAGTGGAACTCGCTCTCATACGACTCAGCCTTCAAAATTCAGCTACGTTAGCTTAGCATAATTTGAGCCACAGAACTTAGCAGGTGAAGTAAATGCGCCCACCCAGTTTACGTCCACGTCCACGGAGGCTCTTGAACTCCTCCCGCTGGTTTCCTTACACGCCCATATTGTTAGAACAGATTCAGACTTAAGATCCAGTCGTCGTGTAAGCCTACGTCCCATAGTTGTGATAATCTTCAGCCGTGAAATGATCTATAGATGATTGAGTGAGAGGATGGTCTTTTCCAATGTGTCTGTTTAAAAGTTGACAGATTTAGCCCACTTTCTGGATATTTCGGGGTCTTTGGGCCATTTGTGCATGGGGGTCCACCATACATTCGATAACTGCAGTCAGAAACAACAACACCTGTCATTGTGTATTACTGCAAGTGCGTCTTCTAGCATTGTTGTCCACCATCTACATCACACGCATAATGCCTGTGGCAGGTTCTGAACAGTGGGCAGAGCTAAACAGTCTTTTAAATCGTATTTCTTGACTTTGTAGCAAATAAAACATTTTCTGACTTTTAATAACCACGTTATTAATCAAGTTAGGATCTCAAATTCCACTGTAGTTATGTGTTTGACATTTTCATATTCGCTGGTGCTTAGCCTTTAACATATTAGAGAGTATAAAATATGGCATAACCTTTAAACAGGCCACATGACAGGTCACATGTTTATTTTTTTCAAGGATGACAATAAAGGCTAAACATGTGCATACTTTTTATAACGCCTATAACACCCTCAAACACAAAAAGCATGTAAATGAGGCTCATTTCTAAAAGAAAATTTAAATTCTTAAAAATCACAACCAGATTTATTCTGCTCGAGGAATAATTCCATCACAAGTCGTCCCAATTATTTATGAATATAATTAATATTAAAATAGTAAATCCTGGGTAGATGTGTACAAACTTGGTGTAGACTACAAGCGCCTACTTGGAAGCCATTCACTCACTCCCTCGCATTTAGCAGGCTGACGCTTCTCCAGGAGCGGTAGTTATTACTTCTGTGTCAAATACTTCACTGCCAGAAGAGGTTGGTCAGTTTATTAGGTCCTTGTATCTACACTCTTTCTCCATTTTATCAGCTCTAACTACCATAACCCTCACCCCAGTCCTAAACTGAACACTGGTATTAAATGTAACCCTGAGCCTAACACCATTGACTTTCCTCAATAGTTTGCACATCTATTGACAAACGAGTGCCTATCCTTGTACCCACCTGACAATTCTATTGGTCTACATAATTCTTCGATAAGGATTATACAAGGTACACATTTAAACAATGGGTGCATCTATGCTTAGCTCAGTTTACTTACTAGTAGCCTCATTTCTGGGATTTTCCAAATGAATCACCACCTAAGCATATCTAGCCAAGAGCAGCTCTGTGGTCAGTTTCTGGAGGGCTAACGGAAGACTAACACAACCTGTACATCAACAGATAAACTGTGCACCAGCCATGTAGTAGCTACAAGGGTTTCTAATAAATTGGCCACGTGTGTAATATTCTCAGACGCAAGGTTGCATCCTCTCATGAACTGCCGTGCAGGAACTCATCATGCTCAGTATTTTACCGCCACCAGGGGGCAGAATGTGCTCTTGGAATTGGCATCCCACCGTAAAAAAGGGGGCAACAGTAATAGATTCAATTACATTAATGTGCCATCGCAGTGCGAGTAATGCTTATTTGAAACAGGACCTGATTAAGCTTGTTTAAATGGATGGATACTTAATCATTAAAGCTCGGAGCTTTAGTGGACCCCAATGCAGCTTATTACTTAATCCATAAAGGGCATGCTGCCTAGTGCCTGTTCGGCTGTTCCGACCCCCTGTTAAGATGCTGCATCATCATCTCAGATAGGCGTCCGTTCAGGGATACAGATGCACGGCGGAAAAGAAGAGACCTGTATTGCAGGAATACCTACTAATCCATCTGTTCTCTCAAACTATTTGTTTTTAGATTGCCTCATTATACGCGTATAGAGCTCACGCCTGGATGGAGCGAACGCTAAAGCAGGCTTGTTTGCAGGCTGCTGCAGGAGTAGAGAGAGAATATAGATATCAATAATGTAAAGACTTCCAGGGCCAGCTTTGGACAGGAGGAGAGACGCCTTTCTGTGCACAGCAGAAACTGAACTGGTTACTATGCCTGGATTATTGTATGAAATGAATCTTACTTCATCAGTGATTCTTGTTTTCAAGGCATAATGGTACATGACAGCAGGTGTGGGCAATGATATGATATTTATGGGTATCGTGATGAGCTTGTTGTGAATATCACCATCACTTAAAGAACCAGCAGCGTGTTCTATTATAGAAGAGCTTATTAGAACATATATGGGTGATTCTTTAATTAGGTGAACTTTTATGTCCCTAGGTTATAAATTTGTGTTAAAATTACTTTAATACAAAACAAACATTTTTGGTATTAAAAAGATTAATCATTGCATCACCAAAAAAATTACACACCAAAATAATTATGATTTCCATTTTTTATGATGATTTAAACATCAATATTTTGCAACTTTGGCTTTGTCATTAGCAATTTATGAAAAAGATCACAATATGAGTTTCATAAAAACTTAAAAACTAAATGTACTGTTTAGTTTTATATTTGTACCTATGCATATTTGTGAGCAATATATTATCATTCCCAACATTATCGTCATTACCGCAACAGTGTATGACTTCTGCAGGGAACTATTTAAAGGTAGCACTTGTTTATGTTGTAACCATGGAAACAAAGACTCACAAGGGAGCACATGACAGGCATGAGTGAGGAGTGACATGTTAGTGTGTGTAAATGGGAGTAACTGAATGGTGTATTGCTCCTGATCATAGAGTACATTTATTCAGAGTCATTACCGTTTACATCAGTACAGCAGTACTTTACAACTAAACATTACATTTACACATTATTTATTTATTTATTTATAACTAAACATTACATTTACACATTATTTATTTATTTTTTTATAACTAAACATTACATTTACACATTATTTATTTATTTATTTATAACTAAACATTACATTTACACATTATTTATTTATTTACAACAATACATTACATTTACACATTATTTATTTGTTTATTTACAACTAAACATTACATTTACACATTATTTATTTATTTTTTTATAACTGAACATTACATTTACACATTATTTATTTATTTACAACAATACATTACATTTACACATTATTTATTTATTTACAACAATACATTACATTTACACATTATTTATTTGTTTATTTACAACTAAACATTACATTTACACATTATTTATTTATTTATTTATAACTGAACATTACATTTACACATTATTTATTTATTTATTTACAATTAAACATTACATTTACACATTATTTATTTATTTACAACAATACATTACATTTACACTTTATTTATTTGTTTATTTACAACTAAACATTACATTTACACAATATTTATTTATTTACAACTTAACATTACATTTACACATTATTTATTTATTTACAACAATACATTACATTTACACATTATTTATTTATTTATTTACAATTAAACATTACATTTACACTTTATTTATTTATTTACAACTAAACATTACATTTACACATTATTTATTTATTTACAATTAAACATTACATTTACACATTATTTATTTATTTACAACAATACATTACATTTACACTTTATTTATTTGTTTATTTACAACTAAACATTACATTTACACAATATTTATTTATTTACAACTAAACATTACATTTACACATTATTTATTTATTTACAACAATACATTACATTTACACATTATTTATTTATTTATTTACAATTAAACATTACATTTACACGTGTTTACATGTGTTCTCTGGTGGTCCTGTGGGGGTTCTGATCATTAAAGAACAGAGTAATAAAGTATACAGAGAATCAGATTAACTACAGTCTGTAAGTGTAGCTCATATATGATCAGTGGAGCTGATAAATTTTCCATTTCATTAAGTCTTCCATTTTTTCTATATGGGCTATTTGATGTTCCTCTTGAGCCTCATACACGATATGCAGTTTGCATATGATTTTTTCGTGATGGATCTAAGAACATGTGAGTTTCTCACTTGCCGTATCTCTGTTTTCCCAGAACTGGGAGAGATCAGGAACATCACCACCCTGCAGCCCCCACTTGAGCTTGACGGCCTGGAGAAGTACACCAACTACAGCATCCAGGTTCTGGCGTTTACTCGGGCCGGCGACGGCGTGCGCAGCGAGCAGATTTACATCCGCACCAAAGAGGACGGTAATCCCACCTTTCTTTATAGTCTGCTTCCGATACTGGACCCGGTCCAGAGCGTATAGGAGCTGCCATCGTGTTAAATGAAGTTAAGGCTGCGAGGCAGGATCTACTGTTGGTCTTCTACTGTAATCATTCATAGAAGAAAAGAGTCAGAAAAGAGGGGGTGATTAATCACACACGCTTAAAACTAAGGTAGCTTTGAAAACATGAGGGTTCTTTACAACAATGGAAGGAGCTGCAGTTTGAACCTGGCATGGAAGTTTGACGTTCTCTACCAGTTACCAAGGTTATAATAGTTTTGGATTTGTAATTATAGTTTAGTTTCACTTTGTTGTGACTCTAATTCAGTTAGTTTTTTTTTTTTTATTGGATGCATTTCTATACACCAACAAAAGTAATAATTAACATAACATTGCTGTCCAAAGGAGAAAACACAGATAAAAAAAAATAAATAAATAAAAAAAAAATAAAAATAAAAAATAAAATATACAACAACCAGAAAGAACAAAAAACTATGTACTCCGAAAATGCCAGCCCCACAGGGCAGGCCAAATATCTCCTCCAGTAAGATTATTTCTTTCCCCTTTTACCCCTTTTTTTTCCCAGCATCCCCGCCCCACCTCCTTTCCCCTCCCCTCTACTCCCTTCCCTTCCCTCCCATCAACCTATTAACAATCACAAAAACAAAACCAAAAAATAAATAAATAAATAAAAAAGAAGAAGAAAAAGGAAAAAAAAAATAAAGAAAAAAATACATCAATAAAAATAAAACAAAGAAAATTGATAATCCCCTCAATCAGCCGGCATAAACTGAAGTGAATTGAAAAAAATAAAGAAAGGATTCCACTTTCTTTATAATAAAATGTTGCAGTATTGCCTTTCAAGGTAGGTCTTATCTTTTCCATAGTAAGAAAATGCATGACATCTCGGAGCCACAGTAGTAATATGCGACGTCTTGCCAATAAAGACGTATATGCTATTATTTCTGACTGAGCCTTATCGAGCTCAGTAGAAAAAACAAATATTGCGACTAAAGGGATCTTATTAATGTTAATGCCCAGAACTTTTGTCATAATCTTAAAATGTTCTGACCAAAATTTATGTAAAGAGGGACAAAATAGCTAAAACTGCTCGAGTGGAAAAAAATGATTTAGTATCTTCAAGGCTTATAAATAAATGGACATACACAAAAACAAAGGGCTTTCTATCTATAATTTCAGTACGTTTTAGTCAGATTTGTAAACACAGAATACAGTTCCAGTTAGTTTTCGTTTTTGTCTTTTAATTGCCGTTTTTATTGATTTCAGTTAACGAAAATGTTTTCTCTATTTCAGTTTTCGTGATTTCGTTCGTTTTCGTGAACGATAACAACCCTGCCAGTTTCTTTCCTAGAATTGTGTGTTTCGGACCCTCATTTTTTTTTAGAGACCACATCCATATCCCAAAAGGTCAAATCCAGACCTGCCAACCTTTACGCTGCTACGATGAGTCACTTCAAAATACGGATAAGTTATTGATGGCTTTGAGTTCAACTGTCTCGGCATTCGTGCTCTAGATAACTCGTCTATGGGTGTAACCGCATTGGGCAGCAACCTGCTGGGAAAAGAAGACTTCGACCAATCATAGCGCTAGTTTAAACTCTTCAAACAGGCTACAAGCGGAGAGCCAATAAGGTTATTCACTCTTGCAGCTCCGGGTGAGTTGAATTTTGGTTCGAGTGAAATGTTAAACTTTTTGAAGGCAATCGAGTCACATAGTCGTGTGGACGTCCCAGTTTCAATAAACATATTTACCAATGCATCCTCACGCTCGCCGAGCTCCTGTGTATTAACCAACCAGCAGCCTGGTCGCCAGTGAAAGCAGTCCATTATGGTTGTTTTCTTTCCGGTGCTACCTGGCCAGGATGTGGCTCCTCTTTCGGGGGAGCTACTCAGAGGGGCTAGCTTGTCAAGGTACTCGCAATTAGCCTTCTTGTGCGCGCTTCTCTAGTGGACTTTAAGATTGGTGGGGTTCTTCCTCCTGAGAAGTACTCCACATATTTTATCACCTGTTTCCAATACAAGACACTTGGTTTTATGTTTCTGGCAGTCATATTCAGAGAAATCCCGTATAGGACTCTCCGCCAATAGCTAACGTAAAACTGCTTGATCGGAAAAAAACGATTTGGTATCTTCAAGGCTTATAAATAAATGGACATACACGAAAACGAAGGGCTTTCTATCTATAATTTCAGTACGTTGTAGTTAGATTTGTAAACGGAGAATACAGTTCCAGTTAGTTTTCGTTTTTGTCTTTTAATTGTCGTTTTTATTGATTTCAGTTAACGAAAATGTTTTCTCTATTTCAGTTTTCGTGATTTCATTTGTTTTCGTGAACGATAATAACCCTGCCAGTTACTTTCCTAGAATTGTGTGTTTCGGACCCTCATTTTTTTTTAGAGACCACATCCATATCCCAAAAGGTCAAATCCAGAGCTGCTAACCATTTTTACGCATTTAGACATCAAACTACGCTGCTACGATGAGTCACTTCAAAATACGGATAAGTCATTGATGGCTTTGAGTTCAACTGTCTCGGCATTCGTGCTCTAGATAACTCGTCTATGGGTGTAACCGCATTGGGCAGCAACCTGCTGGGAAAAGAAGACTTCGACCAATCATAGCGCTTGTTTTAAACTCTTCAAACAGAGTGGAGAGCTGGAGAGCCGTCAGAACGAAAGTAACGAATTTGGTTTTCTTCCCTCTCGGTCCATCTTCATACTGTGTGCTTTCTGTCCTCTAGTGTTGGATTGGGGTGTTTTTTGTTTTTTTTTAATGAGCATGCATTCACTGTTTCCCGTTGGCCTGTTCCCCCAAAAACTTTAAACATAGATTAAGCCAGCCGCCTATCGCCAATACGCAGTTAAACTAGCCTTTAGTTCACAAGTAAAATTTACAGCTTTATAAAATACCAATTTCTAATAGGTGGTCCATAAAGTCAACAGATATCAGTTCAGAGTCTAGAAAACTATGTACCTATGAAAGTATGAAGTGATTCTACTGTACTGTTTAAGTAAATGGCATTCAATATCACCAACATGTTCAAGTGTATTTTAGTGACAATTGTAATTTAACACATTAAATGGTATTAAATGTTCATAATAATAACAGATATCGGTCCAGTAAAATTTAATATTAATCACAAACCTTTGGCAATAAAAAAAACATTAGAACATGTTCTAAAAAGTGTATGAAAGCACAGAAAACTGAAATATATACCTTTTCATTAAAAGAGTTCTTGTTTTCTTCATAGTCTTTATAGTATGTTGAATAACTAGATATGGTGGTGAAGTAAGTGGGAACTATGTGCTTAGTTATAAGTTGTGATGGGCGAGCATGTGAACTTAATCAATACTGATCAGCAAATGTACCTGACCTCGCTCGCGTGCTGCGCCACCCCACCGCAAGAAGTTGCTACTCCAAGGTTGGCAGGTCTCCATTGCTGATAGTCATGAAATGGAAAGAGTCACATCTGCTTGAAATTCCCTCTCCCCTCCAGTTCCGGGCCCACCAGGCGGGGTGAAGGCGGCAGCCGCGTCCAACTCCGTTGTGTACGTGTCCTGGCTCCCTCCGCTCAAGCTGAACGGCGTGATCAGGAAATATACAGTGTTCTGCTCCAGCTCGTACCCCACGGTAAGCATCTCCACCATTAGGTTCACTGAATCTGTCAACAGCATTAACAGGGTTAATGAATAACGTCACTAGATGTTGAAACCTTGCTGTGAGGATTCAATTGCACTCAGCCTCTAGATTAGCATTAGTGAGGTTAGGTACTGTTGTTGGATGATCAGTTCTGGATCATCACAAACGTGTTGGACAGTACCAGTCCAGTGCTGAGAGGACTTTATACCACTCTAGCTCACCCGTGTCGTTGGACATGGTGACCTTAGGCTTCAGAGCTCCGGCTGCTCCAGAGTGCTCAGTACTGGTCAATGGAGATTATACAAGCACTGCAATTACAGCTTCCATTTTTCTCAGAAGGCTCAATTTCAGTTCCTCACCTCCAAAGTTCAGCTGGTTGAGCTCTTATTTTCTTCTTCTCACCATCCAAATAGCCCTAAACACATTCAGTGAGTTAAGGTCTGGACTCAAATCTGGTCTCCTCAGAAATATCTCCTGAAAAATAAACTTCTGGCCATTTAGACCTGAAATTAAACAAGCGAGTGGTGGACTCTGGATTTTACACAGTGCCGGCAGTACAGCAGTGATAACTCTGGACATCTAAGGGTTAAAACTTTTACTCCCTGCGTTTTTTACCACAGCTGTGTCATCATCTTTGAAGTTCTGAGCTTTAACAGCTTTAATGGTGTCCGTATATCTCTCAGCCGTTTATGAATGGACAGGCAGTTTACTTGGTGATAAATGCTCAGTGCTAATGTCTGTGCGGGTGCGCACTCGTCTTTCCGGCAGGTGGTGAGTGAGTTCGAAGCTGCTCCAGACGAGTTCCTCCACAGGGTGCAGAACCTGAGCCGCAACAGGAAATACAGCATCTGGGTGATGGCAGTGACCGCAGCAGGCCGCGGGAACAGCAGTGAGGTCATCACAGTTGAGCCTCTTGCCAAAGGTGAGCCCAAAAGTGATTACTGGGGGGGATAAGGTTTGACTTGGCTGTTGGAAAATCAAATGTTTCAAACAAGCTTCCTCCATATCCCAAATATAGGAGATCAGCAGATCCAGGTTATGGTTGGTGTGTTAAATAGAGATGCGTATAGGGTTTCTGGCACCGTTTGTCATATTGTAACCTAAAAAAATCATATCTAGCTGAATATCTACTATATTTACATCATATCTAATGGAATATCTACTATATCAAAATCATATCTAATGAAATATCTACTATATGAAAAGCATAACTAGCTGAATATCTACTATATTTAAATCATTTCTAGCTGGATATCTACTGTATCTAAATAATTTCTAGCTGAATATCTACTGTATCTAAATCATTTCTAGCTGACTATCTACTATATTTAGATCATTTCTAGCTGAATATCTACTATAACTAAATCATATCTAGCTGACTATCTACTATATTTAGATCATTTCTAGCTGAATATCTACTATAACTAAATCATATCTAGCTGAATATCTACTATATCTATATCATACCTAGCTGAATATCTACTATATCTAAATCTACTATATCTAGCTAAATATTTACTATATCTAAATCATATCTAACTGAATATCTACTATATCTAAATAATTTCTAGCTGAATTTCTACTATAACTAAATCATATCTAGCTGAATATCTACTATATCTAAATCATATCTAGCTGAATATCTACTGTACATAAATCATATCTAACGGAATATCTACTATATCTAGCTGAATATCTACTATATCTAGCTGAATATCTACTTAATCTATATCATATCTAGCTGAATATCTAATATATCTAAATCTACTATATCTAGCTGAATACTATATCTAAATCATATCTAGCTGAATATCTACTGTATCTAAATCATATCTAGCTGAATATCTACTATATCTAAATCATATCCAGCTGAATATCTACTGTATCTAAATCATATCTAGCTGAATATCTACTATATCTAAATCATATCCAGCTGAATATCTACTATATCTAAATCATATCCAGCTGAATATTTACTATATCTAAATCATAACTAGCTGAATATTTACTATATCTAAATCATATCCAGCTGAATATCTACTATATCTAAATCATATCTAGCTGAATATTTACTATATCTAAATCATAACTAGCTGAATATCTACTATATCTAAATCATATCTAGCTCAATATCTACTATATCTAAATCATATCTAGCTGAATATGAAACATTATCTAAATTGTATCTAGCTGAATATAAAACATTATCTACTATATATATATATATAGTAGATAATATATATATATAGCTTAATATCTACTACATCTGCATCATATCTAGCTGAATATCTACTATATGTATATGAAAACTAGCCACATTTCTGCTATATTAATAACATATCATGTCAAACAAATCATGTAGTACTGTGTTATTTTTGTATTTAGCTGATATGTTTTTCTTATATCTATTTTAGATTTATAAACTAATTATCATGCTAATTGCATACAAATCCCCACAAACTGTTAGTCCTGTTAAATGGACCTAAAGATAGCTAAGATATTAAGATTAAGACATTAATCTTAATCTCTTAGGCCTGTATAGTCTGAAATAGTAATATAAACGCTGCGTCATACATTTTCATATATTAACAACACACATCCACAAAAAGAAGGTCCAGCTCAAAGTTTAGGTCTCAACTTCAAAATGAACATCAACAGAAATCAACATTTAGATTTAAAGACGATAGCAGATCATTCACTTCACCAAGTTTTGACTGAGTTCTCTTTGAATTCTCTTTCAATGCACTCACAGTCAGCTATCCCCTACATGCAATTACACATTTCCACCAGAGAGGTCTCCAAATCCCTAAATTGTGCAGATTTAAGCTTCCATTATTGTTAGCATTTTAACTGCATAGCTTATTAAAACCACACTAAAGTAGGAAAAGAGGCCAAAAGTGTCTCAGCCGAGCTGCTACGTTCACAGTAAATGGGGTGGAGAGTGGAGAGTCTGTGTCCGTGCAAGATTAATGATCTTACATGCACTGAAGAAGAAGAAGAAAACATTTGTTCCAAGTTGCAGTTGGAGTCTGCTTTGACATTTAGAATAGCAAACCGTACCGTGTTGCGTCACGCGTGCTGCTTTTTAGTCTGGACTAAGCATTGTTTACACGCCGTAGCTTTCAGCAGTGTTGTTTTAGCTCGACATTTAAAAAGGAGCGAGCCTGCAGCCGTTTCTCAGAGCGCATTTCTCCTCTGTGTGATGTGTTTCATGCAGCTCCTGCCAGGATCCTCACCTTTAGCGGCACAGTTACAACACCCTGGATGAGGGATATTGTTTTGCCCTGCAGAGCGGTGGGGGATCCACCACCCACCGTCAAATGGATGAAGGAAAGGTAAATGGAGAGAGCGCACAAGGCGGCGAAGGTCGTCGATATGACAGATAGCTCTTAAGACATTAACAATCACTAAATCTCGTACGACTTCACAGCTCGAATACACTGAACTGCAACAGATTGTAGACTATTTAAAATGATAATAATGATAATGTAATCATCACAATTAGGGGCGGGCGATATGGCCCTACAATAGTATCACAATATTTCATGGTATTTTTGCGATAACAATACTTTCGGCGATATGACAAAACATTAAATAAAAAGTAATAATTCAAGAATACTACTGCAACAAAATAAAAATGTAATTTTATTATTGCATATGATATGATATGGCACACCCCTAACTGAGATATTAAAAAATACAAGAATTCATCAGATTGTAACAGAAGTCAATGATCCAGAATGTCCTGATACTAACTAATGCACTTCAAATATCACCATCTATCTAAGTAAAGTGAATGATACTGAACAGATAAAATCTGTCTCTGGTAGATATATAATGGGAAATAAGAAAAGTGTGAATGATTCTTTTGCTAAAAACAGTAAAAGTAGAACCCTGATGTGATAATTAGGGATGGGTGGTGCGATATTTCAGGGTATAATATCGTTCACAATATTCAAAAATGTTGGCAATATTATTGTGTACAATACGATATATAGCACACCCCTTGTCACAATCATCATCTTCATCATTTTATACATAAAAATGCAGGCAGTGTGCAATAAAAAGAATAAAATGAAAATAAAAGTGGGCCTAATATAGAACCCTGTGGAACCCCATACAGAAAATCCTGTTTGCAATGCTCACTTACTCGAACGAAGTACTTTCTTGCGTCCAATATGCGTCCGATCTCTGTAACACTGTTCCAGTAAGGCCAGAAACACTTATTACTCACTTTACTAACCACTATATGATGTCTACCTACCTTATAGATCAAACACGTAATAGGATTGCTCAAACTATATAAGTTCAAAAACATTTTCACTGGTTGTGAATCATCAGAGCCTTCAAAGTAACAGATCAGATTAATTCATCTGTAATTTAAAAGAAAAGCATTTAATATAATCACCATATAATCATAATCATAATCATGGTACCACTAGAATTCCATAGAATTCTTATAAAAATTATATTTAGAAGGGTTTAGTGTGATGTTGGCGAGATTGAGATTGGAGAAAGCTATGCTATGCAGTGTTTTTACTGTGTGCTGTGAACATCCTGACCAGAAGAGGGTCCAGAATGTTGTGTGTTGATGAGTCAGAGTAATTAAAGTTAAATATTTTGCTCAAAATCTTTAATTATTGTCACATAATTGATTAAGCTGAGCTTTTTAAACAAATTAAAAGTGTATTGCGATATGCAACAGTGTAATTGCCATATAAGTTCCATATTATAAGGTAGCAGGACTGTATAACTTCACTGTCCAAAACATTTGAGCAGAGCAGCTTCCCTTTACGTTGTGGACGAATTTCACAAACCAATAAACCAATAAAATTCTCCAAAAAATCCTTGAAATTAAATTTCATTATATAAAAAATGGACAGAGATGATATACAGGTTTACAATTACTGACTAATTCAATACCTCTGTTCTTTATTATATTATATTATATTATATTATATTATATTATATTATATTATATTATATTATATTATATTATATTATATTATATTATCTGTTTTATCATTGGTTGGTTTCTGACAACAGGACTGCAGTTGTCCAAGTATTATATGGGCGGTGGACCATTCTCAGCACATCAGTGATGTTGACATGGAAGTATGCCTAGTGCTGGCACACGTCAGTGACCCTGCTGGGTTGAGAGTGGACCACCACCTAGAACATCCAGAACAAGAGCATCTCTGTGGTCGGAAACTGAGCACTGGAGGGATAGAGCACAGCAAACACAAGCTGTGCGTGAACTGATTCAGAAGGTATCTCCACCAGTCTCACTGTACACCAGAGAGGTAGAGCTACTAAAAGGGGTTTCCGATAAAGTGGCCGGCGAGTGTAGCTGCAGACGCACTTCTGCGTCCATTAACTGTGTAGTTTTTAAAAACGTCTGGGCTCCTGCGAAGCTGAATGTGGGCGGCGCGCGTCCAGGAGTGCGGTGATTCATACGGGAGGGCTGTGAAAGCTGGGAAATGTCAAACTCTGCCCTTCAGTAAAGTGCCTTACTGCGTCTCCTCAGTGGGAGCCCGGCCCCTGCGGTCATCGATGGGAGGCGCAGTATCCATGGAAACGGCAGCTTTGTGATCAAGACCGTGAAAGCCGAGGATTCTGGGTATTACACATGTGTCGCCAGCAATAACTGGGGGACTGATGAAATAACGCTGAACCTGCAGGTGCAAGGTAAGGTGGGAGGAGCTTGGGCAGCCGTTTGTAATAGCTCAGGGTACAAACAGATACAGGATGTTTTCTCAATGCATGAATGTTGCCTTTAGTCCCCCCAGATCAGCCTCGTCTCACGGTGACCAAGACCACCACCACGTCCATCACGCTGTCCTGGATCCCAGGAGACAACGGTGGAAGTTCTATCAGAGGTGTGTACAGTAAACTTATGAGTGCGTAAGCAAATATGAGGACAGCAGGCAGAACGCAACAATTAAGCAAGCAAGCTCTCGTCTAGTTTCCATCTGACTAACTTTAAAAATTAAAAAAAGAAATTGGATGTTAGACTGAGGTTCTCCAGAACATCTACAGTGGACTACCAAAATTTCTTTTATATGCTTGAAGTATTTTAAATAATATAATATAATATAATATAATATAATATAATATAATATAATATAATATAATATAATATAATATAACACAATATAATATAATATAAAATAATATAATATAATATAATATAATATAATATAATATAATATAATATAATATAATATAATATAGAGTTTGGGGATCTGTCATGAACACAAGTGTCAAGTAACAAAGTACAAATACTTTGTTACCATACTTAAGTAAGATTGTTGGTTATTTGTACTTTACTGGAGTAATTATTTTTCAGATACTTTTTACTTCTACTTCTTACATTTACTCTCCATTATCGGTACTTTCTACTCCTTACATTCTAAACATAGTCTCGTTACTCCTATTTAATTTCAGCTTGTTTTCATTCATGTACATTTACATTCCAATAATTATTAATTATTAAAGATTTGGGTAAGTTTGAAGTTTTGCAATGGACGTATATGCGGCTGAAACAGGAAGCCTAGCGCATCCCAAATTTATCAACATCAACATTTTAATATAACATTATAATCATTATGGCTTTTAGAAGAATGGGGTTTTTGGGAAGGTGGGCTAGTGCACTATAGACCCCTGTGGTGCGGCCTAAGCTTTTGTCCTTAATAGCATTTTTACCCCTTGCATCACTTTTACTTTTATACTATATACTAACTATAAGTAGTTCTGAAAGCAGTACTTTTATACTTTTACTGGAGTAAAAAGCTTCAGTTGATACTTCAACTTCTACAAAAGTAATTTTAAACCCTAGTATCTATACTTCTACCTGAGTAATGAATATGAATACTTTTGACACCTTTGGTCCTGAATGAGTACTTGCAGCTTGGAGGCTGTAGGTAAAGTAAATCATGAGGTTTGGGTGTGTCAGAAAATTAATAGGACAGCAAATAGATGAGTGCTGGTCAAACCAGTAATGAATTTGTGTTGGGGGTCCGCCCTGAATCATTAGACTGGCGTGCACTATTCATTCCATATTCATTCTCTATGGGGAAAAAAAATCCAGAAAAAGTCTGTTGTTTTCCGGAATCTGTGCATCCAATCAAAAAGCTGTATACAAGCCTGATCACACAATCAGACCGGACAATCTGAACAGAGTTGAAACAGAGTTGATATCTCAAAAACTGTGGGACGAGTTATGTGCTGAAGATCTGGCATAACATAAAAAATTAATAATATAATATAATTTAATATAACATTGTCACTGTCCAAAGAAAAGAAAAGTTTCTCTAAAATTATAATTTAACAGGATACTGTCTTTACTTTCAATGTAAGTCAATGGAACCAGAATTTTTAAAGCTATTTTTGAGCATTTTAATGGTCCATTCATCATGAATTTTTCACGTGATGCAGAAACAAGTATATAGACAAACTGGATGTTTTTCTTCATATAATGTAGTATAATATATATATTTGTTTGCATGTAATAAACAGGCATAATAAACATAATAAATAAACATACATAATCTTGTGTAGCTGAAGTTATTCGTTATTTAATGTTCTGGTCTAAATGCAGTTGCTTGTTTTTTTTCTCCTCCTTTCCTCGAATCCAGGTTACATCCTGCAGTACTCAGAGGACAACAGCGAGCAGTGGGGCAGCTTTCCCATCAGCCCCAGCGAGCGCTCCTACCGACTGGAGAGCCTAAAATGTGGCACCTGGTACAAGTTCACCCTCACGGCCCAGAACGCTGTGGGACCGGGGCGCATCAGTGAGATCATAGAAGCCAAGACTCATGGGAAAGGTATGTGACCACAGACTCTCTTCGCTGTAGGGTACAGTAGCCTTCGTGTGGAGCGAGTATACAGCAACACATCTAATAGGCTGTGTTCAGTCCCAAGATTCTGAAAACATTCAAAATCCAGATGGAGGCAGTGAGTGGAGAACAGAGTGGAGGAGATGGAGGTGAGGAGCCGGTCCTGCACTAGTTTAGAAGATATCAAGAGAGAAAGATACAAACAGAACATCACAGTAGATGTTGGAGGTGGTGCTGATGTGATGAAAAGAGGTTTGAGCTGAACTGAAAGATGAGCTGCTATCGAGCAGCAGATATAAGAACCACCAGGAAAACAAACCAGAGGTGTTAGCGGTTGGTGGACCTCGATAGCGAGGAGCTCCACAACGTCTGTGGTTTGTTTTTTTTTTTACTGTCCTGTGGATCAACCAGTACCACACACTCAACTCCGCCCCTCTCGTCATTAACGTTACGCTGTTTACTTACCGTAACGTCTGCTTTTAAATCTATCACCAGTGTTCACCCCCAGATCACCCTTACACACTACAATACTCACTCCTACTGACCACCAGCACCATCAGCTCAGCTTCTCATTCACCAGTTCTCCTGTTTTCACGGTCATGGCCCAGCAGAGGGCTCAGTCAGGGTACACCTAACTGGGTACACCTGTGCAGCCCCTTATTTAAGTCAGGGACAAACACCAGCCTCTGTCACACCTCTGTAGAGGGCCGAACGGTAGAGGTGAGTATTCAGAGGGAGAGAGCGTTTTTCTCCTTCCCCCCATCCACAATGGTTTGGAGGCATTTAAGGTGCCTCCTCTCCTGCCCCTTGGTGTTTTAGGGGTAGTGTACTGTATTCTGTAATCACCCAAGATGGTGGTTCGATTCCCACCTATAGCACCATCTCCTACAACTCCCACCACTCACTAAATAAATAAACAAACTAACTTACTAACTAACTAACTAACGAACTCTGCACTTGGGTCCGTCCCCTCCCTCTCACCTCGTGACATCCACCCTAAATGGAGGTGCAGGTACGTTCTGACTCCTGCCTCCACTGTTTAAGGTGGAACAGGAAAACTGGTGAATGAGCTGCCTCACCCTTGTGCGCTCAGTAGGAGTAAGTATTGTAGAGTGAACCGTTAGTCTGTGGGTGCTGTGACTGGTCACTGGTGAGAGATTTAAAACAGCAGCTACTGAGTTCTGAGTTCTGAGTTCTTATGGGCTGTGGATGGTCTGGGTCCCCTGGGTCCTTCCCTATCTGCCTCTGGATCACTGGGGCGTGGTTGGGGTTTCTTGCCCTCATTATTGAGTACATTCCATGACAGAGGCACATATACACGCCACTGCCAATAATAGAATTGTGTGGGGTGTATATATATGTATATGCATATGTATAGATATGTGAATATGTGTATATATGTAAAAAAAAAAGTATGTAAAATAATGTATGTAAAATAATGTATCTATATATTTTTTTCTCTTTTCTTTCATTCGTTTATTTATAATATTATTATTATTATTTTTTTATTTATTTATTTATTTATTTTTCCTTCCATTTTTTTCTTCTTTTTTTCCTCTCCCCCTTTTTTTCCTCTCCTTTACTGCCTGTCAGGCCTGGCTAAATAAAGAAAGAAATAAAATAAAAATACAAACGTTAACAAGAATAGGCTATAGAAACCTATAGAGCTGTTCTTGTAACAGCAAATATGTTTGGTGCGTCAGTGCATTCGGATCACCATTCCGATTGTGAAAATTGCCAGACATGACAGGTTGAATAAATAAATAAATAAATAAAACAGCAGCTACAAAAAACTGGACCGGGAACGTTTTTCAGGCAGTTTCTTGCATTTTTCTCCTAAAGACTAAAAGCTCCTCATGGTTTCTCAGTTAAATTGATTCTGTGTGACTCTAAACGAAATAAACCACAGACATTCTGAGAGAGTGTGGTAGCGCCCCCTGTGTGGAAAAGCACTACCTGCAAACAGAAGGTCCTCCCTGTTCTTCTATGTGTCAGAATTGGCAGCTGATGTTCTCCAAGCCTGTTGAGCTCCAATGACATCGCATTAGGAGCAGTTAGGGAAGATGTGGTGGAGCTTCACGCAGCTCAGAGGAAGCAGATGCTAGTCTTTAGCCTCCCAGGGGGAGAACTAACTAGAGGTTGGGATTGGCAATATATCTTAAAGTGGGTAAATTGGGATTTAAGTATATAGTATAAGCAAGTGAGCTTGTATTTTTATGATTAGTCACATGACCTGAATTTTTCCCTTTTTTATTAGACTTAACTGACCAACTTACAAGAATGCATAAACAAATATTTTACTAAACATATATCTCCATTTTTGTCAATTTTCTTTTTTTTGCATTATTTTAACACGTCAGCTGCTCTTTACAGTATCTGTATCTGTTTTATGACAAAAGGACCAATAGAAATGCTCCAAAATCACTTGAAAAAAATTCTGGTTCCATTGACTTACATTAAAAGTAAAGACTTTTTGGCCTCTCCTGTAAAATTGTCATTATGAAGATAATTGTTATCCTTCGGCCAGTGGCCTTATTAAAAGGCCATGTAAACTTAAAAGCAATTAAAGCTGCCAATTAATGACCCATTTTTTTAATAAACTACATTTTTTCAATGATTTGTTGGGCGTTTAATCCAGTTTATCTGCATAGAAGTGCATCTAAATTTGAGCTAAACAGTCTGATGCTTTACATAATCCCATTTTCTCGATCTCTCTGTAGAACCGCAGTTCTCCAAAGAGCAGGAACTCTTTACAAGCATCAACACTACGTGTGTCCGGCTCAATCTGATTGGTTGGAATGACGGTGGCTGCCCAATCACATCCTTCACGCTAGAATACCGTCCGATGGACAGCCCTGTCTGGACCAAAGCTCAGAGGACGTCGCTCACCAAGAGCTACAATCTGATGGACCTGCAGGAGGCCACGTGGTACGAGCTGCAGATGAAGGTGTACAACAGCGCTGGACTGGCCGAGAAGCGGGTGAAGTTCGCCACGCTCAACTACGATGGCAGTGAGTAGCTTACAAACTTTTCCTCCACGTGTTGAGTGTAGTGTCACATTTCCACCAGAGAGGTCTCCAAATACCTAGAACTTAAATATTGTAGCTACAAAGTTAAACTGTTTAATGTGGTTTAAACAAGTGAAAACAGAATTTGAGACTTCTACGGGGTCTGTCAAAAAGTCTTTACTGAGAAAAAGGATGGATGCTCCACTGTAGATGATGAGGGGACATAATATATCATCGCTGTCCAAAGAAAAATGAGTTTCTCTAAAATAGTATGTTTATTTCCAGTGTATGTTAATGTACAGAGATTTGATTTGTTATGCTTTAGTCCAGCTGGGTTCTTTACAAGATATGATTAGAACCATGCTAACCACTACACCACTGTACTAACCACTACACCACCATACTAACCACTACACCACTGTACTAACCACTACACCACCGTACTAACCACTACACCACCGTACTAACCACTACACCACCATACTAACCACTACACCACCGTACTAACCACTACACCACCGTACTAACCACTACACCACCATACTAACCACTACACCAGCATACTAACCACTACACCACCATACTAACCACTACACCACCATACTAACCACTACACCACCGTACTAACCACTACACCAGCATACTAACCACTACACCACTGTACTAACCACTACACCACTGTACTAACCACTACACCAGCATACTAACCACTACACCACCGTACTAACCACTACACCACCGTACTAACCACTACACCACTATACTAACCACTACACCACCGTACTGACCACTACACCACCATACTAACCACTACACCACCGTACTAAACATTACACCAGCATACCAACCACTACACCACCATACTAACCACTACACCACCGTATTAACCGCTACACCACCATACTAACCACTACACCACCATACTAACCTCTACACCACCGTACTAACCACTACACCACTATACTAACCACTACACCACCGTACTGACCACTACACCACTATACTAACCACTACACCACTGTACTAAACATTACACCAGCATACCAACCACTACACCACCGTACTAACCACTACACCACCGTATTAACCGCTACACCACCATACTAACCACTACACCACCATACTAACCACTACACCACCGTACTAACCACTACACCACCATACTAACCACTACACCACCATACTAACCACTACACCACCATACTAATCACTACACCACCATATTAACCACTACACCACCGTACTAACCACTACACCACCGTACTAACCACTACACCACCGTACTAACCACTACACCACCATACTAATCACTACACCACCATATTAACCACTACACCACCGTACTAACCACGACACCACCATACTAACCTCTACACCACCATATTAACCACTACACCACCGTACTAACCACGACACCACCGTACTAACCACTACACCACCATACTAACCACTACACCACCGTACTAATCACTACACCACCATATTAACCACTACACCACCGTACTAACCACTACACCACCGTACTAACCACTACACCAACGTACTAACCACTACACCACCATACTAACCACTACACCACCGTACTAACCACTACACCACCGTACTAACCACTACACCACCGTACTAACCACTACACCACCATACTAACCACTACACCACCGTACTAACCACTACACCACCATACTAACCACTACACCACCGTACTAACCACGACACCACCGTACTAACACTACACCACCATACTAACCACTACACCACACTAACCACTACACCACCATACTAACCACTACACCACCGTACTAATCACTACACCACCATATTAACCACTACACCACCGTACTAACCACGACACCACCATACTAACCTCTACACCACCATATTAACCACTACACCACCGTACTAACCACGACACCACCGTACTAACCACTACACCACCATACTAACCACTACACCACCGTACTAATCACTACACCACCATATTAACCACTACACCACCGTACTAACCACTACACCACCGTACTAACCACTACACCAACGTACTAACCACTACACCACCATACTAACCACTACACCACCATACTAACCACTACACCACCGTACTAACCACTACACCACCGTACTAACCACTACACCACCATACTAACCACTACACCACCGTACTAACCACGACACCACCGTACTAACACTACACCACCATACTAACCACTACACCACCATACTAACCACTACACCACCGTACTAACCACTACACCACCATACTAACCACTACACCACCGTACTAACCACTACACCACCATACTAACCACTACACCACCATACTAACCACTACACCACCATACTAACCACTACACCACCATACTAATCACTACACCACCATATTAACCACTACACCACCGTACTAACCACGACACCACCATACTAACACTACACCACCATACTAACCACTACACCACCATACTAACCACTACACCACCATACTAACCACTACACCACCGTACTAACCACTACACCACCATACTAATCACTACACCACCATATTAACCACTACACCACCGTACTGACCACTACACCACCATACTAACCACTACACCACCATACTAACCACTACACCACCATACTAACACTACACCACCATACTGACCACTACACCACCATACTAACCACTACACCACAATACTAACCACTACACCACCATACTAACACTACACCACCATACTAACACTACACCACCATACTAACCACTACACCACGGTTATGGGTGCCTGTGCTGGTGGAGGTCCTGTGAGGAAGCAGTGAAATGCCTTTGCATCTCTAAATATAATTGATGTGAAGTGTAGAGGTTGAATGACGTGAAATATGCATATATATGGTTTGTATTATATCAGCGTCCGCGTTTCCCTCTCCGCTGAAATCGGCTTTGTCAGCCTTTAGCAAGTCATAAAGGTTCCAGCCTCACTGATGCTGTGGGCAGTAAAATAGCCTCGCTTTATGCTGACTCGAGTCACTGTAGCTGTTGTGTCTGGTAGTTCTTTATGACTCCCTTGTAGACCCCATATCGAGCGGCACGGCTAGAATTAATACACGTCCTGCTAATGTGTCGGGAGGCTGCCCAGATGACTGATCCCCCGGCCAGGGATCCGTGAGCAATCGTGTCACTCCCCTCCACACACACCCCCCGGCCTTGCTTTGTGGTCCAGCCCCCCGTGTGCGGCCCCCCTTGTAAAATCTGCTGAGTGCTCACTTAAGAAAGATGAGTTCATCTCTTTTAAGCCGAGCTTCAGTCAAGTGAGCATTATTGCCAATCCCGCAAAGGTCAAGCGCTTGATTGCAATCGGAGGCTGGGAGGCGGCCGATTGGCCAAGAGGCTAATTTGCCCTCGGGCTGATATCTGATTGGTCCAGATTGCAAGGAAAAGAAATAGAGATAGAGAGAGTTGATTATTTGCTTTACTCGTCTTAGGACTTATGTTTGTTTGTTTATTTGTTTAATCTTTTCCTCCAGGCACAATCCCTCCGCTGGTCAAGACTGCGGTCAAGGACCCGGTGAAGAAGAGCAGCAATGAGGGTATGAAGATGATGGTGACCATCTCCTGCATCCTGGTGGGCATGGTGCTGCTCTTCGTCCTGCTGATGGTGCTCAGGAGGAGGAGGAGGGAACAGAGGCTGAAGAGGCTGAGAGGTAAGTGCATAGTTTACAAGCAGAAAATCTACGTTGTAGGTTCAGATATCAACATTCATGGTGCTTATGTTCTGTTCCCCAGATGCAAAAAGCCTGGCAGAGATGCTAATGAGGTAAGAAGGCTCTTTAATTAATAAACACCTACGTAAGGACTCTATAACACATGCATAAGCCTTTAATAACATGTTGTAAACCTACAAATTACATTATAAACAGCATGTATCAGTTTGATTGGATGTTTTCTGCAGTAAATATCACTGTATTGGTATAAGGGCTCTTTAATTAATAAACACCTACATAAGGACTTTATTACACATGCTTTTAATAACATGTTGTAAGCCTACAAATTATATTATAAACAGCATATATCACTTTAATTGAATGTTTTCTGCAGTACATAGCACTGCATTGGCATAAGCCCCCTTTATAAAAGCCTACATAAGGACTCTATAACACATGCATAAGCCCTTATTAAAATATTGTAAGCTTACAAATTACATTAAAAACATCAGGTATTAGTTTGATTGGATGTTTTCTGTAGTAAATAGCACTGTATTGGCATAAAGGCCCTTAAATTAATAAACACCTATATTAAGGACTTTATAACACATGCATAAGCCTTTAATAACATGTAAACCTACAAATTACATTATAAACAGCATGTATCAGTTTGATTGGATGTTTTCTGTAGTAAATAGCACTGTATTTGCATAAGGGCTTTTAAATTAATGAACACCTACATACACACACACACACACTAGCGGATACACACATGCACACTAGGGGGCAGTGAGCAGTTCTATCCACAGCGCCCGGGTAGCAGTTGAGGGTTAGGTGTCTTGCTAAGAACACTTCAGTCGTGTCCTGTCAGTTTTGGTAATCGAACCAGAGACCTTCTGGTCAAAAGCCTGGTTCTCTAACGTCCAACCCACACCTGCCCCCAATAAGTCACTGGTCATAAATACTCAAGTATCGGTTGTAAGTATGTTACACAATGCTTACGCATGTGTTATTAAGTCACTATCTACATAACCTTCAAAAGAAAGTCTTACCCATTTGATAACCTTTGCTCCTGATGGTTCACGTGCTGCTTTAGAAAACCACAGCACTGTTGTGAGTTTGGACTGTGGTCAGTCTGCGTGTGCTCTGTGTGCTTTCAGCAAAAACACCAGGCCATCGGACACCCTGAACAAGCAGCAGCAAACCCTCCGCATGCACATCGACATCCCCCGAGCGCAGCTCCTCATCGAGGAGAGAGACACCATGGAGACTGTGGGTGAGTGAGCATGGTGGTCGCTAGTTTAAAGTAGTGGGTGTACCGCACCGTAGTTTATATCTGAGGTCTGTAACGTTGATGTGTCTGCTCTGTCTCTCAGACGACAGGTCTACTGTGCTTCTCACTGAAAATGACTTTGGAGAGACGGCCAAGCAGAAATCAGCCACAGTAACGCATACCGTCCACTACCAGTCACTGTCCCAGGCCACTGGGCCGCTGGTGGACGTGTCAGATGTTCGGCCCGGGACGAGCAAGAGCAGCCTGTCAAGTAAGAGGAACCTTCTTAGTGTGTTATATACCATAGTATACTTATAGTAAGTTATTTACTCAAGTAAAGTACTAATAATCTAGTTTAAAAAATACTCAAGTAGATGTACTAGTAATCCAGTAAAAAAAAAACTCAAGTGAAAGTACTAGTAATCTAGTTTAGAAAATACTCAAGTGAAAGTACTAGTAATCTAGTTTGGAAAATACTCTAGTAAAAGTACTAGTAATCCAATTTTGAAAAAAAAAAACTCAGGTAAAAATACTACTAATCTAGTTTAAAATACTCTAGTGAAAGTACTAGCAATCTAGTTTTAAAAAATACTCAGGTAAAAGTCCTAGTAATGTAGATTAAAAATACTCAAGTAAAAGTACTAGCAATTTAGTTTTGAAAATGCTTAAGTTAAAGTACTAGTGAACTACTTTTAAAAATACTCAAGTAGAAGTACTAGTGATCTAGTTTTAAAAATCAAGTGAAAGTACTAGTAATCCACTTTAAAATACTCTAGTGGAAGTACTAGCAATCTAGTTAAAAAAATACTCAGGTAGAAGTACTACTAATTTAGTTTTTAAAATACTCAGGTAAAAGTCCTAGTAATGTAGATTAAAAATACTCAGGTAAAAGTACTAGCAATTTAGTTTTAAAAATACTTAAGTTGAAGTACTAGTGATCTAGTTTTAAAAATACTCAAGTTGAAGTACTAGTGATCTAGTTTTAAAAATCAAGTGAAAGTACTAGTAATGTAGATTAAAAATACTCAAGTAAAAGTACTAGCAATTTAGTTTTAAAAAAGGCTCAAGTTAAAGTACTAGTGATCTAGTTTTAAAAATACTCAAGTAGAACTACTAGTAATCTAGTTTTAAAAATCAAGTGAAAGTACTAGTAATGTAGATTAAAAATACTCAAGTAAAAGTACTAGCAATTTAGTTTTAAAAATGCTCAAGTTAAAGTACTAGTGATCTAGTTTTAACAATTCCCAAGTTAAAGTACCAGTGATCTAGTTTTAAAAATACTCAAGTAGAAGTACTAGCGATCTAGTTTTAAAAATCAAGTGAAAGTACTAGTAATCTAGTTTAAAATACTCAAGTAAAAGTAAGTGTAATCTAGTTAAAAATATTTAAGTAAACATGTTGCTAATCCAGTCAAAAGTACTCACATAGCTTTACGAGTCAATAAATACTGTAGTTATGAATACTCTAGTGAAAGTACTAGTAATCTAGTTTCAAATATTTATGTATAGTACTGTAGCTTAAAAATACTCAAAGTTTTATTATTAGAACTGTAAGAGTTATTAAAGATATTAGTTATTAGAGTTGTTAAAGTCATGAAAGTTAATAGAGTTTTTAAAGTTTATTCCTTTTCTTGCTAGATTTCTCCAGCAGCCTGAGTAGAATTCCACCATGTAAACACATTCTGCCTATTTTAAAGGTTAAGAATTAAAGAAAGCTGTTCAGAGAGCGTTTATATGATAAGTTAATCACAGAAACACTTACTGAGGTGACGACAGTAACCAGGAGTCCAGCAGTTGAATGCACTGTGCACACCAGCAGCGAGCGCAGTCCAGACTGAATGTGTCATTGAGATGTGATTGACCTGAATGTGCATCGTGTCCCAACAGACCCCACAGCGCGGCGGGCTGCCAAGCCAGGCCCTGCGGCACGAAACCGCTACGCCAGCCAGTGGACCCTGAACCGGCCGCACCCTCCAGTGTCCACCCACACCCTCAGCACCGACTGGAGGCTAGCCACGCCCAGAGTGGCCGGCTCTGTGGACAAAGAGAGCGACAGCTACAGTGTCAGCCCGTCCCAGGACACAGGTTCTTCCTGTAGTTCACGCTCTATTATTCCCTTCACTTACTCGAATCATTGTCGTTTGATGTGTTATTATAACAAATTCTTATCCCAGATGTTGGCCATCGGCCAAGACTTGCACTAGAGTAACAAGTAATTTGCATCCTGCAGTCTGATTGGCTGAATCTCTGGAAGCCCTTGTTGGGTCTGTGTTCTTGTTTATTGTTACAGTACATCAGTAAACAAGTCCTTAAGAGATTACTGAGACATTGATGCAGCCAATGGCTGATCATTTAGATAGGCTTCATTGGTGGGGTGGGTGGCATGATGGTACAATGGGTAGCACTGCCACCAGCTATAAAGATCAGACCAGGTGACCAGAATCCCTGTTAGAAGTTGGAATGTTCTCCCCATCTTCACGTGGGTTAACCTCCACAGTCCAAACACATGCAGTCCAGAACATTGGAGATGCTAAATTGCCTCTCTAGGAGTGTGAATGAGTCTGGCAGCCTGTCCAGGGTGTCCACTCAGTGAGCTCCAGGATAGACTCCAGCACCCCAAAAGGATAAGCATCTCGAAAAATGATGGGATATAGGTTCTTGCTATGGCATACACGGTTCTGTACTAAAACCAGAGACCACCCTTCATTTATTGCTATTAAATTCCAGTCAACATGTCTACTAAAGCAGAGAGCATATATACATTACCACTCAAAAGTTTAGGATCACTTTAGAATTTCATTTTATGCAATTTTCATGCAATTCACAAACAATATTGTTCTCAATTACAATACAATTACAATCACAAACAATATTTCTCAATTAATGTAAGTGTATCAGATGATTTTTAAAGAATAAAAATGTTTGTATTAAAGTCTATTTTTGTATAGAGGCTTATTTAGCATATAGTTCTATTATCAGCAATTCTCAGTCCTCTGTCTAAATCTCCTGGTACGACCACCAATCCAAGTTAAGGATGTTATTGGACTAATTGGTTGTTAGGACACTCTTGCTCAATTGTGATGCACAGCTGAAAAACATTCTACTAATAAGTGAGTATAAAAGGGAGAACAACATTCTAGGTTAGTTTAGTATCTGAAGATCAGCAGTTGATGGCTTGCTGACCGACTCACAATGACCAGAAAGAAACAACTTTCTTTAGGTGAGCCAATAAGCTTTATGTTTAGGCCATAAGCAGGAGAAGCTCTGGTTGCGTTTATGGGGTTCTGGTTGGTCAGTACTTAATTGGTCAGTATTTAGTGTGTCCACCTTTCTTACAGCTTCCATTACTTTCAGTAGACTCATCAAAGAGACACACCTCCAGATTTCACTGTTTGAAGCTGGTTTATCTGGTTTTCAGCTTCTCACCATCCAAATAACCCCAAAACATGTTCAGTGATGTTGAGCTTCTGGACTCTGGGGTGGTCAGTCCATTGTTCTGAGAGCAGCTTCTTTGTTCAGTGTGTCTGTATCTCCTTTTCTTAGTGAGGAGCTTCTTGACCCTGCTAAGCATCAGACCTCTATAGTGTGGAGGTGTCTTCTCACAGTGGAAGGATGGAAAGAAACACCTGTGGATGTTCTCAGATCTGAAGCAGGAGTGTAACTTTACGTTGATCTCATAGAGATCTGATGGGGACACTTTTTTGGGGGTCTTCCAGGCGTCCTATCTTCTCTGTAGCTTTCAGTGACCTTGCAAGTTGTAGTTATTAAACTGGAAATTAATCGTAGAACGTCACGGCTGATCAGCCACAGTTGGGATAAGGAGGAATTTAGAAATACATTGTTGGAAGAAGGTACAGGTGCATCCTTTACAGGGTCTTTGAAGTCAAGTTGTATATATTAAATGGGTTAGTCCTACTCATATTCCTAGGACGACAGCCTGTATAACCTTTTTGAATGTAAAAATTTTAATTAAATAAATGTGGTACAAGTATGCTCCCTATCTAAAGATACTTAAGACCCCTGATGGGACCACCATCACCTTGGGACCACCGAGAATGTATTTCTTAAACGTCATTAGTGTCTGAATTGTTGTTGTTGTGAGTTTCGTTTTTGTTCTCAGGCCCTATAAATGTAACATATTAATAAACAGAGAGTCCCGTATCTCAGCACTCAACGCGAGCCTGTTTCTTCCAGACCGAGCCCGGAGCAGCATGGTGTCCACGGAGAGCGCCTCGTCCACCTACGAGGAGCTGGCGCGCGCCTACGAGCACGCCAAGATGGAGGAGCAGCTCCGGCATGCCAAGTTCACCATCACCGAGTGCTTCATCTCCGACACGTCCTCCGAGCAGATGACGGCCGGCACCAACGACTACACGGACAGCCTAACGTCCAGCACGCCGTCCGAGTCGGGCATCTGCAGGTTCACCGCCTCGCCCCCCAAACCTCAGGACGCCTGCAGGGTCATGAACATGGCTGTGCCCAAGGCCCACAGGCCAGGTGAGAAAGATTCAGGTGTTACGTCGCTGTCTAAAGAACGGCATGTATCTCAGAAATCACAACTTTACAGGAGAGGCCGAAAACTCTCTTTACTTTTAATGGAAGTCAATGGAACCAGAAAATTGTCCAAGCTATTTTGGAGCGTTTCTATTGGTCCGTTCATCATGACAATGTCACACAATGTAAACGGCAGCTGTCGTGTTCAAACGAGGTTGAAAAAAAAAATCGACCAAGATATAATTTTTTTTTAAACTGCAACGATATACATAACATTTATGATAAAAAACTAGATTTCTTGATTAAAAGTTATTAAAAATTGACTCTCTCTGATTGGCTCTTATCTATGACACAGCTGAAAGCAATGCAGCATTAAAAGACATTGTTATATCAACACACATCGTCTGTTTAATGATCAGGACCCCCATAGGACCACCACAGAGCAGGTACTATTAGGGAGGTGGATCATTCTCAGCACTGCAGTGACACTGACATGGTGGTGGTGGTGTGTTATAATGTGTTGTGCTGGTGTGAGTGGATCAGACACAGCAGTGCTGCAGCTGCTGGAGTGTTTAAACACCTCAGTGTCACTGCTGGACTGAGAATCGTCCACCAACCAAAACTATCCAGACAGCAGTGTCCTGTGGGCGGCGTCCTGTGTCCACTGATGAAGCAAATGAGCTACTGTTTCTGACTTTACATCTACAAGGTGGACCGGCAAGTAGTAGGAGTGTCTAATAGAGTGGACAGTGTGTGGACTGCTGTGTCTGATCCACTCACACCAGCACAACCCACACTAACACACCACCATTACGTCAGTTTTACTGCAGTGCTGAGAATGACCCACCTCCCTAATAGTATCTGCTCTGTGGTGGTCCTGTGGGGGTCCTGATCATTAAAGAACAGAAAGTATACAGAGAATCTGATGAGCTACAGTCTGTAAGTGGAGCTCCTGTATGGTCAGTGGAGCTGATACAGTGGACAGTGAGTGGTTGTAGAGTTATGACTGATCAGTTTATATATATATATATATATATATATATATATATATATATATATATATATATATATATATACATTTATGATGTCTTCAGCACTCTTGCATGCCTGAACGCCTCTGTCTGTCCACCCTGCAGGGGGCGAGCTGGTGCACCTGCCCCCGTACCTGCGCATGGACTTCCTGCTGAACCGGGGCGCGTCGGGAGGGTCGCGGGAGGCCTCGCTGGGCCAGGCGTGCCTGGAGCCACAGAAGAGCCGCTCGCTGAAGCGGCCCAGCCTGCTGGAGCCCACGCCCATGGAGGCGCCGGCCAGCCGGGACGCTCAGCAGTGGCAGCCGGGCTCCGCCTCCACGCTGCCCCAGAGAGAGGCCGGCTCGGACTTGGCTCAGGCCGCCAAACTCAGCACCTCGCAGGAATCGCTCTTAGACTCCAGAGGACACTTAAAACAGAGCAGCAATCCCTACGCAAAGTCCTACACGCTGGTATAACCCAGCGCACGGACCGGACTGCAGCAAACACACACACACACACACACACACACAAACAACACAGATACACACACATATACACACACACTCACTCACTCATACACACACACACGTTCAGTTGCTGAGCAAAAAGCGGACTCTCATCTCGAAACGGTTGTACATAGACGCCTTTCCTCCCGGACGGGCCACTTCGATTCGTAATGTTTACTTTCTTTTAAGCTTTTTTAAACATGTGGATTCACTTCTTGGGAAAAAAACAAGTTTGCTCCTAAAAAAAAAACGGAGATTTGCCAACATAATTTATTTGAGAATTATTATTATTATTATTATTATTACAATTATTATTATTATTTACTTTTAGCATTTAGTGTGCACAAACCGATGACTGGGAACCCGTTAGGTTTTTTTTCTACTGGAATTTATTTGTGTAATTGCTATAAAACTACGGAATGATGTTTGCGCGAGAGATCGAGAGCGCGAGAGAGCGAGAGCGAGCGCGAGAGAGAGAGAGAGTGATCACCACTGTTCCAAAGTTGTCACTGCTGTTTTTTCAGATCGTTACGTTTTAAAGTTTTACAAATTTTTCCTATGGGTGCATGGGGACTGACCAATAAACCACGAAAGAGGACGACGAAGATGAAAAACGATGAAATGGCTGGACGAACCAGCGGAGAATTTTTTTCACTATGAAATGATCAAATGTGAAGATTTAGTATTCTTATGACTATAAATATATAAATATATATATTAAATGAGAAATCACTTTTATTTGTGGGTATTACAGGGAAAAAAAAAAAGTTTTGATTTGATTAAATAAAAGTCCTTAGTCATGTTTGCACATATATTGTTTTGAAACTAGAAGAGCCGAGTCTTTTGATTTTGATGATTATTTGTGTCCCATTCTTCTGATGGTGCAATATGGATGAAAAAAAAAATAATAATAATAAGTGAAATTAATTTTTTGCTTTATACTGTACTGTATCTAACCTATGTTTGTGAGCATATGACTTTAAGGGGCAAGACGAGCTGAAACTGTTTATTCAGGTGTAAATTACCGCTGGTTGTTTACAAGGTTGTTTACTTTATGTTTGTTTTCTTACGTCACGGGGAGGTGACCCTCCCGCTGCACTAGAAAAAAAAAAAAAGCGTCTGCTCATTAACCCCCCCTCCCTTCTCCTCCCTACGCGTAGTGCACTAGGTAGTGTCCACAGGGCACGCTCTCTTGTCTTCACTAGATTTATTTTTGCTGCATTGCAGTGATGCTCCTCTACAGGGAAAAGTAAATAAGTAAATAAGTAAATAAATAAATAAATAAATAAATAAATAAAACACTGAGACAATCCGAAGAGAAACCCCTTAAAGAACGAGAATCTGATTCTATGTGAATATTGAAGGTGTGGGTGCAATCTGTTACTGTAGCTTTGCATCGAACTCTGGAACGATTAGGAGTGCTGTGAGATCATATGCCAGTATATTTGATTAGGTGGTCCTATTTTAAGCCCCCGTTTTTATGCTCATTATGCGAGTTTTGTTTTTCGGTTGGTGTTTTATGTTTGTTTGGGTTTTTTTTTTTTTTCTCTCTCTCTTTTCGTTTATTTGGACAGGGTGTTCACAGCTGTGTCACTCCAATAAAGAATTTACCATGCAGTTCCAATCGATTAATAAAAGGCTGTTCCCCAAACGTATCGCCCAGTTTGCTATGGATGACGCGCTTTCCGGCTCGGCAGCGCAGACGACGCGGCTTCGTTCACACGCTCGATGTGCCACCGCCAAAGAGGCATTAAGATCACAAAGCAAGTTAGAAGGCGACGAAGCAGCACAGGCTTAAGCCTCATCAGTATGCGGTCAAATGTTTGGACACGCCTGCAGCAAGGGGAAACAAGTCTACAAGTATCTAATATTACAAATAAACATTGATGGGAAGGGTTGGGTACTGTTCATATTTAAACCAGTACCAGTACCCACCAGTATTTTCTGTAATAACAGAAATGTCATTTCAGTTGTAAAATATTTCAAATATCTTAATTTTTATAGTTTTAAACATTTTTCACAAGACACAAAATAAAACCCCTCGCCACCTCCCCCTCTACTTCCAAACCCCATCCCTACAACCTTCAGCCAGATCCCTTTCTCTTTACACTGCCAAATCATCCCTACAACCTCCAGACTAACCCCTTTCTACCTCGCCTCTCCTTCCAAACCCATTCCTACAACCTTCAGCCAGGTCCCTTTCTCTTTACACTGCCAAATCATCCCTACAACCTCCAGACTAACCCCTTTCTACCTCACCTCTCCTTCCAAACCCATCCCTACAACCTTCAGCCAAATCCCTCTCTACCACCCTCTGACCTCCCAAAACCATTCCTACAACCTCCAGCCAAACTCCTTTCTATCTCTCTGTACACTGCCAAACCATCTCTACAACCTCCAGCCAAACCCCTTTCTATCTCTCTGTACACTGCCAAACCATCTCTACAACCTCCAGCCAAACCCCTTTCTATCTCTCTGTACACTGCCAAACCATCTCTACAACCTCCAGACTAACCCCTTTCTATCTCTCTGTACACTGCCAAACCATCTCTACAACCTCCAGACTAACCCCTTTCTATCTCTCTGTACACTGCCAAACCATCTCTACAACCTCCAGACTAACCCCTTTCTATCTCTCTGTACACTGCCAAACCATCTCTACAACCTCCAGACTAACCCCTTTCTATCTCTCTGTACACTGCCAAACCATCTCTACAACCTCCAGACTAACCCCTTTCTATCTCTCTGTACACTGCCAAACCATCTCTACAACCTCCAGACTAACCCCTTTCTATCTCTCTGTACACTGCCAAACCATCTCTACAACCTCCAGACTAACCCCTTTCTATCTCTCTGTACACTGCCAAACCATCTCTACAACCTCCAGACTAACCCCTTTCTACCTAGCCTCTCCTTCCAAACCCTCCCTGTGACCTCTTCCAAAACCATTCCTACAACCTCCAGACTAACCCCTCTCCCCATCCACTCCCAAACCCTCCCTACAACCTCCAGACTAACCCCTCTCTACCTCCCTGTGACCTCCCAAACCATCCCTACAACCTCCAGACTAACCCCTCTCCCCATCCACTCCCAAACCCCATCCTTACAACCTCTAGACTAACCCCTCTCTACCTCGCTGTGACCTCCCAAACCATTCCTACAACCTCCAGACTAACCCCTCTCCCCATCCACTCCCAAACCCCATGCTTACAACCTCTAGACTAACCCCTCTCTACCTCGCTGTGACCTCCCAAACCACCCCTACAACCTCCAGCCAAATGCCTCTCTACCTCGCTGTGACCTTCCAAAACCATCCCTACAACCTCCAGACTAACCCCTTTCTACCTCACCTCTCCTTCCAAACCCATCCCTACAACCTTCAGCCAAATCCCTCTCTACCACCCTCTGACCTCCCAAAACCATTCCTACAACCTCCAGCCAAACTCCTTTCTATCTCTCTGTACACTGCCAAACCATCTCTACAACCTCCAGCCAAACCCCTTTCTATCTCTCTGTACACTGCCAAACCATCTCTACAACCTCCAGACTAACCCCTTTCTATCTCTCTGTACACTGCCAAACCATCTCTACAACCTCCAGACTAACCCCTTTCTATCTCTCTGTACACTGCCAAACCATCTCTACAACCTCCAGACTAACCCCTTTCTATCTCTCTGTACACTGCCAAACCATCTCTACAACCTCCAGACTAACCCCTTTCTATCTCTCTGTACACTGCCAAACCATCTCTACAACCTCCAGACTAACCCCTTTCTATCTCTCTGTACACTGCCAAACCATCTCTACAACCTCCAGACTAACCCCTTTCTACCTAGCCTCTCCTTCCAAACCCTCCCTGTGACCTCTTCCAAAACCATTCCTACAACCTCCAGACTAACCCCTCTCCCCATCCACTCCCAAACCCTCCCTACAACCTCCAGACTAACCCCTCTCTACCTCCCTGTGACCTCCCAAACCATCCCTACAACCTCCAGACTAACCCCTCTCCCCATCCACTCCCAAACCCCATCCTTACAACCTCTAGACTAACCCCTCTCTACCTCGCTGTGACCTCCCAAACCATTCCTACAACCTCCAGACTAACCCCTCTCCCCATCCACTCCCAAACCCCATGCTTACAACCTCTAGACTAACCCCTCTCTACCTCGCTGTGACCTCCCAAACCACCCCTACAACCTCCAGCCAAATGCCTCTCTACCTCGCTGTGACCTTCCAAAACCATCCCTACAACCTCCAGACTAACCCCTTTCTGCCTAGCTATTCCCTTCCAAACCCATCCCTACAATCTCCAGACCAACCTCTCTCTTCCTCCCCATCCTCTCCCAAACCCATATCTACAGTCTCCAGCCTAACCCCTCTCTACCTCACTTTACACTCACAAACCATCCCAACAACTTCCAGCCAGCCCTCTCTTCCTCCTTGTGACCTTCCCAAACCATTCCTACAATCTCCAGCCTAACCCCTATCTACCTCCCTTTACACTCCCAAACCATTCCTACAATCTCCAGCCTAACCCCTATCTACCTCCTTTTACACTCCCAAACCATTCCTACAATCTCCAGCCTAACCCCTATCTACCTCCCTTTACACTCCCAAACCATTCCTACAATCTCCAGCCTAACCCCTATCTACCTCCCTTTACACTCCCAAACCATTCCTACAATCTCCAGCCTAACCCCTATCTACCTCCCTTTACACTCCCAAACCATTCCTACAATCTCCAGCCTAACCCCTATCTACCTCCTTTTACACTCCCAAACCATTCCTACAATCTCCAGCCTAACCCCTATCTACCTCCCTTTACACTCCCAAACCATTCCTACAATCTCCAGCCTAACCCCTATCTACCTCCCTTTACACTCCCAAACCATTCCTACAATCTCCAGCCTAACCCCTATCTACCTCCCTTTACACTCCCAAACCATTCCTACAATCTCCAGCCTAACCCCTATCTACCTCCCTTTACACTCCCAAACCATTCCTACAATCTCCAGCCTAACCCCTATCTACCTCCCTTTACACTCCCAAACCATTCCTACAATCTCCAGCCTAACCCCTATCTACCTCCCTTTACACTCCCAAACCATTCCTACAATCTCCAGCCTAACCCCTACCGACCCCCCTTTACACTCCCAAACCATTCCTACAATCTCCAGACTAACCCCTATCTACCTCCCTTTACACTCCCAAACCATCTCTACAACCTCCATCCTCACCCCTCTCTACCTCCCAGAACCATCCCTACAACCTCCTTACTAACTCCTCACTTCCTCCCCATCCTCTCACAAACCCAATCACTACAACCTTCTGTCTAACCCCTCTCGACCTCCCTGTGACCTCCCAGAACCAACCCTTCAACCTCCAGATTAACAACTGTCTACCTCCCCCGGCTCTCCCAAACCATCTAAACAACCTCCAGAGTTTGCCCTCTCTTCCTTCCCATCCTCTCCCAAACCCCATCACTACAACGCTCAAGCTAACCTCTCTCTACCTCCCTATGACCTCCCAGAGCCATCCCTTCAACCTCCAGACTAACCCCTCTCTACCTCCCCGGGTCTCCCAAACCATCTAAACAACCTCCAGACTTAGCCGTCTCTTCCTCCCCATCCCCTCCCAAACCCCATACCTACAACCTTCAGCCAACTCCCTTTCTACCTCTCTGTGACCTCCCACTACCACCCCTACAACTTCCAGACTAACCGCCTTAACCATTTCTGCCGTCCTCTGCCTTCCAAAACCCGTCCTTACACCCTCCAGCCTGTTCTTAGTAACCACAGCCATTCATCCGCAGACAGGTGCACCACGCAAGATTTCACAACGAGCTCTCAGGCTCGTGATAAGGAAGCCAGCAGTCTCTTTGTAAAGAATTGCATCACAACCTGAAAGCTGCAGGAACAACATTTATACAGAGAATAATAAACAGTGAACAGCTCTGCAGTCATCTCCGTCCCTACACTCTCCATCAACCTCCTTTGCTAGAGATGCACTTTTAAAATCGAATTTGGAATAATAATGAAACAAAGATAGAAAGTAGAGTAATTCAGCTCATCATGTAGAAAGCAGTTGTGAATATGAAAAATATATCGGAATAGAAAACGTCCATGTATACTTCTCAATCCCAATAGACTAGTCCGATTGAGGTCATTCCGATTACAATTTCTATCCGATTGAAGGAGGTGGGTAATCCTGTAAATAATCAGTTTAATAGAAGAATAATAGTCGTGTAAACACCTGTATCCGATTATATTCCTAATCAAAAGGTTTAAGTACGCTCTGCACATGTGCAGTTGCGTCATGGAGGACGTCTCAACATGGCGGGAGGTAGAGACTGGTCTTCAGAAGAGACAAAGTTCATGCTTCAAATCTTAAAAAGTTTAAAAACAGCAGGATGGATGGCCGTAAAGCTCACAATATGAGCAAATGAACGACGGTGGGTTTACACGAACTATAGAGCAAATTAAAAACAGGACGTTTCTCAGATCGGCGTATTACAAAGCTAAAAAGCAGGACGGTGACAGCGGCTCTGATCCACTATCCCGTTTTACTACATTATGGATGAAGCAGTAGTAGTAGGGGTGGTTTTGACAGTTTGGGGGCGGGACCTGGGCTTCCATCGTGAATCGGCAAATGGTAGCAGTGGTAGCCTAGCGCTAGCTAGCTGTTTCTTTAGCTGGCGTTGGGCAGAAATGATCATACAGTTAAGCCCACCCACTTAGAGGGAAGATATGATTGGTCAGTTTTACTGTCATTTGAAATTGAGTAGTTCCTAATCATTGTTTTCTGATGGATATAAAGAGGTTTGGTGGGAAAAGTATCTTTAAATTATGTTCAATATCCTTTTAAATTATTATATTTCAGATTTACCTCCATTTTCCCATCATTAACATTGCATGTATGAAAACTTAGAGGATACGTGTAGGTTCACTGGTGGTTTTGGTAGTAAATAAAATGGCTATACTCGTGTTGTAGCCCACACAGATTGAATAGACATGTTTGAATATTTTATTTGGCTATATTTTTGTAATGGTTTAGATGTTGATTGTCAAACTGTAAGTAAATAAAATAAGTTATGTATATATATATATATATATATATATATATATATATATATATATATATATATATATATATATATATATATATATATATATATATATATATATATATATATATATACAGGGGTTGGACAATGAAACTGAAACATTTAGTTTTAGACCTTTTGTGGTCAATACAGTGTCAGTTGGTCTTGGGAATGACATATACAAGTCCTGCACAGTGGTCAGAAGGATTTTAAGCCATTCTTCTTGCAGGACAGTGTTCAGGTCACTACGTGATGCTGGTGGAGGAAAACGATTCCTGACTCGCTCCTCCAAAACACCCCAAAGTAGCTCAATAATATTTAGATCTGGTGACTGTGCAGGCCATGGGAGATGTTCAAACTTCACCTTCATCCAGTCTTGCTGTGTGTATTGGTGCATTGTCATCCTGATACATGGCACCGCCTTCAGGATACAATGTTTGAACCACTGGATGCACATGGTCCTCCAGAATGGTTCGGTATTCCTTGGCAGTGACGCACCCATCTAGCACAAGTATTGGGCCAAAACCATCACTGATCCACCCCCATGCTTCACTCTGGGCATGCAACAGTCTGGGTGGTACGCTTCTTTGGGGCTTCTCCACACCGTAACTCTCCCGGATGTGTGGAAAACAGTAAAGGTGGACTCATCAGAGAGGTGTTTCGGTTTCATTCGTGACGTCTTCCTCACAGCCCTTCTTTAATAAGTACATGTGAAATATGTTTTTCTGAGTCTGCATCATTTTAAAGCATTTAAAATACGAGCGTGCTAACTGAAAACTCAGGTAACATACCTCCGCTAATCTCACTCTGACTGAACTCGCTCGTTGCTTGTTGTCATGGTAACGTTTACACCAAGTTGTACTCTACGCATGTGCGTAATTTTGGACCCGATTGCTTGTAGGGTGCATGTAAACAGAGATTTTCATCAAATTGTTGAGTAGAGTGAGCATATAAACATCCCAGTCTTAATCTAGAATCAGAATGAATTCAATCTGATTGGAGAAAATCTCTGCATGTAAACGTAGCCACTGAATCTGAGAAGAAGATTCAGGAGGACGTTGAAGACAACAAACCCAAACTATAACAGCTAAAATAACTCAAGCCTACTTTCTCAGAAAGAAGATAAAGCTGCTTCTTTAGCTTCTCCTGACTTGAGGCCAAAATTTATGGAGGATTCTGAAATTGCGAGCCCATCAGAGAGAACCTTGGGGAAGATTCGCGCAGAGGAATTGGGGGGCAGCTGAACCACAATGCTGCCAAAAAGCAAACTACTTCTTATGCTGGGCTTTTCAAAGCTGTACGTTAACAATTTGTGGTGTCTGAATACGTTTTCTATCAATCTGGTTGCGGCAACATTGCTCTGCTATCAGTTCAGTTCAAGTTCAATTCAAGTTTATTTGTATAGCGCTGTTTACAACGATGTCACAAAGCAGCTTTACAGAAGTTTGAGAACATGAAGTTACAACATATATACTTCCCAGTGAGCAAGCCAGAGCCGACAGTGGCAAGAAAAACAGTCTTCCTCAAGACTGGAGGAAGGAACCTTAGGAGGAACCAAGACTCACAAGGGTAGACCCATCCTCCTCTGGTCAAACAATATCTCCAGTTTATTGAGCCAAGTTCAAATTAAAAGCTGAGAGAACCTTTGTTTGAAGTCTGGATGCTAAAAGCTTTAGACAATGCACAGGTAGAGGCAGTCTCTGACTGAGGCAGTCTCTGACTCAGTTATTGTGGAAAGGGTGAGGATGCATTGAGGGTGCAGTTGGTACAAATTAACAGGAGGGCTGGTTGGTGTCAGGTGAGGAGGAGGCCCTGATAGTCAATCAACATCAATTATCTTCATTTTGATCTACACGTGGAAGAATGGAGGGACCAAAAATTGGGCTAAACAAACTTAGAACTTCATGTGGAGGCCATAGCATGCATATTCACACTGTGGAAAACGAGGTGGAGGTTTTAACTACTTTAAGTTTCTCAAAACTTCTACATATTCAAATGGATAAGATGTAAACACAGTCGTTCAGAGTGATTCAGCATGAAATCCTCTATTCTAGTGATATTTAATAAGTCAAAAATTTACACAGTGGTGGTGAATGGAACCAGACATCCAAGCTCCTTTGCAGAAAGTTGTTTTATGAAATGCTTAAGAATATATTTCCCGATATCTGACATATGATAGTCTTATTGATGAGGTTTTGGCTGAAAATATTTAAATCCAACTACTTTAATCTATTCTTGGTGGATGAATATCACTATTTAAACCTGTCTTTTAACACATTCGGATCCAAATGTCAAAATACATATATACAGCTAGGTGTCTTCAAACTTTTGACTAGTAATATGTATTATTTTTCTCATAAAAAATCAACATTACATATACAAACTCAGAAGCCACATGTAGGTTCAGTAGCGGCTTTGAATAGTAAATAAATAGTAATAGTAAATATATTTATTTACTATGGGTCGGTTCGTTGACATAGTGACCCCTGGTTCTGTTTACATATCAATGACTGAATTTTTTCAAAAATTTAAAAAGAATCCAGTTTTTTGGAAAACCCTGACCAAGACGGCACCGGTGAGTCCAAACCCAGCATGATTCCATTAGTCAATTGTGTTTAAAGGAATTCGTGTCAGTACTCGGCAAGAGCTAACAGCAGGAACATCTGTTCCCGAGACAAAAGAGAAGCCTGCAGACAGTCATGCTGATTAAATATGATTCATGGCTTGGTTTAGGGAATTATTGTTCCTGTCTTTGGCTTTTGAGATATAATATGATGTGATATGATAAGCTAATGACATTTATGGTTAACACTGAGAGCCAAAGATATAACAAATGAACTAAAAACTCTGTAAGACACTGTAAAAATCCTAATAGCATGTCTTCAGTCCTAGTACCACTTTTTTGTATGTCTTTAGTACAGCCCACAGCTCAGTAACCCTCTTCAGATCAATAACAAGTAGCGACAATCTGAACAGGAAAATCTAATAATGTTGATTCAGGAAACCAGGAAGAGTGGATTAGATTTCAGGCTGTAGTATTCCACCAGCCAATCAGAAAGCAGGATCCAGCTAGCCAAACAAGCAGCAGGACTCAACTAGCTAAACAGTAAGTGGCATTCAGGAATCCAGGAAGAGTGGAATATTCAGTCAACCAATCAGAGAGTAGGAGCACAGGATTGAGGTGTATTGAATCAGTCAAACGGATTACAGAATTCAGAAAACCAATCAGAGAACAGAATCCAGCTAGCTAATCAGATTGCAGTTATCAGGCAACCAGTCAGATTCCAGGATTAAGCTAGTTAATTAGAGTGGAGGTACAGCTAGCCAATGAGATTACATGATTCAGCAAGCCAATGATCTGATTCTGATTCCACCCATGCATGGAGCAATGGAGGCACTATGGGAGGAGTTGGGAGTCAGGCAGCCAATCAAATGGGTAAGAATGCCACCAGCCATTAGGTTTGAAGGATTCAGGCTATCAGTCAGCATTCAGCTAGCCAATCAGAGAGCAGGATTCAGGTAACTAATAAAATTAGATTATTCAATCAGCCAATCAGAGAGTGAGTTTAGGATAGGATACCATAGCACAGGATAAAGATAGCTAATCAGAGCAAAGTATTAAATCAGCCAATCAGAAAGTAGAATTCACCTGGCCAATCAGAGCACAGGATTTAGACAGTCAATAAGAGTGCAAGATGCAGGCAATCATTAACAATAGAGCATGTTTTCAATAAAAGTGTGGTATTCAATCAGCCAATCAGAGAGCAGGATCCAGCTAGCCAATCAGATTGCAGGACTTAACAAGCTAATTAGAAATCAGGATATGAGTGGATTATCCTGTCAGCCAGTCAGAGGAATTCACCAAGCCAATCAGATTGCAGGATTAAGAAAACCAATTAAAGTTCAAGATTCAGGCTGTAGTTTTCGACCAGCCAATCAGAAAGCAGGATACAGCTAGCTAAACAGTAAGTGGCATTCAGGAAACCAGGAAGATTGGATTATTCAGTCAGCCAATCAGAGAGTAGGAGCACATGATTGAGGTGTATTGAATTAGTCAAACGGATTACAGGATTCAGAAAACCAATCAGAGAACAGAATCCAGCTAGCCAATCAGATTGCAGTTGTCAGGCAGACAGTTTCCAGGATTAAGCTAGTTAATCAGAGTGAGGATACAGCTAGCCAATGGGATTACACAATTCAGCAAGCCAATTAATACAATTAAATATATGTAGATCAGATGTTTTTTCAAGTATTTATTTAAGACTATAAAGATTCAATCAGGTGTCCAAACGTTTGACGAGCAGACCACGGAACATCTGGACCTTCACCAGACCTGAGCGTGAGGCACTCACACACACATTCCCACCTCTAAGGCCAGGAGACTGTAAAGGTCACCAGGAATGCAATTGAAGCAAAACACTGTGTTTCCCCAGATCCGGCGCCAGCCTTCTTCCGTGCGTGCGCTGATTCTCCTCAGAGGCTCCACTGAGAGTCCAGCGGCTTGAAGAACAGCAAAGAGCAGTCCTCTCCCAAATTGGCCTATCGATTCATAGGGCTTTGGCAGCGGGGAAGCCGCAGACAGCAGCCCTGCCCCGGCTGAAAATTGCTTTCGTGGTCCTATATTAGCAGCGCTGGGGTAATGGGGAAATGTATTACTCCATGTGACAACTACATTCGCCATCCTCCTCTGAAGCGCGCCACAAATTAAGCGAGCTGGCGGAGATTTACACGCCGTCAGCCGTCGCCGTTATTAACCGCCGCCATAAATAAAGGCCAGCGATCTGAAATCTGCCTTCTGATCTTCCGTTGAGGAGTGCGGAGCTGTCAGGCGGCTAGACAGCGAGAGCATCTGAGAAGGGACAGCGTTTGGTTTATTTCTTCTAATTGCTGAGCGTTAAACGCTGAAATAGCCGCCAGCAATCGCTTCAGAGGGGGTGGTCTAAATCTAGATGTTTCAAAGCTTTTAGTTAATATGGTTTTAATGGGTTCAGAATTGGGTTAAGGGATTAAAACTGAGAGCATGATTCACTAAATTCATATACACTCACTATACACTGGGTTAGAACCCCCCACCTTGTGGTTTTACTTGCGTAGATACCATGTAGATCCACTAGGTGTAGAGTTACAGCCTGTGGGCCATCCAGTACTGTGGTTGGTATAGTATAAAGGTAGAGGTTTGTTTCCCCACCCAGGCAACCCCCCTACAATATAGTCCTTGGGCAAGACTCTTAACACTACCTTCACCTACCTGTGTACAGGTAAACTGTAACACTACCTTCACCTACCTGTGTACAGGTAAACTATAACACTACCTTCACCTACCTGTGTCCAGGTAAACTATAACACTACCTTCACCTACCTGTGTACAGGTAAACTATAACACTACCTTCATCTACCTGTGTACATGTAAACTGTAACACTACCTTCACCTACCTGTGTACAGGTAAACTGTAACACTACCTTCAACTACCTGTGTACAGATAAACTGTCACACTACCTTCACCTACCTGTGTACAGATAAACTGTAACACTACCTTCACCTACCTGTGTACAGGTACACTGTAACACTACCTTCACCTACCTGTGTACAGGTAAACTGTAACACTACCTTCACCTACCTGTGTACAGATAAACTGTCACACTACCTTCACCTACCTGTGTACAGATAAACTGTAACACTACCTTCACCTACCTGTGTACAGGTACACTGTAACTATTGTACTTGTGTGACTCATCTTTACTCTGCTTTCAAACTGACCACTGTTGTAAATATCCTTTACATACTATCTTAGATGGCAGGAACCTCCCAAGGACATCTGTCCAAACCTAGTAGATAACAACTTGGCCAGATGGGTCACATGGACCAAATGAAACATGGAGGCGGGTCTATGAGTTGCTGTTGTTAGTTGAATTCAGACCTTCTCAGAATTCAGACCTATCTGTGCTGGGAGTGTTGGGAGTGGTGAGAAACTGACCCCTGATGAAGGTCTAGGGGGATAGACAAACCGTAACTGCAAAGTGGAGCTACAAGGCAAGTGTTTCCAATAAAATGGCCAGTATACTTCCATGAGTGTTGAGAAATATTTCCTAGATATTTGCCTCTGAACTTCCTGCTATAAAGAAAAAACACAGCCCACAGAACTGATGAACAAGAAGAAGCATTCGCTGCGAGTGTCTCCAGATATCTGGCGTATACGACTTGAGCGTGATGAATCACCGATATTGATTTTGACTCGCACGGTCTGCTTCGTCTTGCTGTGGTTCTCTTGCATGTGGGAGTTACTTTGCTTTCCTGTTTTGTTCACAGTGGAGCCGTTTGATCGTCACTATGCCCAGCCTTTCCTTTTTTCCCTGAGTGGAGATCGGATTTAGATGCTGTGGGTATGGCAGCTCCCACATGATGACTATCTTTCAGGCTGAGTGTAGTTCAGAGTTCAGCTATGAGTAATGTGCTCATATAGGTCTATAGCAAGCAATGTTCACGCAGTGTTATGTGATTCATTTTGGTTGGAGGGGTGACTAGTCTTGTTTTCCATTTAACCATAAAACAAGTTCTTTATTTATTTATGGTATGGTAGATTATGTAGATTATATTGCCAAAAGTATTCACTCGACTACCTTCACACGCGTATGAACTTGAGTGACCTCCCATTCTTAATCCATAGGGTTTAATATGATGTTGGCCCAACCTTTGCAGCTATAACAGCGTCAGCTCTTCTGGGAAGGCTCTCCACACGGTTTAGGAGAGTGTTTATGGGAATGTTTCACCAACAGTTCTTCCAGAAGAACATTAGTGAGGTCAGACACTGACGTTGGACAAGAAGGTCTGGCTCGCAGTCTCCGCTCTAATTCATCCCAAAGGTGTTCTATCAGGTTGAGGTCAGGACTCTGTGCAGGCCAGTCAAGTTCTTCCACACCAAACTCGCTCCTCCATGTCTTTATGGAGCTGCTTTGTGCACTGGTGGGCAGTCATGTTGGAACAGGAAGGGGTCGTCCCCAAACTGTCCCCACAAAGTTGGGAGCATGAAATTGTCCAGAACCTCTTGGTCTGCTGAAGTTTTAAGAGTTCCTTTCACTGGAACTGAGGGGCCAAGCCCACCTCCTGAAAAACAACCACACACCATGATCCCCCCTCCACCAAACTTTACACTTGGCACAATGCAGTCAGACAAGTACCGTCCCTCAGATTGCCAGACGGAGAAGCTTGATTGGTCACTCCAGACAGTCTCCACTGCTCTAGAGTTCAGTGGTGGGGTGTTTTACACTAAGCTACTAATCCGAAGGCCACATGAAGCTTGGAGGTCTGTAGTGATTGACTCTGGCTGAGTCGCTGTCGTTCCCAATCGCTTCCACTTTGTTAGAACACCACTGACAGTCGACTGTGGAATATTTAGTAGTGAGGAAACTTCACCACTGGACTTGTTACACAGGTGGCGTCCTATCACGGTACCATGCTGGAGTTCACTGAGCTCCTGAGAGCGACCCATGATTGGTTTTATACACCTGTGGCCATGAAGTGATTGGAACACTTGAATTCAATGATTTGCAATATAGTTTATCTTCATGATACAGTGGTCAGATGTTTTGGAGGTGCTGGGTATGATCGCAATGGGTCCACTGAGCTTTAAACATGGCTTGGCTTGACCAGCCATCTTTCATATCACTTGAAAAACAAGTATCAAAAACTTTCTGTCTGTCTTCAGAGGGCCCATCACTTTTGGGAGGAATTTGTATGACCACCAGTCAGTACTGATCTAGTATTAGCACTTACGCTTTCGCAATTCAGTATTTTGCACCTTCGTTTCTAGGTATCAGCACCAGCTTCTGTATCTGCCCATGTCTGAGCTCAAGGGTACTTTGGACTCCAGCTATGATACACTGACTGGACAATGAAATAAGTCTTATCGGTAGCCAGTGAGGTTGCACCAACACTGGGCTGATGTGTTTCCAGCCTGGCAGCAGCATTCAGAACCACAGCTCCTTGACTCAGGCAAGAATATAACGCATCGCAGTAATTAATACAATATTAAACAAAAGCAGAATGATCTTCTCTAAGTCTGGGGACGGCAAGACCTGCCTGACCTTTGCAATATTTTGTCTAATCATAGTTTCTATATGATTCTGAAACGAAAATTATTTATATTGAAAAATCCAATTTACATAATTTTCTACTTAGCCCACATTAGAGAGGCCAGAATTCTGAAATGAAAACCTGGGACACTGTGAGATGACACCTGTTGTTTTGTACTAACCACTACACCACCATACTAACCACTACACCACCATACTGACCACTACACCACCATACTAACCACTACACCACCATACTAACCACTACACCACCATACTAACCACTACACCACCATACTAACCACTACACCACCATACTAACCACTACACCACCATACTGACCACTACACCACCATACTAACCACAACACCACCGTACTAACCACTACACCACCGTACTAACCACTACACCACCGTACTAACCACAACACCACCGTACTAACCACTACACCACTGTACTAACCACTTCACCACCGTACTAACCACTACACCACTGTACTAACCACTTCACCACCGTACTAACCACTACACCACCGTACTAACCACTACACCACCGTACTAACCACTTCACCACCGTACTAACCACTACACCACCCTACTATCCTCTACACCACCATACTAACTATTCCACCACCGTACTAACCACCACACCACAGTACTAAGTACTACACCACTGTACTAACCACTACACCACCATACTAACCACTACACCACCGTACTAACCACTACACCACCATACTAACCACTACACCACCATACTAACCTCTACACCACCGTACTAACCACTACACCACCATACTAACCACTACACCACCATACTAACCTCTACACCACCGTACTAACCACTACACCACCATACTAACCACTACACCACCATACTAACCACTACACCACTATACTAACCACTACACCACCATACTAACCACTACACCACCTTACTAACCTCTACACCACCATACTAACTATTCCACCACCGTACTAACCACCACACCACAGTACTAAGTACTACACCACTGTACTAACCACTACAACACCGTACTAACCACTACACCACCGTACTAACCACTACACCACCATACTAACCACTACACCACCATACTAACCTCTACACCACCGTACTAACCACTACACCACCATACTAACCACTACACCACCTTACTAACCTCTACACCACCGTACTAACCACTACACCACCATACTAACCACTACACCACCTTACTAAACTCTACACCACCATACTAACTATTCCACCACCGTACTAACCACTACACCACCATACTAACCACTACACCACCATACTAACCACTACACCATTGTGCCGCCCCAGTTTAGAACGTAATAATGAATTTGTTAATAGACACGCCCAACACAGCTGAGATCTACAGTACTGCAGCAGCCACCTTAAAGTCTCTATGTAGTTTATGTTGAAAGTAGTGATAGTCTCCTGTGCCCTGGGCTAATTTGTGAGTTACTGCTTGTTTAGCCCTGTAGCTCCTGTGCACAACTAAACAAGTCTCGGCTCATTGACTGTGACTGAGATTTAACAGCCTAATGTCGATTTTCCAGCAAATTCTTCCTTGGAAGTCTGTCTGAAGTAGAGCTCTCTTTCCGGCCCAGTGCAGTAGCAGCCCCGCTGTGTGGATTTGTACCCGATATTTATAGCAACGCTAACAGCCACGTCCCCAGAACAGCTAACTAAATATGGACAGTCTCAGTCGGGTTGGATTTGGACGGCTTCACCAACAGATGTGCTGGATTACGGACAGTATGGGGGGGATCGTGTTAACCAACGGAACAGGAGCAGTGATTTCTCACAGACTGACCAGACCGCCATACAGTGCGGACAGTCTGGAACAAACAGGGTAATCGGCTCACCGCTTTTTAACATGAACATGTGAGACCTCCACGCAGGGGGCCGTGCTCAGATTGCTTAACCTTAGCACAAAGCCAGGAACGCAGATCCTATTAAATCCCTCTGAAATCTCCCCGCAGCTGCCTCCTTATTCAACAGAGCTGGAATTATTAATCAACACTGTTTTATAGTGGCATATTTTGGCCAAGAGGATAACAGATGGCAGCTTTTTGGTTATTAGATCAAAATCAAGTTTAGCCAAACTGTAGCACAAGCGTAGGATACAGGTGCTACAACTGTTTTTAGCTAAGCTAAGTCATTTTGTTCATTTCAGAGCTGCCAGCTCTCCCACACTGGCCAGAGACTTCAGTCTGATCATTCACTAAACTTGTTTTTTCTCCAGCAATTCAGTCCGATCTCCTAGCAAACTTGTATTTTCTCCCACAATTTAGTTTGATCCCAACTAAACTTGTATTTTCTGCCATAATTCAGTCCGATCTCCTACCAAACTTGTATTTTCTGCCATAATTCAGTCTGATCTACCTCCAAACTTGTACTTTCTCTCACAATTTAGTTTGATCTCTCACTAAACTTGTATTGTCTGCCGCAATTCAGTCCGATCTCCCTCTAAACTTGTATTTTCTCCCACAATTTAGTTTGATCTCCCACTAAACTTGTATTTTCTGCTGTAATTCAATCTGATCTACCTCCAAACTTGTACTTTCTCTTACAATTTAGTTTGATCTCCCACTAAACTTGTATTCTTTGCCGTAATTCAGTCTGATCTACCACCAAACTTGTACTTTCTCTCACAATTTAGTCCAATCTCCCACTAAACTTGTATTGTCTGCTGTAATTTAGTCTGATCTACCTCCAAACTTGTACTTTCTCTTACAATTTAGTTTGATCTCCCACTAAACTTGTATTCTCTGCCGTAATTCAGTCTGATCTACCACCAAACTTGTACTTTCTCTCACAATTTAGTCCAATCTTCCACTAAACTTGGATTTTCTGTCGAAATTCAGTTCAATCTCCCACTAAACTTGTATTTTCTCTCACAATTTAGTCCAATCTCCCACTAAACTTATATTTTCTGCTGTAATTCAGTCCGATCTCCCACTAAACTTGTATTTTTTGCCACAATTCAGTCCGATCTCCAACTAAACTTGTATTTTCTGCCATAATTCAGTCTAATCTACCACCAAACTTGTATTCTCTCCCACAATTTAGTTTGATCTCCCACTAAACTTGTATTTTCTGCCGTAATTCAGTTTGATCTACCACCAAACTTGTACTTTCTCTCACAATTTAGTTTGATCTCCCACTAAACTTGTATTTTCTGCCATAATTCAGTCTAATCTACCACCAAACTTGTATTTTCTCCCACAATTTAGTTTGATCTCCCACTAAACTTGTATTTTCTCCTGCAATTCAGTCCAAGATCCCACCAAACTTGTATTTTCTCCTGCAATTCAGTCCGATCTCCCACCAAACTTGTATTTTCTCCCACAGTTCAGTCCGATCTCCCACCAAACTTTTCTATTTTCTCCTGCAATTCTATCCAAGTGCATTAAGCTAATTGCTGGATCCAAGTATGGATGATAGCAGGTAGTTTGTATAGCTGATTGGAATTTCTCAGGTGCCTGAAACCCAAACGCCGCAGATGAGGCAATGAAGAAATAAGCTAGTTAAGTAACTTAACTACGTATTAAAAGGCTGTGTTCCGTATTTGGAATTCATAAATTACTGACCAGGAAGTTTATATTGGAACGCTCCTTAAAGTTGGAATTCCAGTTCGGAAACTGGAACACACTGCACCCATGAAGCTCAGCTAAATGCTAGCTTTTCTTCTAAAACATGGTTTGTTGTTTCCCTGTGGAAGATGTTTGTAATTGTGTGTCTCATTTAGTATAAATTGAGTGATGTTTACTCAAAATAGAAGTGTCTCAACGTCAACACTCCACATCTGCTCATGTTTATAACTCCCAGTATGTTGCTCACAGTCAGAAACCACACAGGCAGGTCTACCTTAAACTAGCTTAACATGGTTAGAAGCTAATTTACAGGATGCTAATTGATGGTTATAAGCTTACTTTTCTTGTTAGCAACATTAGCCTCATAGCTAAAGCACAAACCCAAGACAGCAAACTTGTCTTGCTTCATTACCTACATGTACGATGAGGAGAAAACTGACAATTTTACGCAACACTGTACTTCTATAGTGGTTGAAGTGACAGCTCCCATTATGATGACCACATTACAACCCATTGCAGCGTACAGTGATCAGCAGATTTGCTAATATGGAAGGAACCTAGCTGCCTTGATGGTTCCCCTCAGCTGTGTTGGCTTTAAAAACCAATTAAGTAAAATCCCACTGATGGATCAATACAATCGGGCCGGGTCGGGAGTTCGCTGCAAGCTCAGGAGAAAACGTTTTCTCCTAATGCCGCTGTTTGAACAGCAAGAATCTGGAGCGTTTCCTTAAAAGAGAAAGAGCGTGGAGATAGCACAACCCTTACAAAATATAAGTAAAGTTTATTTTATAAAGTAAACTTAAGTAAGGTTGAGTAAAGTATATTTTCCCAGTATTCTTTATGTAGTTAGTATACTTATATTAATTTTATCAATTGATAGTGTATGTGTACTATTTTAATACTCCTTGGGACTAAACTGGCCACTTTGTAGTTTCTAAAATAATAATTTAATTATACTTAAGGTAAAAGAGTAGTACATGTTGAGTACACAACTAGTCTTTGTACTGCAACTATACTAAAAGTAAACTTATGTGTACATATAACTACCTTATCGGTTTACTATTTTATTTATTCGTTCAATTCATAAGTAAGTTATCACACAGACTTACATGTTGATGCACACTCATAAATATATGGCCAATTTAGCACCTTTCCACACAGAAAGGAACACAGTTTATGGATGTTAAAGATGAGGACCACAGGTCTAGGTATCAGCTCTGTAACCAAATAACATAAACAGTCATTTCCCATAAACGCAATAACAATAAGGGGTTAAAATTTCCAGAAATTTCCAGAAATAATCTAGAAAATATTTCTGTAAAAAGTATATATATATATATATATATATATATATATATATATATATATATATATATATATATATATATATATATATATATCACTTCTATAATAACATTGTCATTTGGTGCTGTCGCTCCACAAACAATAGATAATCTCATATTGTAACGCAGGCCTGGGTAGAACAATTTTTATAAAGGTAGAGTAACCTGGTCATTGTGGCTGGGAATCGAACCCAGATCCTTCTTGCGGTGAGACAGCTGTGACAGTGCTACCCAACGTTCCACCTTTAAATAAGTGATAGATATTTTTATCAAACTTTTAATTTATGAATCCACTTTTAAATTTACTCTGAGCACTCAGTAAACTACTAATGTAGTAGTTTTTAAACTGTAAGAATGTTTTCTTTAAGTGATAATATTATAATATTTTTTTTAAATATATATATAGACGCTGTCCAATGAAAAACAAGGATCTCCAAAATTGCATCTTTACAGGAGAGACCAAAAACATACTTTACTTTCAATGTAATTCAGTAGAACCAGAATTTTTTCCAAGCTATTTTGGAGCACTTCTATTGATCCATTCATCATGAAATTTTCACACAATGTAAACGACCATGATGTAGAAAACACAAAATCGACAAAAAAGGAGATACGCGTTGTTCATTGGACAGCGACGATATATGACTAGGTTTCAATATGGGTATTATTTCTATCTTTGAATTACACTGTATATTAAATAGACATCCTAGTGGACTACACACATAAACATAAATGTTAATACATCTGAATTTTGTAGTAGATGTCTTTTTCTGTATACTTGTCAGTATAAGCGAAGTATAGTTAAGTATAATTGTGTATAGTGTTTCGCTGATAAGTACATAAAAAGTCAACTGAAAGCAGATTTTTAAAGAGAAGTTTAAAAGTTCACTGATAGTACACTTGCATAAACTTCGGATAGCTCAGTATAGGAACACATACCAGTCATGTTGATGGTTCTTCTCAATATTTATTGGTTCATATGTTCATATGTTAAGTGTTTAATGGACAGAATAGTGTAGAGCATGTCACAATTGTCTTGATAAAGCAATGGTTTGTTGGAAAATGATGAAGGTTGTAGCACAAACACGATATCTACTGATGAAATCACTAGCTACAGTCAAGAGTTGTGATGAGTGGAGATGGAATGAAAGCTCACAAACACAGTTTATGGATGTTAAAGGTGAGGACCACAGGTCTAGGTATCAGCTCTATAACCAAATAACATAAACAGTCATTTCCCATAAACATAATAACAGCAAGGGGTTCAAATTTGGTTTATAATCTTGAAAATATATCAGTTTTCCTCCAAAAATCAGCCACTCAGTCCATGTGGAGGGCAAGGTCAGGGCATATGGTACATCCCTGGCTTAGAATGATGGCAAATCTCCATATTATGTTTTATATATATATATATATATATATATATATATATATATATATATATATATATATATATATATATATATATATATATATATATATATATCACTTCTATAATAACATTGTCATTTGGTGCTGTCGCTCCACAAACAATAGCTAATCTCATATTGTAACGCAGGCCTGGGTAAAACAATTTTTATAAAGATACAGCAATTTTTCAAAACAAAGAAAAGATAATCCAGTGCATATCAAAAGAAAGCAGGAAAAGGAAAAGGCCATTATATCAAAAGAACCAGGGAACCTTAACGGAATGATATGAACACACTGATTATATCAGAGAGATGAAGTGACGGACAGGACACATAGGGTAATGGTTGACTTGACATCTCTGGTCCCGCTTCCCAAACGTTGACCCCAACCCCCACCCTCTGGTCCATGATGGTGCGCTTTATTAGACATGCAAACAGCCAGCCCTCACGGTGCTCGGGGCCTCCCGGGGGCCTCCAGGGGCCCACGTGCGCCCCAGCCCCGCCTAGGACTTCACATCGTTCTTCTTCTTCTGGTACTTTCTGAACTGAGACTGGATGGCGACGGCGGCCTTCTCAGTCTCGGGGGCGCCCATGTCGATGTCGAAGTCCTCCGCCGGGACGTCCTTCTTGGACGCATCTGTGGACGAGACAACAGCTGTACGGTCAAAAGAGAGTTTTAACAGGTTGATCAAATCACTCATTTGTTAATAGTCTACTGAAGCTCTGAAGAGTCAGGTTCTCGGTGGTGGTGATAGGAACCAGATGTCTGCAGAGTTTAAAGCCTCTAAAAGCTCCCTCACAGGAAGTTATTAGATGAAATATTCATGAGTGTTTGCTGCCTGATGTCTGGGGCCCTGTTTTACGATACATTTGAGAAGGTTTTGGCCTAAAACATGCTGTTAAACTCTATTCATCAACGTGGGGCACTTGGGGGCTAAACAATCCCCAAAGACAAAAAGAAAAAAATAATTGCACTGGCTAATAATTTACCCTCATAAACATTACATACACTATTTATAAGTGAACCTGGTGAATCAGATTTAATCCATTCATTATGTTTACATGCAGTTGAGTACTCAGATCATTGGAAACTTCTGTTTTCAGACTGAAATCAGATTTCTGCTTCGCAACCAGCCAACAAACTCACAAAATAAGACATGACGTAAACATAGCATACAACTCAAACAGCATGATGCAGCTTTTTTTATTTATTTATTTTTGATTGACTCACTTGACAAAAAATATAAACATAAATCATCCAGAAGATGGAGAACATTATACCTTCATTTCGTCAGGTAAGTAGTTTTATTGTCACTACGAAATGCTGTTTAAGTGTTTTGTTTTTGCACATTCGCTGACTGAGGAAGATGAAAGAAATCAGAGTAAGGTGTATACATGCACTCAGAAACCTGATTACTGAGCCAGCTCTAATGATCAGATTTCTTAATTGGAATTCCAAACCTCAGTCCGATCTAAAAAATCAGAGAATGCTGCATAGAAGTGCATAAAAATGTGAATGTACACCTTAAGTGTTCATCATTATGTTTGGTTCCTATCAATACCACAGTACAGAATCTCAGTTGGCAGGTTTCTATACAGCAAACCACTCTGAATGCCTCTGATTACATCTTACTCACTGAATTTTGCACTAATAAAAAAATACAGTGGAATTCCTATTTAAACCCTTTAAAATCCACAATGTAAAGTTTTATTTTACAATGAATGATATTTACCTTCCATTTGCACTCTGACTGACTTATTGTTGATGTTAAGAAATGACAAAAAAATCACCCCCAAGATTGGTGAAAAGAATAAATTACAGGGATTAATGATGGTCCTGATCCATACCGTACATTTAAACTAATACAATATGCTAAATTTACCATGTACTTAAGTATTGGAGATGGAGATTACAAAGAAATGTTAACAATATTTTCTCACTGGCAAAGAAATCATTTTACAATTGGAGACTTTAGACATTCTATCTATAGGAAGTGTTTGTAAGTAGCTATTTAATTATAATTTGAGTGAAAAGTCATTGTGTTTGTGTTTTTTTTATGGATTTTTTACATTTTTTGACACTGAAAAGTGCAGAAAACTCCAGAACCGAAGACTTGAAGATGCCAGTCCACAACAGGGATCTAAAGGGATCTAAAATACGTTTGATTGCAACATCAATCAAAAATACCGGGCTGATATGATTAGTGATCCTGCCCACTCACTCCCAGTCTGGAAACATTGTGGTGAACAGGCATGTGTTTATATATACTACTAGTCAAAAGTTTGGACACTATATGATATGTTTATAATTATAAAGAAATTTAGACCTGAATGTGTTGAAAGACGAGTGTAAATAGTGAAGTTAGAGCCCATGTACCAAAATATCGCTAAAACAAACATTTGACTGTTTAAATATAAAAAATGAGAATGTATATTTTTATAGGAGCTATAAAACCCCCAAACCTGTTTATCAGAACAAGATCTCAGCATCTACACTATCTTCTTCAGTCCTGTTAGAGAAGCAGCTCATGTGGCTCCTCATGAAGCTGCTGGTCAGAACGTTCAAAGTATGTAAACCTGCATCAGAGCAAATGAGCTCATTTCTAAAAGACCCTCTAAACATTTTTTAAACACAACCAGAACTATTATTCACTAATATTATTACTATTGAAATAATACAAATAAGAACAACCTGGGTAGGTGTGTCCAATCTTTTGACTGATAGTTAAGAAAACCAATTCTGGGTTCTGCTTTATTACTGTAATGGTGTTTTTTTATAACCCAGTGCTCACCAACCCTGGTCCTGGAGATCTGCTGTCCTACCTAACAAAAACGACTACGACTGAGCCAATCGAGAACTTCTACAGAAGTTGAGCTGGAGCAGATATTCCAGACTGTGGTTCGAAACTAGACTCAGGAACCAGCAGCTTCTCTAGTTTTGATTCTTCGATTTGATTTCCAACATACGTACTAAACAACCTAGTAATGTGATGGCTGACCAACGTCAGGCCTGAGGTGTTTCATAAATGCTAAAATAAAAGTTAAAATGTGTTGGTGTAGATGAATACACTACATGGCCAAATGTTTGTGGACACCCCTCCCAATTAATGAGTGGGTGTTGCAGCCACACCCACAAGTAAAATCAAGACATGCAATCTCCATAGACGAACAGTGACAATAAAATTGGTCCCACTGAAGAGCTTTGTGACTTTAAACGTGGCACCGTTATAGGATACCACCTTTGTCACAAGTCCTTCTAGATCTGCCCCAGACAGCTGTAAGATCTATTATTTTGAAAGAGAAGCTTCCAGAAGCAACATCAGCTTAACCATGAAGAAGTAGACCACGTAATCTCACTATACAGGGCTGTCACAGACCTTCTCTCTGTTGCATCACTAACTCCAGAGTCCCAAACCGCCTCTAGAAAGCAACAGATGTGCCAATGTGATGAATTATGCAATTTATTTAAGTTGAGTAAATATTTAATTGCAAGTAAATGATTATGTAAAGTTAATTTAATGTAAATCTACTCCATATGAAATGAATTATGCACCTACTTTTGCATTATGCAATGCAAACCTAATGCTAATGTAATTAGTTATGTAACCCACTACTTCGTTAATCATGTGGTTACATTAATGTAAATCAAATGCGTCTCTGACCAATCTAGCCAACGGTTTGTTCGACCGTTCTCAAGCCACATCGATCCTGAAGACACCTCTCAGTACACGTAGCTTAGTGCACTACCTTTCACATATGAGCGAATATGTTTCATGACCACATTAAACTCTCAGTGACCATGTCGTGCCCTGCTCTGATCTACAGTGATAACAGCAAAGATCCCGAAGAGATTGAAGCTCTAAATAAAGCTGATGGCCTTCCCGGGACATTTATGCCATGCTACTGTCTGAGCCTTCATCACTGTGATTGCTCCATCCAGGGAATGAGGCTCTCAGACCATCGATCCTCAACTCATATTACATATGCAGGGACACTCATTCTTCCCGAGTCCACCCCAGACTAAAAATGTCCTCATAAAGAAGCCGCTTTCAGGGCTGAACTTATACAGCCAGTGGTGGGTGCCCAATTACGAATATTCATGAGCATGTTGGTGTTAACATCTGCAGAGCGTTCCAAAAACACCTGATCATCACTGGATTGTGAGAAGCAGAGGCCTAATTTTCAGTCCAAAGTTTGGACACACCTACCCAGGCTTCTCTTATTTGTACTATATTGATAGTAATAATATTAGTGAATAAGTGTGAAGAGATCAAAACTATAGAATAAGAAGTATGGAATTGTTTCTGGAGCAGAATAAAACATCTGGTTGTGTTTAAAGAATGTTTAGATGGTCTTTTAGAAATGAGCTCTTTTGCTCTGATGCAGGTTTACATACTTTGAACATTCTGACCAGCAGCTTCATGAGGAGCCACATGAGCTGCTTCTCTAACAGGACTGGAGAAGATAGTGTAGATGCTGAGATCTTGTTCTGATAAACAGGGTTTTATAGCTCTTATAAAAATATACATTCTCATTTTTACATTTAAATACAGTTAAATGTTTGTTTTAGAGATATTCAAACGTCTTTATAAATATATATATATATATATATATATATATATATATATATATATATATATATATATATATATATATATATATATATATATTCAGGTAGATGTGCCTAAACTTTTGACTGGTAGTGTGTATGCTTTACCTTCTCTTCACAACGAACCCAACCATCAGGTTGATGTTCCTTTTTAAACCAGCCTGAAGTTCCTATTCACCAGATTCTTCATCTAATGTTCCACCTTAAATACTGCAGCTCATATAGACGCCAGAATGTAACGGCAGCACCATTTAAGGTGGAACAGAAAATTCACTGAACAAGCTGAACTTCAACTCCCACATCTTTAACAGAATCCTGAACAACTTTAACTCTGTACGTTTCTCTCCGGACAGTTTCTCCAACACTCGGAGCAGCTTCAGCTCAGGGTTCAACACTGAAGAGACTAAAGAGACGAGCAGCTCCACCTTTATTAGCACCACAACCTCCAACAGTGACTGTAAGTAGCAGCCATGCTGTGTGAGTGTATCACTGTGTGCTGGTTGAAACTGAAAGTTTCACAGAGACACCTTTAATCTACTTTGTGTTTGATGTCAAGATGAAAGAGAGGAGCTGGTATAGGTAACGTTAGATACTAGCAGCTCCAAGTAACCAGCACAGCTAAGAAAACAGTATAAGGAGCTTATTTACACAGAGGTTCATTTTGTTTTGTCGATTTTGGCATGTTGCGTCTGTGTGCTCCTTGTGGCGTCTCACTGTAAACCAGCCAATCAGAGCAGAGCTCATCAAAGCTCAGCATGAAAGGGAAAACAGCTTAATTCAATAGTACCTTTACGTTTCTGTTTCCAGCATTTGGTTTAAAACCATTATCACTGTACTGGAGCCCTGCTTATTGGTAATACTAAGTGCATGAGAAAATGTACTAGGCTATCAATAGTTTTTTATAAGATTTATACTTATATATAATAATTTTTGCAACATGCAGAACGAGGGTCTAAGCCATCAGTATGTTTCAGATAGAACTCCACTGTCATACTCTTATCAGTCAGCCCCGCTCCATCTATATCATATGCCATGAGGGGGGGTCTGCAGACTCAGCCTGTCACTTTCCACCGCATACGCTGCGGAAATTAGATTCTAGCGACGAAGGCGGGAGATGAATCTGGTCATTGATTATGCTGTATTTAGAAAGGGCACTAAAAAAGATTCATGGAGACTGATTCTCCCACCAGAGCTGCTTCAGAGAGACAGTTCAGGCTCAGTGCGGAGCAAAGCACACGGCCAGCTTCTTGGAATGTGAATTGGTTCTAGGTAAAAGATTTAAAGGAATCTTACCTTGAGCCCCTAAGGGTTTGCTGTTTCCAGTTGAAGCTCCGGATCCTTGTCTCTGTAACCCAAAAAGAGAAAAGAACAGATTAATAAACACTCTCATTAGAAATATCTAACCTCTGCTTCCATTTACTGCTTAGTTTGAGATCCACCCATGGTACCCCTTAGGTCCACTATACAGTGTTGCAAAAGTGTTGCACAACTTTTTATTTATACTGATCAATCAAAAAAGTTAGGTAGTCATCATTGCAAAACCAAAATTCCTATGTTAGGGAAACGTATATATTTTTTTTCAGAAACTTGCTGAAAGGGCCTGGAGAGGCAGTTTGAGGTGTAAGTCGTGCACAGCAGAACAGCTTTTTGGTGTATTTTAGTAAGTTCCAGCCTCAGGCACTCAGAAGTACATTGACTGTCTGATGTAAACTGTACACTAAAATCACCACAGCTCTCAGAAACTCACAGCTTACAGAGAATTTAAAGGAGCTGTATGTAAGATTTATAGTTGAAAGTATTCCAAAAAAGGAAAAAACATTTATAATAGTATGTTAAAGATGTTTATGTCTTATAATGCAGAAATATCTACTGAAGTTAGCATGCTAACCAGCTAGTCCCAGTCTGCCCTGACCTGTAATAGTTACTTTGTACCTGAAGATTTGATAATGAGTCACTGTAGTACCACTTTGTACCTGAAGAGGGGATAGTGAGTCACTGTAATACCACTTTGTACCTGAAGAGGTGATAGTGAGTCACTGTAGTACCACTTTGTACCTGAAGAGGTGATAATGAGTCACTGTAGTACCACTTTGTACCTGAAGAGGGGATAGTAAGTAACTGCATTGTGGAGTGGAGTTAGTCCAACATGTGAGGATGAGGAAGTAGCGTTGCTGCCCCAACGGCGTATTCTAACCTCTTATCAATCATGTTGAAGGTGCTGCTTCCGATTAGATCATTTAGGAACAAGTAGCCAATAAAGACACAGTTTACAAACTTTTGTTCCAAATTATTAAATTGTTAACCCTTTAACGTTTTCTCAGCTTTTTGGTACAGCATGTTTTGAGTCACCATATCTTAATGAAGATGTTGAACCTAGATTAGATTGGGCATCTCTACCAATCGGCAGAGGTTTGTTAGGCTGAAACATCTACTAGAGTCTTTCAGTAGATGCACCAGGCAAGTAAATCAGTCCACACATGTGGGTTGTTTTTAGTGGAATTATCAAGGATAAGCATATTTTTATCATATTATGGTTTTAGAGGTTTTGATGAACAGAATTGTGTAACTTTCTGTGATAAAAAATACGTCTAATAAGGATAAAATAATTTTCAGACAACATGGTTCATCAGACGGTATATTTCTTTGTGCTAAAGGTGTCTATGCTAAGATAATGTAATTGTAATCTTGGTAAGGACACTAAAGGGTCATGATGGTTAAGCAAATGAAGTCATTGAGAGTAGTTGTTGGGTATGAATTGCTTAGTTTTAGAGAAACCGACTGGCTCAGAAATGTTCACAGTGGTGGTGAATGGAACCAGATGTCTGAGTAGTTCCTAATCATTGTTTTCCGATGGTTATAAAGAGGTTTGGTGGGAAAAGTATCTTTAAAATATGTTCAATATCCTTTTAAAACTATTATATTCCAGATTTACCCCCATTTTCCCATCATTAACATGTCATGTATGGAAACTTAGAAGATACGTGTAAGTTCATTGGTGGTTTTGGTAGTAAATAAAAGGGCTATAGTCGTGTTGTAGCCCACCATGGTTCCAATCAATAAACCACTACACATCAAACCACTCTAAATGACTCTGGCTTTGCTATTTAATGTTTACCAGAGTGGCTATGTGGTCAGAGACTGACCACTGATGAAGGATGCTAGAAGATGAGCTTTGAGAGTTTTGAGTGGCATCCAAGTTACAATGGAACCACCTAGGCAGTGCAGAGGTTCTGGATGGAGTGAGTAGGGTTTGCCTGAGTGTGGATGCATGTATGCTAGAGTGTGTTTCACCACCTAAGCAGGAAAAACAACACCGACTCCACGGATCAGCACATCACGCCTTGAATAATTAATCCGACACTTTCAATGAATTTCAAACACTTCGGCTCAGCTTTGATGCTCGGGCTGGCGAAGGAGGGAAGAGAACGAAGAGCAAGATCTCTGTGTGCGGACTAGCAGGGGAAACCCACTTCCAGACAGATCCATCTGTTCCTCAGCTTTTTAGCTATGCAAAAAAGAAGCAATCAGCGGGTTGCTGTTCGGGCTTTTGTTACTCGCGTGTCAGTTTCATGCTGTCCTGCGCGGGGGGAGCTGTCTCTGTGACCAGGCTGGGACAATGACAGACCATCTCCCTAGGCCTGATGGGACACAGGAACAGAGTGGAGCTACCCTTCACTAAGGATTTTCTTGTGCAACCTTTCAAAATATTTAAAACTCAGATAAAACTTGTGCAGGGTGGGTTTTACCACGTTGACAATAAGGTTTTTATTCTTTTTCATATCAAGACAAATAGAAATAAGTGACTCCAACCTTTACTTATACAATGTAAATGGAAGTACCGTTAACCCTTTAACATCCCCACCAAGTTTGGGGCTATAATATTTCTAATAATTCTAATTATATTAGCTTAGCAGAGACACCTTTAGGGTAAAGGAACCATTTGGTACCGTTTGGTAACACATGGTTTTCGAAAATTATTTTACCCATAGACTTATTTTTGTTGTAGAAAGTTACATAGTTCTGATCATCAGAACCTCTGAATTTTATGATATGCTGTAAAAATAAGCTTACCACCAAAAATTCGACCAAAACAGTGTAAACAGTAAAGCAGTAAAAGTGGACATACACTACCGCTCAGAAGTTTAGGATCACTTTAGAATTTCATTTTATGCTATTTTTATGCAATACATGAAATTTTCATGCAATTCACAAACAATATTGTCCATTTCACAATAAATGTAAATGTATCACATTATTTTTAAAGAATAAAGATGTTTGTATTAAAGTCTATTTTTGTATAGAGGCTTATTTTGCATATAGTTCTATTATCAGTAATTCTCAGTCCTCTGTCTAAATCTCCTGGTACGGCCGCCAATCCAAGTTAAGGATGTTATTGGACTAATTGGTTGTTAGGACACTCTTGCTCAATTGTGATGCACAGCTGAAAAACATTCTACTAATAAGTGAGTATAAAAGGGAGAACAACATTCTAGGTTAGTTTAGTATCTGAAGCATCAGCAGTTGATGGCTTGCTGACCGACTTAAAATGACCAGAAAGAAACAACTTTCTTTAGAGACCCGTCAGTCCATTGTTGTGTTAAGGAAGAAGATACTCCATTAAAACAAGAACATTTCACTGTGATCCCAAACTTTTGAGCGGTAGTGTACCTCTGCCGATTGGTAGAACTGAACAGTCAGGTTGAGTTACGTTCAACATCGTTAAGTTATAAAATATGGTGGAAATGTGCTCTACCAAAAAGTTGATATATGAATCAGGACTAAATAACATTCATCTAATGTTCCTATAGGTGATACTAACACTTGGTCAACTTTTTTTTTTACCCCTCTATGATATCACACCCAGCATCCAAGAATATTAGATTTGGTCAACTGGGACTAATAGAGGACAGTCCTAGAACGGAGGGTTCCGTACAGTGTGGATTCTCACTGTTTCTTTGCCTTCAGCTACAAAACAAAGGCTCACAGACTTTAGCAGGGCTCCTGCACGCAGCCCGCCTAATCCGAGTTCAAAGGGAATCGCCGCTGCTCCATTTCTGGCTGCGTTAGGGCCATGAAATGAACTTCCCTCTGGTTCTCCACACAAACATGCTCGCTCAGAGAGACCGCATCCATATACAGTCCTGCCCTGGGCCACAACGCAGGGGTGTGCAATGTTAAAAAAATATCAAAAGGAATTCAGACGAAGTGGGCAGAGCAGGGTTGCTCATGTTGTGCTGAGCTTGTAGTTCAGCACACGGCTGTGCACGAGTGTTTCAACCACTCGCTGGTCAAGAGCAATGGCTAGTTTCCGCAGAGTCAGGACAATCGTCAACAATATAACAATATAATGGTTCCATTGCCTTCTTGCTCTTGGCATTGTTTGTTGAACTGGATGAATTATAAGAATTCCACAATCCTGAGATGGACATTTAGATGGACCAATACTTGGTCATTAACATTATCAACAAATTAACAAGTGACAATAGCAAACATAGGAGAATTACTTTAAAACCTCCAGGAACAAAAGCAGAGGTCAACTAACCAAACTGGAGCTTTGCTGACAGTGTCCAGTTTTATTAGGTAGTATGCAACATTAATGAACCCAGCATGCCAAAGATACCCCGACAAGAAACAGCTCCGGACAAATATTCTCCTACACAGCCGGAGCTATCTTCATAATATACTGCATCCCATAATGCAGTGTCATTTCAGGGGGACTTGATTAAACCACCTGATTAATAGCCCTGCCTTCAGTCTTATATGGATTCATAAATATATAGAAGGGAAATAATTTAGGCTGCAACAGCACCGAGTGTAACACAACCAGGACATAGTAAAGAAACTACACACACACGAGTGGCTCACCAACACATAACAGGCTAAATACTGCAGACTGCTCACTAACGCTGCGGTAGTGTTAGCCTAGCCCAGCAGGCTACATCTCAAAACACAAGAAAGGTTTTGATTTTGGCTTCTTATTATACCAACACTGGTCAGTCAGCTTTGGCTTTGAGGCAATAGAATCAGAACTGATCCAGTCTGTACTGAAGTAAATGGATGAGGATCTGTAGACCACAACATGGGCCAGTTAGCATTAGCCTAGCAAGGCGGCTACAGATCCACAGGCCACAGCACAGGCTATCTCAAAGCTACGCTACTTCCCTTTCCTCATATCTGAATATATATACCGAACGCAATCACTGCGGGAACTTAACATTCAGAGCCCTATAGTTGTGGTGCTAATGACATAACAGGCCATCCACTGGTCTCCCGCAGGTCATCTTAGCCTCATTTTATGAAAACATAAACAGCAGGTTGACCCATAACAGCAGAGCAGTGGCCAGTTTTGCTTTCCCACGAACGGCTGTGGCATCACTGGGGACTGAATTTACAACCTCCCAAAATTAAAGCCCCCCCTCATGAGCAAGGGGCTCTTTTTGATCAGCTTATATATAATATATAATTTGCTTAAACTTGATTTTCTACTGACTCCAATCAACAACAACAGTATCCACATTTACATTCTTTAGTTTAGTGCTGGAGCTTAGCTACAAGGCTAGGACTGCTAACCCCCAAACCTCTCTCAATCCCCCCTACCTGTGTACAGGTACACTGTAACACTACCTTCACCTACCTGTGTACAGATAAACTGTAACACTACCTTCACCTACCTGTGTACATGTAAACTGTAACACTACCTTCACCTACCTGTGTACAGGTAAACTGTGACACTACCTTCACCTACCTGTGTACAGGTAAACTGTAACACTACCTTCACCTACCTGTGTACAGGTAACCTGTAAGTCACTCTAGATAAGAGTAAACTACATTGACCAGAGATAGCAGTGAAGCTGGTTGAGGGAAGCTGTGTTGAAGTACGCCTGTTAGCAGTATTAGCCTCGTAGTGTTTCTTGGAGCTCCAGTGTTTCATTTGGACACTGAACACGTCTCGGCTGGTCGACTGCGTGTGGGTAAGTGGGGAACTGTGTAAATTTGATGATTCAGTGAACCGCTCCTTTAATTCGAGTCCTGGGCCGAACGGGGTTTCGCTGATCAATCTGTCATTGACCGCGCAATTTAACACAAGGCTAGACTTAATCCGTGTTCAGATAGCCGGGACTAAGAGAGCCTATAAATCCTGATCTAATCTCTCTTCACCCCAGCTCGGAGCTTCTGACTGTGTGAACATCTCTGAGCATGAGACAAGCACACAAACACAGATTCTTGTTAAACTATCCTTGTGGGCCTTCTTTTGTCACTGTCCCGTGTGTTATTGCTGGAGGTTATTAATACCCAGCCTACATCTTAATTTAACTCCAATCCCTAATTTTGGTAACCCTGGTCTTCTTAACCTCTTTAAATAAATTTATAAAAAATAAAAATATTGATTTAATAAAATAATATAGTTAATAACATAATGGGCAGTACGGTGGTGTAGTGGTTAGTATGGTGGTGTAGTGGTTAGTATGGTGGTGTAGTGGTTAGTATGGTGGTGTAGTGGTTAGTATGGTGGTGTAGTAGTCAGTATGGTGGTGTAGTGGTTAGTATGGTGGTGTAGTGGTTAGTACTGTGGTGTAGTGGTTAGTGGGGTGATGTAGTGGTTAGTACGGTGGTGTAGTGGTTAGTATGGTGGTGTAGTGGTTAGTACGGTGGTGTAGTGGTTAGTATGCTGGTGTAGTGGTTAGTATGGTGGTGTAGTGGTTAGTATGGTGGTGTAGTGGTTAGTACTGTGGTGTAGTGGTTAGTACTGTGGTGTAGTAGTTAGTATGGTGGTGTAGTGGTTAGTACTGTGGTGTAGTAGTTAGTACGGTGGTGTAGTGGTTAGTATGGTGGTGTAGTGGTTAGTATGGTGGTGTAGTGGTTAGTACTGTGGTGTAGTGGTTAGTACTGTGGTGTAGTAGTTAGTATGGTGGTGTAGTAGTTAGTACGGTGGTGTAGTGGTTGGTATTGTGGTGTAGTGGTTAGTATAGTGGTGTAGTGGTTAGTATGGTGGTGTAGTGGTTGGTATGGTGGTGTAGTGGTTAGTACTGTGGTGTATTAGTTAGTTTGGTGGTGTAGTAGTTAGTATGGTGGTGTAGTAGTTAGTATGGTAGTGTAGTGGTTAGTACGGTGGTGTAGGGGTTAGTACGGTGGTGTAGTGGTTAGTATGGTGGTGTAGTGGTCAGTATGGTGGTGTAGTGGTTAGTATGGTGGTGTAGTGGTTAGTACTGTGGTGTAGTGGTTAGTATGGTGGTGTAGTGGTTAGTATGGTGGTGTAGTGGTTAGTATGGTGGTGTAGAGGTTAGTATGGTGGTGTAGTAGTTAGTACGGTGGTGTAGTGGTTAGTACGGTGGTGTAGTAGTTAGTATGGTGGTGTAGTGGTTAGTATGGTGGTGTAGTGGTTAGTACGGTGGTGTAGTGGTTAGTACGATGGTGTAGTGGTTAGTACGGTGGTGTAGTGGTTAGTATGGTGGTGTAGTGGTTAGTATAGTGGTGTAGTAGTTAGTATGGTGGTGTAGTGGTTAGTACTGTGGTGTAGTAGTTAGTACGGTGGTGTAGTGGTTAGTACGGTGGTGTAGTGGTTAGTACGGTGGTGTAGTGGTTAGTGTAGTGGTTAGTACTGTGGTGTAGTGGTTAGTATGGTGGTGTAGTGGTTAGTATGGTGGTGTAGTGGTTAGTGTAGTGGTTAGTACTGTGGTGTAGTGGTTAGTACTGTGGTGTAGTAGTTAGTGTGGTGGTATAGTAGTTAGTATGGTGGTGTAGTGGTTAGTACGATGGTGTAGTGGTTAGTACTGTGGTGTAGTAGTTAGTATGGTGGTGTAGTAGTTAGTATGGTGGTGTAGTAGTTAGTATGGTGGTGTAGTGGTTAGTACGGTGGTGTAGTGGTTAGTACGGTGGTGTAGTGGTTAGTATGGTGGTGTAGTACTTAGTATGGTGGTGTAGTGGTTAGTATGGTGGTGTAGTGGTTAGTATGGTGGTATAGTGGTTAGTATGGTGGTGTAGTGGTTAGTATGGTGGTGTAGTGGTTAGTACGGTGGTGTAGTGGTTAGTACGGTGGTGTAGTGGTTAGTACGGTGGTGTAGTGGTTAGTATGGTCGTGTAGTGGTTAGTACGGTGGTGTAGTGGTTAGTACGGTGGTGTAGTGGTTAGTACGGTGGTGTAGTGGTTAGTATGGTGGTGTAGTGGTTAGTACGGTGGTGTAGTGGTTAGTAAGGTGGTGTAGTAGTTAGTATGGTGGTGTAGTGGTTAGTATGGTGGTGTAGTGGTTAGTACGGTGGTGTAGTGGTTAGTACGGTGGTGTAGTGGTTAGTATGGTGGTGTAGTGGTTAGTACTGTGGTGTAGTAGTTAGTATGGTGGTGTAGTAGTTAGTATGGTGGTGTAGTGGTTAGTATAGTGGTGTAGTGGTTAGTATGGTGGTGTAGTGGTTAGTATGGTGGTGTAGTGGTTAGTAAGGTGGTGTAGTGGTTAGTACGGTGGTGTAGTGGTTAGTATGGTGGTGTAGTGGTTAGTATGGTGGTGTAGTGGTTAGTATGGTGGTGTAGTGGTTAGTATGGTGGTGTAGTGGTTAGTACGGTGGTGTAGTGGTTAGTACGGTGGTGTCTCCTCACAGTAAGATAAACTGGGTTGGATTATTATTTTTTATTAATATTTAATTATTACAATGAAAAATATTTTATCTTTATTTATTTTATGTATTTTCGTACAACAGTGTGTGATTAAGGGTGAAACAATGTGGTTTTTTTTGTTTATATTATTTATTATTTACCATTATTTATTTATTATTTCATTACTTTGATTGTACATGCTTGTTTAGTTAGTTGGTCATTAAGTTGATGTATAATAGTATTTACAATTATTTAGTTATTATTATTATTATTATCTGGGGACATTTGGCCCCCACAATAAGCTAAATGTATGTGCGCGCACTGCTAGACGATTTGCTAAAGCAGGGTTGCATCAGCCCCTCTCGCGCTCCCCTCAGCTCCTCTGGCGCTCCTCGGTGCTCTCCTCGCCGTGATTGCACGCTGCACGGATCTGGTTACATAATGAACCTTGTCATAATGTGCGCGAGCTGGGAGGAGCTGCTGGATTAGCGGGAACCGCGCCGGCACCGCTTCCCCACGTTATTATTCCTCCTCGCGCTGCTCTCTGAAGCCCGATCGGCCCGGCCGTCACTTCTATCTTTGTCTTACAGCTTCAGATAAACGTGCTGCAATTTGCATAAGAACACGGCAGTTGAAGAAGGAGAGGGTGGGGGTGTGGGGCGGGAGGTTCGGGTGGGGTTGGGGGGATGTATATAAGCCCCTGAGTGGATCTCAAACACGCCTGGTCACGGCCACTTGGCTCGCACGCGTTCCCTGGCGCTTGATACAAATCACTGAGATATTGCGGCGCATTAGGAAACCATTATGGAGCCGGTCGGAGCGCGAGGGGTGGCGTTATGAATCCTGTAATAGAGTGCCGGTGACAGTCGTGCGGATCAGCCAGGACTTCCCCTGCATACATTACAACCACCGGGAATTCACTCTTTCAGCAAGAGCCGAGATTGTGTGGGGAGCTGTGTTAAATTGCATGGGGGGAAGGGGGGGGATGCAGGGATGGAGTGATGGAGGCTAGAGGGAAAATGGAGATGGAGGTTGGGGGGGATAATTGATGAAGAGGGGATGGAGGGATATGGAGTGATGGAGAGGGGGTGGATGGTTGGATGGAGAAGGGGTGGGAGAGAGATGGATGGAGAAGGGATGCAGGAAGGATGAGAAGGAATAGATGGATAGGAAAGGGATGCAGGAAGGATGAGATGGAATGAATAAATAAAGAGTGGAAGGGGGAGGGTAGATAAAGTTATGGAGGGATGGATAGATTAAAGGATGGAGAAGGAATTGAGGCATCAATGGAGAAGAGATGGAGAGGTGTAAAACAGATGGATGGATGACTGGATGGATGGATAGATATTTAAGGAAGGGATGGAGGGGGGATGCAAGGGTGGAGGTATGGAGGCTAGAGGGGAAATGGAGATGGAGGGTGGTGGGGGATAATGGAGCGATATGGAGTGATGGAGAGGGGGTGGCTGGTTGGATGGAGAAGGGGTGGGAGAGAGATGGATGGAGAAGGGATGCAGGAAGGATGAGAAGGAATAGATGGATAGGAAAGGGATGCAGGAAGGATGAGATGGAATGAATAAATAAAGAGTGGAAGGGAGAGGGTAGATAAAGTTATGGAGGGATGGATAGATTAAAGGATGGAGAAGGAATTGAGGCATCAATGGAGAAGAGATGGAAAGGTGTAAAACGGATGGATGGCTGGATGGATGGATAGATATTTAAGGAAGGGATGGAGGGGGGATGCAGGGGTGGAGGTATGGAGGCTAGAGGGGAAATGGAGATGGAGTGTGGTGGGGGATAATGGAGGAGAGTGGAGGAGAGGTGGAGGAGAGATGGATAGAGAAGGGATGCAGAAAGGATCAGAAGGGATGAATAAATAAAGAGGGGATGGGGAAGGGTGGATAAAGATGTTATGGAGGGATGGATGGATGTATTATTGGATAGAAAAGGAATGGAGGGAGTATGAGTGAATGGAGAATGGATTGGGGTGGAAAAAGAGATAGACAGATGGATGGATAGATGGCTGGCTGGATGGATAGATTTATACATAGGGAAGGGATGGAAGGGGATAGATGAATGAAGAAGGGTTGAGAGAGCCTTCCACATTTCTGATGGATGTAGAAGGGATGGAGGGTGATGGATAGATGGATGGATGGATCTAATTATAAGGAATGGATAGATATGAGGATAGATAAATGGAGAAGGCTTGGAGAAGGGATGGAGAGGAGATGGAGATGGGGTAGAATCAGAAAGAAGGAGATGGATGGAGTTGGACTGATATATGGAGGGGGGATGAAGGGATGGCTGTAAAAGAGGTAGGAGAGATAAATAGACAGAGAAGGGGTGGATGAATGCATTCATGCATGGAGAAGGAACAGATGGAGGATGGGTGAATGGAGAAGGGATAAGAGTTGGAAAAAGGAATAGATAGATGGATGGCTAGATGGCTGGCTGGATGTATAGATAGATACACAGGGAAGGGATGGAAGGTAGTGGATGAATGAAGAAGGGTTGAAAAGGGCTGGATGGAGGGATGTAGAAGGAATGGAGGGTGATGGATTAGTGGATGAATGGATGGATATATAGGGATGGGATGGAGAGGTATAGAATGGATAGATGGATAGATATGAGGATAGATAAATGGAGAAGGGATTGAGCGGAGATGTAGATGGGGAAGAATCAGAAAGAAGGAGATGGATGGAATTGGACTGATATATGGAGGGAGGATGAAGGGATGGAGAGGTGTGGAATGGATAGATGGATGGATGGATGGATATATAGGGAATGATAGATATGAGGATAGATAAATGGAAAAGGCTTGGAGAAGGGATGGAGAGGAGAAGGAGATGGGTGGAGTTGGACTGATATATGGAGGGGACATGAAGGGATGGAGAGGTGTAGAATAGATAGATGGATGGGTGGATATATAAGGAGTGGATAGATATTAGGATAAATAAATGGGAAAAGTTGGAGAAGAAATTGAGAGGAGAAGGAGATGGGTGGAGACAGACTGATATATGGAGGGGGATGAAGGGATGTAGAGGTGTAGAATAGATAGATGGATGAATGGATGGATATATAGGGAATGGATATATAGGAGGATAGATAAATGGTGAAGGGTTGGAGAAGGGATGGAGAGGAGAAGAAGATGGGTGGAGTTGGACTGATATATTGAGGGGGATGAAGGGATGGAGAGGTGTAGAATGGATAGATGGATGGATGGGGAATGTATATATAGGGATATATAGGGAATGAATACATAGGAGAATAGATAAAGGGTTGGAGAAGGGATGGAGAGGAGAAGGAGATGGGTGGAGTTGGACTGATATATGGAGAGAGGATGAAGGGATGGAGAGGTATAGAATGGATAGATGGATGGATAGATGGATATATAGGGAATAGATAGATATGAGGATAGATAAATGATGAAGGGTTGGAGAAGGGATGGAGAGGAGAGGGAGATGGGTGGAGTTAGACTGGTTAGAGTAGGGATGGAGAGACATGACTGAGATTTTTAGGAAAAGACTAGGAACGTCAACCTTCTGATGATGTAATCTGAGGGTGGATGGAGCTAATTCACACAAAGCATGCTGGGAATTGTAGTGAAAGTGATTTTCAGTCAATCCACTGAAGCTGAGTTGTGCTATAGCTGTGCTGTTACACAACCTGACAGATAACACATTAGCTTTAGGCCCGAGTCGCCCTTTAACATCTGGATATGTTTGCCTCCCGAAATCTCCTCTCCATATGATCTTAAAGGGAACCCCGGCTGGTAACACTTGTAAGGCTTAATATGTTGTAATGACTCTAAATTATAAAGACTTGTTGCAAAAAATCACAAAAGTATCAGATTTATTTATAATTTAACACGTTCATTCTAAATATTTAACATATAGACGCAGCCATTACTACTGACATGCAATGTCTGCTGGGTAGATGAGGTCAGATGGTTTCAGGTCTAAACTGGACTGTGGTGTGAAGGAGTGAATGTTAGTTACTAACCTAGCTTAAAGAAAACCATGTACATTGTGTTGTTGATGTTGTTTCAGTGAAAGGCAGTGTGAAGACTGATATTAGTCTAAACAACTTTCACAAACATAAACAAGGAGAATAGTTAGTGAAGCAGCGTGTGGACCAACACAGCTACCCAAAGACCCCCGCTCTGCTCTCCTCACTTCAGTCTGGATGAGTTTGAGTGGTTCAGTAGACCACCACTGGTGAGAGATTTGACGGAGGCTGTTGGTTTTAAGCGTAGACTAAAACACAATGCAGTGCCACAGTTTCCCCACACAGGAAGTCCTAAAGCTCCAGATTATGGAGAACCGCGAGAAGAACCGTGAACGTGAACATGCGCTGGATTCTCTCCTGAGAATGTTTAGCGTTAGCGTCAGCTGCTTCTCTTCGTTTGTGGATCCTGAAGGTGAAAGTACAGTCTTAGTAGTGAACATACTACTTCACTAATAAAGGAGTGTGAAGCTCAGAGACACTCCCGTTCAGTGTATCTAGCTGTTTACTGAGCGTGAATGTTTCCTGCTAGAAAGCGGAGCTCCTTTAACAGACACTCTCCTTCTCCGTCAACACCAACACACAGCTTCACAACAACTCCAGCACTGTGTCACTCTCTCCTCCACCCTCTCTGTTCACCATTTACACTAACGTGGTGTGTGATGTCACCGCTGATGTCAGAAATGTTGTGTTCTAGCTCAAACTGTAAAGACTGAACAGTAGCATGTTTAGTAGCTAGCTGTGCTCAAGCGTGACGGCCGGTTACTGCAACCATTTGACGTCACTACCAGCTGATCACGTCAGTAGATACAACAATGGAGACCAACGTGCAGCGGATTTTACAGAAAATCTAATAAATCTGACACTTTTAGTGATTTAATACAACCTGCCCTAATAATTTAGAGTCATTACACCATATTAAGACTTACATGTGTTACCAGCCGGGGTTCCCTTTAAGTTTTTCGTACAATGGCTTGCATGTTTAGGCGGCGCTGGCTGTTTCTGAATTCTCCACTGCATAAGCTCACATGCACACGCACTGTGTGTTTTTTACCACATGGCTGCTGACCCGCAGCAACCCCCCTCTCCAGCACTCGCACTCAGGCTTTTATGTGTGATGAGAGGAAACCCCCCGTTCTCTGCAGAGGAGGGGTGTCGCTTTCCTCACTGCAGAAGACTCACCAGTATCAAATCATCTGAGCGAGAGACAGTAAGCGAGAAGCTCCCGGGCGTTCCCCTCTAGTGCAGGCACAAACACAAACACAGCAGTGCTCTACTTTTACGGCTTTCTGGGAACGTAAAGCCCCCAGATTGCGATGTTGCGTCGATAATCCTCAACATAAATGTGATTATAGCGCATTTGCTACATTGACAGCTTGGACCAAAGAGCTGCAGTGATTTAATTGGAAAGGGTGGGAACCTCACTGCAGCACTGAGGGAACCAGGATGTCCTGATACAGCCTGATCGCTATAGAGAGAATGCATTGATGTCACTTGGTCGTTGTGATCTTTATCAAAGAGTCGAGTCACATTATTATGACCAACGCCGTGTGCAGCACGGACAACAGCTAAATGGACTGGGAGACTCAAGAAGGTCCTGGTAGGTTCTGGTAGGTATCTGGAGTCATGCTGACTGCAGTGCATCCCACAGCTGCTGGAGGGAGCGTGGAGGAGGATCCATAGAACCAACACCACCATCCAGGTGGTCCCACAGATGCTCAGTTGGGCTCAAGTCTGGGTTGCTCAGCTCTTCCAACCAATGTGAGACATTTCTAGTCGTGGGACGTGTCACATCGTCTTGCTGGAAGATCCCATCCGCCCCAGAGAAGACAATCAGCATGTATGGTGTCCGTGATCTGCACGGATGGATTCAGACCCAAATCAGTTGAGAGAGCCTTCCACATGGATGTGTGGGTCCAGAGAATGCCACGAAAACATTCCACAGACCATATATGTATATGATTTCACAGCTTTGAGGTAAATTGAGGTAAAAACTATGCCACCTCCCTGGTCTTGTCCAGTTCAGAGTCCGCTCTGTAGCTGCATTAGCCTCTAAAATACTGACACTGGCCTCAGTATGGGTAGAAGCTCAATATCACATGACTCTTAGGCGAAAAAAACTAGATCAGGACATCCCTTGTCCCTCTAGCTGAATGAGCCTTGGATTGAAACGAGCCATGCTTGCAGCCAGGAGGTGCCCAAGCAGCCCTTTAGGGCGGCCTATGTGCTCTGGGCACTGGGAGGTGGTCCCTGCCTCGGCCAGGGGCCCAGAACGTGAACAGGAAACACTCGGCTAAAAGTGTGCCACGCAAATTCGGTGAAGCAGATGGTTCACAGTGTTGCACATTCTGTTGCGCGAAAATGGCTGCGCTTGTATTCTGCACTTCGTGGGGACCAGATCTCTCCAGGATGACGGAATACGGGGGATATCTGGAAAATTTTTAGTGAACAGAGAACGATGGCATGAGAGTGACATGCCATGGTATGTATGTGCATCACCCTGGACGCAAATAAAGCCGGACAGGGGCCAGAATTGGAAACCTAAGTCTGCAGCACACAAAGCTCAGTGAAAGCAGATGGAGATCTGAGTGGACAAATAGCGGGAGAAGGACGGGCAGCTGAGACAGACGTCTCTACGCAGAGCTGCTGGCAAACGTTACAGCTGAGCACAGCCCTGCCCACAGGCCCTGTTTCATAGACCATTACCACTTCAGGTGAAAAGGGCAGAAGATAACACAGATGACCACAGGCAGGTCGCACCTGTCGGTTAATTAGCATCCATTACCATCTCAGCATGAATGAGATTCCTGTTCTCGTTATAGGCCTTAATGCTTAAAGCTGTTTTTTGCTCACATCTGATCTTCCAGGTCTTTCTTCAGGTCTTTCTAGCCAATTAAACAGATGGATATCTGGGTAGTGACTACAGTGATACACATTACTTCTGCCCATTATCATAGTCAGAGATGTATCTGAGTCAGAAGGACTTACAACAGTGGCACGAATGTGATTATAATTTCATGCCGAATGGACCAATGGAGAAACTTGTGACGATGCTTCGCGATTTCCTATGAAGGGGTCGCTAAGACACTGAGTAGTGTGAGGCATATTGGAAAAAAAGGGTGGGTGATAGAAATTTATTACAAAGAAAACAGAAAAATATACAAACATAACCTATACTGAAATTTTTTTTTACTGGAAATAAATAAAAAAATGGCCTGACTTAGAGTCAGTCAAGACAATATAAGTCCCTGTTCACAAGACCAACTACCCCATTTGACTAGCTTTTCAACAGCACCTCAGCTACACCTCAGCTCGAGGTCAGTACTCTACAGCTAGCCTCCAGAGTACTGGGATTTTCTCCATCTTGTAGGACAGGCCCACCTCTGGTTGAAACCATTGCAACCTATAGGGGGGACCATCCTACAAGGATGGGCTATCACTAGAAACAAGACGAGCAACGACAACCAAACATAACATAACAAAATATAACAAAACAGAACATAAGGCCTTAATAAACAGAAACAGTGCGCACATATCTTCAGCCGTCCTCCTAAACCTTTAACACCCCCCCACCAAGTTGGCCGTGGGCCCTTTGGCCACCTTAAGGGAAAGCTCCATCCCTACTGCCTACCTTTGCTGGTTCCTTCAGCTAAAGGATGGCAGTAAGGTAAGAGCAAGCATGTCCCCCTTACGCTCCTATATGCTCTGGTGATGGGCAACACCACTTCACATCACAACGCTCCAAAATAGCTTGGGGAAAATCCCAGTTCCATTGACTTCCATTGAAAGTGGAATTTGGGCTCTCCTGTGAAGTTGCTATTTTGAAGATATTAGTTTTTCTTTGGAAAGCGATGATCATGTAATGACTTAACCTTAAAATAACAGCTTTAAAATAATTTTGATGTTACTCTTACTCGCAATAGGGAGAATGGCGTCTCTGTCATTCCCACTCTGGGCCTGGATCACCGATTATAGCGCTCTGAACATAACTCTCTGGAGTACTGAGAGCTGACTCCGCCCCACAACACACTTGATCTACCTCCATGTATTTAGCCAGCCCTAAAATTCTGGTCTCTGACCCAACGTCCTTGTGAGCTATTCGGGCTATCGTAGAGTCATAATTGAGCCATGTTTTCTTGTGTTTGTTCTTTCTGGTTCTGGATCCATGTCGGTTCTCTCCTCCTCTGTTTGCTTTCTCTGTTTTATTGGACATTTTTGCCCAATTGGTCAACTCTGATTCTTGTTTAATCCCTCAGGTTTTGCTGCCTATGCTACCACACATTTTCCCGGAGGTTATTATAAATAAAGTCTCTGCATTTGCATAGAAATCCTGTGTGAACGAGAACTGTGCAAGACTTTATGAGACCACGTCACACACCAGCAACTACGGGTCTTCAGCTAGCTATAAGAAGTCCCAGCATGGACCCGACGTGAGTAAGTCTTGGATTGTTTTTTACAGAAAGTCGTCTGTCCAATTTCAGGCTCACATGCACGGAAATAAATTCATCTCACACCAAAACGTTTGGCCAGTCTTGGCTAGTCTCGCCAAATAAGTCATGAAAGTTTGAACTTCCTGCAATATTGGACGAGTCAACATGTTTCGTACTTCTTTGATCTTGTTATTGCTGGTGTTGGCCACCTTCTCTGTTGTGTTCATGCCTGTTGTGCTTATGCCCACAATGCATCGCACTCATTGGTCAGCTTTTTGTTTTAAGCAGCTACGTTCTACCAATGTACAATCAGCTGAATGCAACTGCTGCACTATTTAAGAAAACTCTGGAAATGAAAACTCAAATCATTTGTTTAATACATGTGTCCTGTATACTTGGGCGTTTGACTGTCAGACACTGTTACGGTCATACCGCTATCACTGTCCAGCTGTTTCATAGCTTGTTTTCCCCACAAGGCTAAGGCTAACCCTAAAAGACTGGCCGCTCCTTTATGCAGTGGACTAGACAGCGGGTGGCGATTGTGGATCTTCTGTGATTACATCTGACACTTAGATGCTCAACCGATCTTTAGCATGGTTTGCATGGCTTGTCACATTATCAGTGTACAATAATACCAGTGCTAGGGCCAGTGTACCGGACAAACTGGTATACTGGGCACTACTAGCCAACACCAATAAGCAGCCAACAGTAGAGACAAAATGCTTGGTTTTTCACACCGTTCTGATATTTCTGCCACTAAAGAGAACAAAAGAGAGCAGTTCGTATGCTGAAAGAAGATGTGACAGGTGGAGCTCAGAGGGGAAGACCGCCAGGACCTGCTTGAGTGAGAGCTTGAAGCAACACTGCTAATGTCCTATAAGCGCTGGTGTCTCAAGTAAAGTCAGCAAGGAGCACAGAAGGAAAGGCTTGATCAGCAGAAAGCGGCAGTGGGCGGAGGAGAATGCCCCATCATCAAAAAGACCATGTGTTCTAGCAAACTGGCAGCAATCGTTTACAGCTAACTCAGATCTGGAGCTGGAAGGATCACACAACATGGCGGCCAAGCAAGCCATTATGCAATCTATATATGACCCGTCAACTGCAGTCTTTCACCAGAATCTTGGCGTGGTGCCATGAATACACAGCACGATGGGTCCAACTTTGGTCAGTTATTTATAGATTTATAGATTGCATACAGATGCTCAAGTTATGAGCAAACTCACCAGTGAAACTCTGCAGAGGTAGGGTTGGCGTTGGTGTTGCAGTTAAGATAAGATGAAATTGAGGTGAGGTTAGAATTACACCAGTTAGGATGTGGACAATCTAAGTACATGATGGACCTGCTAATGCTGCTAATAATTAATGAAGGCCAATGCTGTTATTGGACATTGTTGCCTGTTTTGTTGACAGTGATTCCTGTTTAATGTCTCAGGTTTAGCTGCCCACTGATCTACCTGGTGGTTATTATGAATAACTTTCAAGAGATGGTCTTCAGTTGGCTATTAGAAGAAGCTGGCTCTGTATTCCCAGTGTGGACATCATGGCGGAAAAAGGCATTGCCAGAGAGAAAGTGAGGAAGAGAAAAATTGGCTGAGCAGGAATTGTATTCATTGGCGAGAGAGATAAGAGGACGTAATAGACTTTCATGGCTAAGCAGAGTGTTCATCCCTGCCAATGTTATATATGAAAGATTGCGATGTAGGCTGTAACCTTATCTGTTTTATTCCTGCATCGTGGAATTGGGTAGTTTTACCAAAAGTTGTCGAACCTCAGTCCAGTTTTCAGGCTAGCATGGAAGGAAATAAATTAATCTCGGGTTAGCGTTAGTGTTCAGGTTAAGCTGAGATGATTACAGCAGTTAGGATATGAGATTTGAGCAGTGGACAATTTAATTACATGACAAACCTGCTAATGCTGTTAATAATGAATGAAGGCCAATGCACAATGACTAGCATTAGCACATCTCCCCCTCCAGCTAGCTGGATAAGCCCCTCTGGGTGATGTTTTGCATTCAAGAACATGTTGCCTGTAGTGTGAAATGCTTGCTATGGCAGCCAAATGGAGCCTCCGATCAGCATTACCCAAATAGCTCTCCCATTACCTTCAATCGACTATTAGCCGCATAAGCATTTCTGGGTGATGTTGTTCGCTCCGCAGCGTGTCGCATGTGGTGTGAAGTGCTGGTGACGGAAGCCAAATGGAAGCCACCGGTTTGGGCAGGGTGGCCAGCCCGAGGGCTGAGAGGAAGCTCCTAGAGAGCCGCGAGTCCTGGCTGTGGAGGCACGGAGCAGACCCACCCCGCCCACATCTCCTGGCCTACAAAACCGAAACGCATCATCTCCTCATGGGTCGGGGAGCCGGAGGGAAATCAAGTGATGATTCCAGCCAGCCGAGAGAAGATAAAACGGGAGAAGCGCGGAATCCTGTTGATAAGAACGTCGTTATTGCAGAAAATAATGAGTCCCTCTCTGGAGCCGGCAACCCAGCTGGGAAGCGTTTGGACCAAAGCTCTCCTTCGTTCCCTCCCAGAGGAAAGGGAGTGTGTTCACACACCGGCTCCTCCATATGTCCCTCTGAAGCTTTGGATACACATCCCAGCCTTAACGATCTTAGCAGATTATGAAAAGACTGGCGATCTCAAGACTTTGCAACTGATTTCTGTCCATTTCTGTATGATGCTTGAAGAACTGGAGAGAGATCACACTTCCCAACCTGGGCGGAACTGAAAATAAGTGCTCCCTCGCTACTCATAAAAAAAAACAACAACGTGGAGACACTTCAAGGACTAGGACTATTGATGGCAGCCTGTGCGATTTCAATTGTTGACCAGCATACAAACAAAACCGTCCACTTTCACAGTCCGAAAATCCGCAGAACTGAAGATAAGACCAGATTGAATTGTGGCTTTAACTGGGGTACAACTAACATAATGGAACCATGGCTTAAGATAAAGGGCTTTGTTTAAAGGTGCCATAAAATTTATTCAGTATTTTAAATTTCTTTAATTTTTACATAGAAGGTATGTGACTTAATTAGAGGTGAAAAAAGCTCAGAATATGGTTTTACACCCATTCATTTTCTATGATTTTGGTCCTAAAATGAAGCTGTTTTCCCTTTTTTGGTGAGCTCAGGAATAATCTGATGAGCTCTGCTCTGATTGATTGGTTTACAGTGAGACACAGCAGTGGTCACACAGACACAACATGTTGACATAGACAAAATAAAGTGAACCTCTGTGTAAATAAGCTCCTCATACTGTTTACTAAGCTCTGCTAATTACTTGGAGCTGCTAGTATCTAACGTTATCTATACCAGCTACTCACTTTCATCTGGACATCAAACACAAAGTAGATGAAAGGTGTCTCTGTGAAACTTTCAGTTTAAGATGATCTGCTTCAACCAGCACACAGTGATCCACTCACACAGCATGGCTGCTACCAACAGTCACGGTTGGGGTTGTGGTGCTAATAAAGGTGGAGCTGCTCGTCTCTTCAGTCTCTTCAGTGTTGAACCCTGAGCTGAAGCTGCTCCGAGTGTTGGAGAAACTGTCTGGAACTAAAGTTGTTCAGGATCCTGTTAAAGATGTGGGAGCTGAGGTTCAGCAGCTTGTTTTAGGAATTGACTGTTCCACCTTAAATAGTGTCATATTTGTTTGGTGTCATGCAGTATTTAAGGTGGAACATTAGATGAAGAATCTGGAGAATAGGAGCTTCAGGCTGGTTTAAAGATGAACATCAACCATGTAGCTCTGACAGTTGGGTTGTTTGTTGGGAAGGAATGAAAAGTGCTGACGTTCCCTTCACAGTCTGGAACGCTGGATTTCTCCACACAGTCCACAAGTTTGGTTGCTGTTGTGGTTGTATGTAAATGTTGGGGGTGTAAATATTAATGAGTCTGTTATGTAACAGTTTGAGTTTGAGGTTCACGGTATATACAGCTCTGTGTACTGAACTCTCACTATTCTACTATGTTCAAAGTTAATAAAGCTTTAAATTCTATGGCACCTTTAAACCCTGCAGTGGTAAGAAAGACCACTTGAAAACTTGAGACTCAACATGCAAGACTCTTTGACTTGAATATTAATAACTCAATATTAATGAAATCTGGACTGGGACTTGTTTGCAGAGGGGACTCTCTTCAGTCATGTGTACAAATTCATTCAGGGGCACAAACAGACCATAAACTACATTGAAATCATATTTGAAGACCCCCAACAGCAATATCCAATACCTATTACTATGCTATGCTTATTGTGTACCACTGTTGACTAAGATTAGCCTTATAAAGGGTTTATAAATGGCTTAAAATGTTAATTATTACACCATAAACACTTCACAATGTATCAGTGGGCATTTATAACACATTAATAAAAGGGGGAAGTGAGTGATTCTCATGTTCTGATGAACAGAAATAGCCAATGAAGCTGAGAGGCTTGATGGAGATGGATGGGAGGACAAAGTAAGATCAGTAAACATCAACAACAAAGGAGCTTAATGATGTTTAGATGTTCGGGACATAATTACTAACCATTATCAAACACATTGTAAGCCATTTATAAACTCTTTATAAAGATGGTTATTCAAAATGGTAATCATATTTAACTAATTTTCGTGGGTTATATGCTAACATAAGCACTCTACACTGTAAACCAGTACTACCAGTACTTTACTGTTATTTTACAGTGCAGCTACTTTAATTTATTTTAAGAGTATTGTACTGTAAATTGAATTACAGTATATGACAGTAAAATAACTGTGTGTTTATGGTACTAACCACCTTGCCAGCCAGCTAGCTAGCTAACTAGCTAACACCGTCCAAGCTACAGTTTCTTTGTTAAATTTAGTCACTAAATGAAACAGACTTAACAACATCTTATATCTTAAAAGTTTAATAATTACAAAACCATATCACTGCAAACTTTAGGAGATTTAACCAATTTAGATTATCTTTTTTATGTTACAAATGAACACAATTAGGGCTGCACCTAACGATTAATTTTATAATCGATTAATCTAACGATAATTTTTTTCAATTAGTCAGTTAATCTAATGACTAATTATATATATGTATTAAGTGGTCAAAAGTCTACGTTCTGACTCAACTTATACTGGCACAAATGACACGTAGCCTACACGCCTCACACACAAGAAATTGGACAGTTTGTAGACTATATATTTTGGCAGAGAGTCGTTTGAGAACCAGCGTGTGAACCTACGTGTGTTTTAAAGCTCCCACGGTATCTAGAACAATCTCAGGTTCTACACTGGACGATTAAGAAACGGTTAGTAATGCGTAGTCTAGTGACACTATTGAAAGAAACATGTTAAAGACTCATTTATGCTAAACGTTAAATACGGATCCACACGAAGCCTTCTGTCCGTACTCTGCGTTCATTCAGTACTGCTGGAGACCGCGGCGGCAGTGCAAGACGCGACCACTTCCAAGAACTACGAGCTCATCCACCGCCGCCATATTTAATTTACTCCAAACTGCCCTCTACTGGACGTGTTGCTCAGCAACCCTGTAAACGGAGCTGACGCAGAGAAGTGTGAGGGCTGTGACACTATATTGCTTTAAACTCACGCAGACGGAGTATAAATCAGCCAAAACAGTGTTAATAATTTTAAAATCTGTGTTTCTGCGTGAAACACTCCCACAACTTTAGATGCACACAGATAAATCCATGCTCTCAGTAGGCGTGGCCATCTTTGCGATGCATCGACACACAATTTGCTAATCGACGTAACCCTAAACACAATACAAGCTGCCCCGCACTTCCTGCACTGACTATATGAGCTAAAAGAGTCTTAACTTAGCTGAGCCCAATAAGCTGTATAAGCCCACTGTATATGCTTTGTCACTTAAATGAGTATAAGCAGTTTGGACAGTTTAATAAAAACGAGTAATCATTAAAAAGAAACATTAGTCTGTAATCTCCAGTACGAGTTTGATGGATAGTGACTGGACTGTAAAGGGATGATGGTTCATATTTCAAATGGTTGACAGAAAAATACTGTATTTTCTGATAAATTACAGTTATTTGCTGTTATTAGGAAACTGATTGCATTACTGTTAATTTACATACGCTGTGTGATTATTTAACAGTATTTTACCATTATTATAAAAAACAGTAAGATGCTGTTATATATCCACAGTAAATGTACAGCAATTCATTACAGTGTACTTCAACATGCTTTCAGTTGCTGAAGAACGTGCACTTCTTTAGGACTCGTCTGGCTTAATTTGGTCCTTGGACTCTCTAGAAACTCAATGACTTGCTCTCACTCCTGGCAACCACTGCGGTGCTTTAAGCTGGTGCTTGGAGTGCAACGCGGACTCGTTGAAATGTTGAGCAAACAAAAGTTGAAGAGCACTGGCTGCGCTTCTCCGGCTCGGATGAAACGGCATAGAGCTGACAGCTGGAGAGCAGCGGAGTAGTGTGCAGCACAGATAAGCGGCGAGCACTGAAAGTACGGGGGAGGTAGAACAGCCGACTGAGCAGCGGGTACGAGTGAAGCTTGGGGGGGGAAGAAAAAATAAGCCCGCTATACAGTTTTGTAACTCTGTAATATGTTCAGCGGCTAACTGAAAGCCGGAGGGTCCCTGCGAAGCGCTGCTGGTTGAAAAGCCGAGTGAGGTGACAGAACGATATCTCTCCCATCATTCCAGGCTTGTAGCCAGTGGCTGGAGGTGTACATCCCATCGCGCACACACACATACACTAAATTTGTGGCACCTGCAGAGCCTGGCACGCAGCTCAGTGCAGCACGGTTAACCTGAGAGGCCTGAGCTCAGCACTCCCCAGACTTTCAGGACTAGCACTGCCACCCCAGGTCACGCCAACCTCACTATACTGCAAGGATTAACCTGTTCCTACCCAACTCACCTGGGCTGTATAGGTGGAGGAGTGAATAATAACTCTGAGGTTAGTCTTGGCCAATGGCATTCATTTGCTGGGATTCCTTAAATATATGGGCAGGTCTACTGAATGGTTCAAACTGCGGCCCACCAGTAAAACTATAAAAAATCTATGAGGTATTCAGATTCTAGATATTTCCAATAATTATGTAAATCCAAAGACTAATGAACTTAATATACAATATTTCCAAAAGTATAAGAACTTGAGTGACATTCTTAACCCATAGGGTTTGATATGATGTCAGCCCAACCTTTGCAGCTATAACAGCTTCAACTCTTCTGGGAAGGCTTTCCAAAAGGTGGAGTTTGCTGAACTACTGAGAGCAGCACATTCTTTCACAAATGTCTGTAGAAGTAGTTTCTGACATGCCGCACGGTAAGTCTGTCTACTGAATGTAAATTATCAGAAGAAATAGAAATGTATACAATGTATAATGTATATCACGCTTCCTAATGACATCATGTAGAGGTAACATGAACAAAGAGAACAGCAGGAATTTTATACAGTCATCATTTAAAGTGTGCTTTCTACCGGCAGCAGTAAATTTCAACCTGTGAAAATAATACACACACATAAAAATTATGATTTTAAACTTTTTACTCGTCATGTACTGGCTAGCAATTTTGAGGTCTGTTCAATGAGCTAAAATTATATATATATATATTAGTTTTCTATTTACTACTATAAGAAGTTATAGTCTGTCACGGTTCCAGTCTCTCCTTCACCCATAGATCCCCCTGACTACAATCCCCAGAATGCTCAAAAAAATAAAACGTCACATGCCCCTCCCTGGCCTACCTCTACTTTACTCGCGTTTGTCACCTCCGGAGTTTGAACCATTATGACCTGCAGTTAATTTACTGATTTGTATATATACTACCACATACGCTTGACTCTTTGCGAGGTATTGGCAACCTAGTGGCGTACTGAGCGGTTCTGGTGAAGGACAGCATGTGCTCCTTTCGAGACATGCCAGCCATCTGCATTGCTAAAGCAACATTGTTTCACATCTCAACACGCTTGGAGGAGAATGCTACCTGCTAACTGCGTAGTCAGCTGGTATTGTGTTGAGTGATGGAGGGAGAGGGTTGGGTCATCCTAGCCACCCAGAGTAATCCACTTGTAGTCTAACAACTACTGAGTAACCATTCTAGCGCTGACCTTGTGATGAGAAAGAGAAGAGGCATCGGCTACGGTTGACAAGATGACTTACAATTTTTTTAACCCAATGAAGGAAAAAACAAAGTTTGATGCCAATGGCTTCTACTGTTAGCTAGCTAGCTAATGTTTGCACCCACCGCCAAAAGCTAAACTGGTCCTTAGTGGACAGCCTTGATATTAGCCATGGGGTTTACATGTTTTGGTTGTCAAGCTCATCAGGGTTGGTGGTTAAACAAGGGCTGACGAAGAAAGCTTGCTATCTAGCTAAGACACTAATAGCTAGCTAAGGTGGAAGTAGCTGGTTGAGGCTAGCTATCTTTGCTTTAGAAGGGGGACAAATACAGAAATACAAAACCAGCTAACAACCATAACAGGAAGATGTGGCTTCATAGCAGGAAACAATCCATAAAAGCATATAAAAAGTCCCAGAATGTGATAGAATGGTATTTGTTATTGGGACTCAAAACAACAAGGAACACAGAACTGCAGACCCGCACGTGTTAACAAGCAGATCTGAAAGCATTTACACCCTTTTAACCCACGATGGACGTGACTGTGAAAAGATTTCTAAGTTCTGTGATTAAGGTTATTAGATTTGGGGGTCTGTGGGCACGTTTGGCTCAGAAATGGCTATTTACATCCGACTTACCAACCAGATACAGAGCAGTTTAGCTCTTTTAGACCCCCAACCAGAGATCGAACTAGATATCTTCCATCAGTAGGGCCAAATGCCTACATTTAAATGCTAAGCTCTTGTTAGCACAACCTTCCAAAGCATTGACGTAGAGGGCTTCAGAACGTTCTTATCAGTTTTCATGGCACGGCATTGAAAATCTGAAGACAGGGCTTAACCTTTTCCTGCCTTGGCTTCTCCTGGGTCGAGCGGTGCTGATGCAGGACGAGCCCCATCCTGGTTAAATGTTAATCTTGAGCATTATAGAGCTGCAGGACCTTTAAAGACATTGATCCAGCGGAGTGCTTAGAGATCTTCTCCAGTGTTTATCCATTGGTGATGCGTGGCACATGATAAGCACATGAAAAGACGAGGAAAAAAAATAAGTCCAGCCACCAACGTCCTCATCCCGTAGCGGTAAGATTCGCAGCCTCACGCGGCTGAAGGATCCTACTTTGGGCTTATACCAAACCTTTATGTCCTGCGAGAGCCAATGCAAGTCATCCGGCAGACGCTTTTTTTTTTTCTTTTGATCTGCCGGAAATGCAAATGAAATGAACAAAACCCCCGACGCCGTGAAGAAAAAAACCCCAGCATAAATACATTCTTACACCTCCCAGTGATTCCTCCAGCACTAAAAGAGTGAGGGGATTAGAAAAATAAATAAATAATGCGTCTCCTTTTTTTTTTCTTTTTTCCAAGCGGTTTGTGGAGCTATTTTGGGTCTTTTGGCAGCTTGAGCACTCCAGAGGGGTTCCATGCTGCACTCAGTGTCTATTAACAATTTAAAGGGGAGACTCTCAACTAGGCCACAGATGACTACAGCAGAAAAAAAAAAGAAAAGAGAAGGGCCTCCTGTTCATACGAAGCCGAAGTGACACATTTGAAGGATAACAGATGGCTCAGATTAATGGTATGAACAAGTTGGAAGATGGAAGCCATCATACATATCAGCGACTTTGCTTGGGCCATTATTGGAGTGACAAAGAAAACCTTGTCAGTATGTAGTATAGCAGCAGGGCTGCTACTATTGACTATTACTATTGACTAGTAATCACCTAATTACTAGTACTATACCAACTACATTATCCCTTTAATGCACAAACTCCTTCTAATGCACAGCCTGGATTAAACTTGACCCGTATTGATTTTCTATGCTATTGTATGTACTGCTGAGTATCTCTTTGGTAAATCTATTAAAATCAGTTTATTTTATTATTTAATGTTCCAAGTGTTCATTAAAAATCTTCTTTTTGATCTTAAATCCTATTGTAATTATTTTAATCATTATTTATTTACTTCATGAACCAAAATAGTGTTTGTAAATATGATCCCGACTGCAAATGTTTACAAATGTCAACAGATCCTATCAAATTCCATAGTGAACACATAAGGGTTAATTCTGAGCCATGTTGTGCTTAAGAAGGGCAGTGAATTCTATTAAAAGTTAAAAATAAACTGAAAAAAAAAACCAAAACTGAAATCAGCATTTGTGATGATCAAAAACAAGTAACTTGAGGAATTTATGGAAGCTTGAATGATAAAATGAAATTTATCGTAAAGATATAGAAGATAAAATCTCAGTCGGGTCAGTTTTGATCCAGGTTGTGCATCAAGGGGTTAATAACGAGTTTAATAATTGTTTTCTTATTTTAGATAGATAGATAGATACTTTATTGATCCCAGAGGGAAATCCAAGGCATCCAGTAGCTATTCCACAATTGCATAAGGTAAATATACAATATTAATATAGAATACAATAATATAGAATATAGAAATAGAAATAGAAAAAGTAATAATCTAATCATAATCTGATTCTGCTGTTATCTAATCAAGTGGCCATCTAAACAATTCTGATTTCTTAGATCGGATTAAAGTCTGGAAGTTACATTATAAAATATTTGATGAAGATTTTATTTTATTTAAAAGATTTTATCAGTTTATCAGGGCATGTACACACCTTACTCAGATTACTTTCTGATTTCGCAGGCATCATGACATGGCAGCAAAAGCTCTTTTCAGCTACACTGAAACTAAACACATGCTTGAATAAATGAAGCATTTAAATATTTTAATTACTTATAATTGTGCTCATATTTTAGGCAAAGCCTCGCGTCTTTTTCTATTAGTTTATTGGCTGCTCCGATTACTCCGATCCGATCACTGCCTGGCTCATATAGACTCACATTATCTGATTATTTTAATGCATGTAAACAAAGTGAATGCATTACTGACAAAATCAGATTTTCTCCAGTTTTCAGATAATTAAGTGCATGTAAATGCAGTCAATGATGTTGACAAGAAACAGCGGTTAGTGGTAGTGGCTCCCCCATCTGGAGAATATTCAGACTGCTAAACATGGCTTTACATTGACCTGTATATGACATGTTTATCATTGCAATTGCAAACGAGTCACTAAACCAATTAACTGATAATGTAAATGTTAATTAGCTGCTGTTTTTAATTGACTCATCAACTGTAATCTGACACGTAAGACAAATTAAATTTTTGCTGTATGCCATCGAGCTATGTGTAGCTCAACATGTGATCTGCTGGAGCCAGTAAAACCACCACCCAGCTTGTTAAAATATATATAAGGCCAAAAGCACATTTATGTGCATGATGTGAAACTTGTCATGTCAACAGCTTTGGTGGCCAAATCAAAGCCCGCGCTGCGTGTTCAGACGTGGATGTATGCAGTTTAATTAACTGCTGCCGGACTCACGGAGTCAGCGATTCCATTTCTCGGAAGACTTAGATCTTCATGCCATGCCAGCTCAGCAGGAACTCTCCACTCCATGTACCGTGTGTAGAAACTGAATAATCAAATAAATCCAGAGCTGTAATGTGGAAAGTGCCTACATGTTAACAACCTGCAGGATTAGCTGTTAAACGCGGCCTAAGCACACAGGCAAACGCTACGCTACGATGGTTTATTGGCTGTCAGGTCCACTCAGCAAGGAAAGGCACTGCCTGCAAAATGCTGGACCTGGTTATACTCATATGTGCTTTAACTACAAATACATACAATTTTTAGAAAGAAAAAAACATTTAATTATACTTTATATTTTTGCAATCTGTACCTACAAATGTGGGTATTATTGAGATCCTGCTAGTGTGGGTTTCCTCCCTTTCAGTTCATTTCTGCTGTTAGCTGATCAAGTAGCCATATAAAAAGCATACTCTGATTTCTTAGATCAGATTAAGGCCTAGAAGTCAGATTATGGAATGAGCCGGACTTCAGATCAGCAGTCAAGTTTGTGTTAGCTGGAAAGGTACTGCCTGCAAAATGCTGGACCTAGTTAGCCTCATGTTTCGCCGCTGCCCAATGAAAAACAAGTACCTCCAAAATGGCAACAAAGGGGACAAAAACAGTCTTTTCAATGTAAGTCAATGGAACCAGATTTTTGGAGCATTTCTATTGGTCCATTCATCATGAATTTTTTTACACAATGTAAATGGCATAGAAAAATAGAAATCATTGGACAGCAACCATACGCTTTTACTTCAGAAACATGAAATAGAACATTTAATTTTACTTCCTATTCTTGCAATCTGTACCTACAAATGTGTGTACAAATTGTTGAGATCCTGCTAGTGTGGGTTTCCTCCCTTTCAGTGCATTTACATAATTTAATAATCTGATTTCTGATGTTATCTGATCAAATAGCCTTGTAAACAGCATGCTCTGTTTTTTTAGATTAGATTAAGGCCTTAAAGTCAGATTATGGAATGATTCAGACTTTAGCTCAGTGGTCGAGTTTCTGTTAGCTGGTAAATGTAGCTTGTAGACTAGACCATATGCTACGCTACAATGTTTTGTTGGTTATCTGGTTGAGTCAGCAAGGAAAGGTACTGTCTGCAAAATGCTGGACCTAGTTATCCTCATATATCCTTTGTTGCTGTCCAATGAAAAACAAGTACTCCAAATTGGCAACAAAGGGGACAAAAAGAGTCTTTTCAATGTAAGTCAATGGAACCAGATTTTTGGAGCATTTCTATTGGTCCATTCATCATGAATTTTTTACACAATGTAAATGGCATAGACAAATAGAAATCTTTGGACAGCAACCATACGCTTTTACTTCAGAAACATGAAATAGAACTTTTCACTTTACTTCATATTCTTGCAATCTGTACTTATAAACGTGTGTACAAATTGTTGAGATCCTGCTAGTGTGGGTTTCCTCCCTTTCAGTGTATTTACATGATTTAATAATCTGATTTCTGATGTTATCTGATAAAGTGGTGATGTAAACAGCATATTCTGATTTCTTAGATCGGATTAAGGCCTTGAAGTCAGATTATGGAATGAGCTGGACTTTAGCTCACACGACCAAACGCTACGCTGCAATGGTTTATTGGCTATCTGGTCGACTTAGTAAGGAAAGGCACTGCCTGCAGAATGCTGGACCTAGTTATCCTTATATATCGTCACTGTCCAATGAAAAACAAGCACCTGGCAACTTATCACTAAGGTCTTTGCTTTTTAATGTAAGTCAATGGAACCCACCTGTGCACACAATCAAATGCTGTGCTACGATGGTTTATTGGCTATCTGGTCGACTCAGCAAGGAAAGGCACTGCCTTCAAAGTGCTGTACTGGTTGTTCCCAGCGATGGCAACTCTTTCTGCTCTAGCGACGGCCGCACTGCGGTCCTCGCTGGCTCAACCCGTTCATGTGTAAAGGCTCGCTCAGTCACTATGACAAATGCCACAGCGAGAGCGAGAAGAAAAACTTTGGAACGACCTTGGAGAAGTGACCGAGAAGCCACACCACCACTGCGCTTTTGGCCAGCTTCCGCGTTCAGCCCATTGTGCTGTTATAGACGTGCATCCAGGCGGCGCAAACGACGACTCCGGGTTTTCCCTACGGGCTGCGTGTGATTCCACAGAGCAAATAAACTGAGCCTAACGTGGGACTGAAGGTTTCTTACTCAGAGCAGAGGGACGTAGCAAGCGCTCTCTCTCTCTCTCTCTCTCTCTCTGGGAAGCGTTGGGAGGGTTGCATCGCGAGGCAGCCAAGCCGTATATATAAATATTCCATGCATTTTCATACCCCAAAGGATAAACATCAGAGATAACGAAAGAGTGTGAAAAAGCCAGGGAGAGAGAAAGAGAGAGAGTGAGAGAGAGAGAGGAAAGGAGGCAGGTAAATATACAGTTCCACGAGGGACCAAGCGAACAAATGACTGACAGACGCCTTCGTCTTTGGAATATTTAATTACCGCTGTTACCCCACGCAGCTCCCAAATGAACGTGCCACGTCCCGGCCGCTCGGCTGTTTGTCTTATTTCGGTCTATGTTTGTGCTTCAACCCAAGCCCGCCGCATCGGTCCCCCCTTTTCCTGTTGAGATAATCCAAGCAAAACTAATGACCCCAAAAGCGAGGCCTCATCAAATATTTAGCGCCAGCGCCAGCGGGCTTCGAGGGCCGCTTCAGATCTCTCATCATCAGAGGACCCTTTGCCGTGTCCGAGCGGCTCGACTGGACGGCCGCCTGTCGTATTCTGAGTGGCAGGCCTTCATGTTGTCAGTGGGAAGCAACTACCCTGAAGGATCTGCAGTGCTAGTACAAGCCTGGAGACACGAGTCAGTTTGCAGTCATGCTTCTAAGCTTAACCTTCAGCAGTAAGCGCTACGTGCCTTCCTCTTCACCCGCTATCCCTCCATCCCTGTCCGTCTCCTCATGTCAGGACAGAGCTCGTCACTGGTTCTTATGGTTTGTTCTAGCTGTAGTGACTCTCGCCGGTGACAGGCAGACATCGTTAACGATGGTGTAGATGAACTGCAGGATATTAAAGAGAAGATCTCAGCTCACTGTGAGGATCAGTAACCAAGTCTGTCATGAAATATGTCATGGAAGATGATCTCAAGTGTCGACGTGTTCCGATCTTACTATAGCACTCCAATTCATATTACTCATTTGGTAAATACAGTGGAGGTGGCAATAGGGGGGTTGGGGGTGCAGCATTGTGGGTCGATTTGGGTTGGTGCCTTGGGGTGGGTTTGGAGTAGGGTCCTCGAGGGTGTATTTGGGGGGGAGGTTTGGGGTGTGTTTGTGGGAGCCTTAGGAGTGTGTGTGGGGAGGTGGTGGGGTGTGTTTGGGTGGTGTTAGGTGTGTTTTTGGGGGGGCCTTCAGTGTTGGTTTTGAAGGGTGGCCTTGGGGATGGGTTTGGGGTGGACGTTGGTTGTGTGTTTGTGGGAGCCTCGGGAGTGTGTGTGGGGAGGTGATGCAATATGTTAGGGGGGTGTTTGGGGTGTTTTTGGGGGGGCCTTCGGCGTTGGTTTTGGAGGGTGGCCTTGGGGATGGGTTTAGGGTGGACGTTGGTTGTGTGTTTGTGGGAGCCTCGGGAGTGTGTGTGGGGAGGTGATGCAGTATGTTGGGGGGGTGTTCAGGGTGTTTTTGGGGGGGCCTTCGGCGTTGGTTTTGGAGGGTGGCCTTGGGGATGGGTTTGGGGTGGACGTTGGTTGTGTGTTTGTGGGAGCCTCGGGAGTGTGTGTGGGGAGGTGATGCAGTATGTTGGGGGGGTGTTCAGGGTGTTTTTGGGGGGCCTTCGGCGTTGGTTTTGGAGGGTGGCCTTGGGGATGGGTTTAAGTGGACGTTGGGAGTGTGTTTGGGGCGGCCTTGGGAGTGTGTTTGGTGTTGGGGTGTGTTTGGGGGATGTTGGGGGGGTGTTTGGGGGAGCCTTCGGAGTTGGAGGGTAGTCTTCGGGATGGGTTTGGGGTGGACGTTGGGAGTGTGTTTGTGGGGTGTTGGGGTGTGTTTGGGTGGGCCTTGGATATGAGTTTGGGCTGGACGTTGGTTGTGTGTTTGGGGGGCCTTGGGAGTGTGTGTGGGGAGGTGGTGGGGTGTGTTTCGGGGGTGTTGGGGGTGTTTTTAGAGGAGCCTTGGCATTGGTTTTGGAGGGTGGCCTTGGAGATGGGTTTGGGGTGGACGTTGGGAATGTGTTTGGTGTTGGGGTATGTTTGGGGGCGTTGGGGGTTTGTTTGGGGGGATGTTGGGGTTGTGTTTGGGGGAGCTTTCAGAGTTGGAGGGTGGTCTTGGGGATGGGTTTGGGGTGGATGTTGGGAGTGTGTTTGGCTGGGCCTTGGGGATGTGTTTAGGGTGAACATTGGGGGTGGGCCAAAGAGAAGAGACATGACCACCCACCCCACAGCAAAAGTGACGCCAGTGACCTCACAGTTCTCATCTAATACCTGCTTTGACTGCTCAGTACTTCATTAAGCTAAATCAAGATTGCTGCTGAAGGAACTGAACACATTCATACAATGTCTGGGGCGTCCAGGAGAAATCTAGAACTACACTTCTTCAAACTGGAGCTCAAGATCTGATCTACTTCTTTCACAATAACATATTCATGTTACTTTGTATTGTATGTATGATTATTTACATCTGTTCTATCAGATCTGGTGGTGTAAATACACTAATTGATCAGATAAAGACCTCAGACTTTTACATAGGGCCGCTTGTGGTTCGGGATAAGCAACTGCATATAAACTTTTTACTAAACACAAAGAATATACAGCCAGTATTAGGATATACTTAAATCACACTATCAAGTGCATTTCTCCTGGTTCTTCTTTTTCCAGTACCATCAAAGTAGCCAGTCGCTGCCTTTCCAAGGCGGGATTCAATTCACTCTCTTCTCCTTTAATGTGGCGTTTGGGTTTTGGAGGCGCTCCGAGACGCCCAGCCCTGTCTTTCATTGCGCTGCTTCTGGCGCAGCCGAGTCTCTCTGCTAATTGGTAGTAATCTCCGCAGCCCCTGACTCCTCTCCCAGAACAGAAGAAATCCCTTTCTGCTGATTACGGCTGTAGGAAGTGACAGGCGGGTCGATGCCGCGTAGCGCGGAGCCGCTGACGCTTCTGGGAAACGGACAGACTGCAGAGCGGCACGGCGCTCCCCGGAGTTGCCTTCTGAAGGGTGCGCTGACGGCAACTGTCAGAGCCAGCACTGCGGATCCTTATTGCTCGGGAGCCGTCCGGAACGTTGCTGCCATGCTAGAAACTGGCCAATGAACGGAGAGAGGGAAAAAACAATGAACAGAGCTGTGTCTGAACAGACTGTTAAGGTTCCGTACTGCTGTTCCTTTATCCCTGAGCTTCCTTCCTTCCTTCATATAAGCAGCTTTCTTCTTTAGCCATGTGGAAGCAACGAGAGCGTTGGACCATAACGTACAAAAAACAATTGTCAGGCCTGATTACATCCTGCGTTCGCGCCCTGCGGCAGGCGAGGCGCTACATCCCCATCCAGTCTGGCTGCCAAACTTAGTGCTGCAGCAGGAGGTGCTGAATTTGGGTGGCATTATGTTCAAGGCCTCCAACAAACCCCTGACTGCTAAACAGACCATGTGCTCCATCGCATTAACAATGTACACTGAGCGGTCAAGCTCACGGAAGTCACTACGTGATCAGTTCAATGAATCAGGAGAGGTCTGTGACATTACACCATAAACACTGAGCTCATCTAGGCGCGAGACCCCTCAGCTCCCCCTCTGAGAGACCGCAGCCGCCCCAGGTTTCAGGATTCTTCATTAAAAGTTTATTAAAAACAGAGTTGTTCTCATTCATATTGGATATTTTACTTTTATCTGCAGTAGATTAAGTTCTTTAGGGTCTCATCTTCATTACAGTGAGGCACATCACCTTTGGGGACTTATTGCTACAACACTTGTAGATCCTGGTGTCCAGAGTGACAGCGTAGACCCCCTGAGTGGTCTAGTATTGCTTTTATAACTTTCAGCCAATGTAAAAATAGCATAATGCTTGGCACAATTCGTTTTTATGGTATATGTTTGAGATCTGAATTGCAGCTTGTAGCTTAACTATGGATATATCTGCTACCTCACCACATGCTAAGAATCTGATTGGTCACCAGTCAGCTCATTTGCATGATACCTATCTAGAACCAGCATCAGTTATGAGCGTATATGGTCTTATCCTACAAATTATCCAAAGAAATAGAAATAAACAAGACATGATGTAACAGTATACACGGGTTCTGGAAGGTTTAAAACCATGGGTTCTATGTAGAACCACAAATAAGCTTCACTGCAAGTGTACGGTTCACTGCACCATTCTATAGACTTTATATGGTTGCATATTGCACCAAGTTAGTGGGTTCTTCAACACTAACATATAACCCTTCTGATGCTATATGGAACAGTTTTCCTAAAAAGTTCCATATAGAAACAAATAAAACAAACGCTTTTTGGTGCTATACAGAACCATTTTCAAAACGTTCCTGGTTCTGCAAGGGTAGGTTTAGAACAATGGGTTCCATGTAGAATATAGAATATAGAATGTGGTTCTATATTGGAATTTGCTGAGAACGATTCTAGCTAGAACCAAACAGTGTTCTTCCATTGTTACAACACATCATAATAGCAGAAACTTATTTGGTGCTCTATAGAACCATTTTCAAAAAGGTTCTATCTAAAACCATAATGTCACTGTCCTATGTGATTTTTACTTTCTGTGTAAGGATATAAAGAGCAGTGTGTTTAAATGATATAGAAAAATAAAAATCAACAAAATTTATTTATTTTTTGGTGCTAAATCAAACCATTTACCATATAGAACCATATGCAGCACATTCTCCATCAATCTGAAGAACTGTTTCATCATGCAGAGGACCTTTTAAGAATAATCAGAAAACCATCCTAAAGGTTCTATATAGAACTATTGGTTCACACACTTGCTGAATGATTTGATTGCACCCCCAGCCACCATCCCTACATGTAACATCTCAGCTCGCTCCATCACCGCATCCCGACCTTGAGTTTTGCTGCAATTGGCATATCATTGTGCATGATGTATACACAGGTTCTGCAAGCATGCTTACATGGTTCTTTCATCTTTCTAGGTCATACAGTCTTATATATGGTTTTTATACAAGTTCTAAATTCTCAATAAAGGGGCTGTGAAACTGGTTCTTTATGCTTAAACACCCACATTTTACTAAAGAACCAAAGAGTTTGGAGAGATTTGGTGGCATTCTTAAGCACTTTCATGTATAATGTCTAGTAAAAGTCTAGAGCCATGATCTCATAAACGTTCCTAAAAGGTTGGACGTACAGTTCTACATTCTTATATAAGGTTCTACGTTCATATATAAGGTCATACATTCTTGTATAAGGCTTAGTGAAAATGTTCTGCAGATTGATGGAAAATGTATAGTACATGGTTCTATATTGTAACTTTTTGAGAACGGTTCAAGCTAGCACCAAACAGGGTTCTTCTGTTGTTACAACACTGACAACTGATCAAAATAGCAGACACCTTTTTGGTGCTCTATAGAACCATTTACAAAAAGGTTCCATGTGGAACATCACTATAGAGCCATATACAACACATTCTCCATCAATCTGAAGAACTGTTCATGCAAAGAACCTTTAAAGAAGGTGACTCCATGTGGAATCATCAAGAGTCCTAAAGGTTCTACATAAAACTAATGGTTCTACATAAAAACTATTCATTTACTTAAAAAAACATCAAACACATGCTGAATAATATAGCAACCATCCCGCATCCCTGTGTGTAACATCTTGTCTCGCTTCATCACCGCATCTGCACGGAGATCCTGACTTTGCATGTTTTGCCGCATTTCTTCATGCATCCTAATTTCCGAGAGTCCTATTTAACCCTTAAGTCCTTCACGCCAGATGCGACTTTGTCAGATGTTACTATAGCCCAGATCTAAAATCTACCCTGCGTTACATAAGCCAACATGGCAACAACAAGCGATTTAGAAATAGGATTAATATCTATGGAAGCAGGACAGATGCATCAAACCAGCCCACCAAATCCGGACAGTCCGGATTTAATGCCGCAGCCTTCAGGCTGTAAAACCTGCACGCATGGGCATGCAGTGGAGGCCAGTTTACCTAGAATGATCCGCAAATAAGGTTCTATATGATACTAAATGAAGATTCCTCGACAGCCATTGAGCCCCTCTGGGTTCAACTGTAGGACATTGTTTATATGGAATAAAAACCATACAACCATATAACATTCATACATTCAAATCCTTCTTTACATATAATTACTGCTGTATTACATAGTGATTAGGGGTGGGCGATATGGCCCTACAATAATATCACGATATTTTATGGTATTTTTGCAATAACGATATTTTTGGTGATATGACAAAACATTGAATTTAAAAAATATATTTCAGGAATACACGCCTGCAACAAAATTAAAATTTTATTTTATTATTGTATATGATATGATATGACACATCCCTAACTGAGATATTAAAAAATACAAGAATTTGTCAGATTGTAACAGAAGTCAATGATCCAGAATGTCACGATACTAAATTATGCACTCCAAATATCTCCATATATCCAGGACAGATAAAAGGATATAAGGTTTTTTATAGAAGTTCTATGTTCTTAATAAACATGCTGTGAAGTGTTTTATGAGTGGAAACACATTTGTATCTGTAAAGAACCAATATTATATATGAGTTGTGTGAATGTGAAGAACCTGAAGTGTTAATATGGACAATATGAAGGTTCTTTAGACTTTAAACAGGTTCTTCATGCTTAAACATCCATATTTCTTTAAAGAACTATATTCATTTGGGGGGTTTGGGGGGGATTTTTTTAGCACTTTCATGTATTAAGTCTAGTAAAAGTCTAGATCCATGATCTCATAAACATCAACGTTCCTTAAAGGTTCCTAGCTTGGTTGTACAGTTCTGTGTTCTTATATAAGGGGATACATTTTTATATAAGGTTTTTATAGAAGTTCTACGTTCTCAATAAACGTGCTGTGAAGTGTTTTTGAGTGGAAGCACATTTGTATCTGTAAAGAACCATTATAGTAAATGTGTTGTGTAAATGTGAAGAACCCTAAGTGTTATTATGGGCAATATGGAGGTTCTTTCGACGTTAAACAGGTTCTTCATGCTTAAACACCCACATTTCCTTAAAGAACCATAAGAGTTTGTAAGGTTCTGTAGGTATTTCTAAGCACTTTCATGTAATATGTCTTGTAAAACTCTAGATCCATGATCTCATAAACATACACATCCCTTAAAGGTTCTAAGCTTGGATGTACAGTTCTACACTCTAATATAAGGTTCACTCTTATATAAGGTTTTTATAGAAGTTCTACCTTCTTAATAAACATGCTGTCAAGTGTTGTATGACTGGAACTACATTTGTATGCTTACAGAACCGTTATAGTCCAAAGGTTCTTAAAGGTTCTAAGCTTGGATGTACAGTTCTACATTCTAATATAAGGTTCACTCATATATAAGGTTTTTATAGAAGTTCTACCTTCCCAATAAACGTGCTGTGAAGTGTTTTACGAGGGGAACCACATTTGTATCTGTAAAGAACTGATATTGTATATGCGTTGTGTAAATATGAAAAACCTTAAGTTCTTCTTAGGTTAAATTAATATGGATAATATGGAGGTTCTATAAACAGGTTCTTAATGCGTAAACATCCACATTTCTTTAAAGAACTATATTAATTTAGGAGGTTTTGGGGGGATTTTTAGCACTTTCATGTATAATGTCTATTAGAAGTCTAGAACCATTATCTCATAAACATGAACGCTCCTTAAAGGTTCCTAGCTTGGTTGTACAGTTTTGTGTTCTTATATAAGGTTCTACATTCTTATATAAGGTTTTTATAGAAGTTTTACGTTCTCAATAAAGGTGCTATGAAGTGTTTTATGAGTGGAACCTCATTTGTATGCCTACAGAACCATTATAGTAAATGAGTTGTGTGAACGTGAAGAACCTTAAGTGTTAATATGGATAATATGGAGGTTCTTTAGACTTTAAACAGGTTCTTCATGCTTAAACACCCACATTTCCTTAAAGAACCATAAGAGTTTGTAAGGTTCTGTAGGTATTTCTAAGCACTTTCATGTAATATGTCTTGTAAAACTCTAGATCCATGATCTCATAAACATACACATCCCTTAAAGGTTCTAAGCTTGGATGTACAGTTCTACACTCTAATATAAGGTTCACTCTTATATAAGGTTTTTATAGAAGTTCTACCTTCTTAATAAACATGCTGTCAAGTGTTTATGAGTGGAACTACATTATGTTATACAGTATGCTTACAGAACCATTATAGTCTAAAGGTTCTTAAAGGTTCTATGCTTGGATGTACAGTTCTACATTCCAATATAAGGTTCACTTTTATATAAGGTTTTTATAAAAGTTCTTCTGAATAAACATGCTGTTAAGTGTTTTTGAGTGGAAGCACATTTGTATGCCTACAGAACCGTTATAGTAAATGAGTTGTGTGAATGCGAAGAACCTTAAGTGTTAATATGGATAATATGGAGGTTCTTTAGACTTTAAACAGGTTCTACATGCTTAAATACCCACATTTCACTAAAGAACCAAACAAGTTTGGAGGGTTTTGGTGGTATTTTAAGCACTTTCATGTATCATGTCTAGTAAAAGTCTAGAATAGAACTATAATCTCATAAACAAAAGAATTCATAAAAGGTTCTAAGCCCGGATGTACAGTTCTGTGTTCTTATATAAGGGTCTACATTCTTATATTAGGCTCCTATATAAGTTATACATTCTTAATGAAGGTGTCAGGAAGTGTTCTACAAGTGGAACCACATTTGTATCCCTAAAGAACCGTTACTGTAAATGAGTTGTGCGAATGCTAAGAACCTTAAAAGAACCATAAGATCGCAGAGATCTAGGATCTCATAAACATAAACGTTCATAAAAGGTTCTAAGCTTCTTATATAAGGTTCTACATTCTCAAAAAACATGCTAAACATGCTGAAGTGTTCTATGAGCGGAACCACATTTGTATCTCTACCGTTACTGTAAATGAGCTGTGTGAATGCGAAGAACCTTAAGTGTTAATATGGACAATATTAAAGGTTCTAAGCTTTAATGTACAGTTCTAAGTTCTTATATAAGGTTCTACATTCTAATATTAAGCTCCTATATAAGCTATACATTCTCAATCAAGGTGCCGTGAAGTGTTCTACAAGCAGAACCACATTTGTATCTATAAAGAACCATTATTGTAAAATAAGTGAATGCACCATAAGAATTTGGGAATTTGGAAGAATTCTCAGAGATCTAGGATTTCATAAACATGAACATTCATAAAAGGTTCTAAGCTTGGATGAACAGTTCTGTGTTCTTATATAAGGTTCTACATTCTCACTAAAGGTGCTGTGAGGTGTTCTACGAGTGGAACGACATTTGTATCCCTACAGAACAGTTACTGTAAATGAGTGGTGTGAATGTGAAGCTTCTTAAACGTTAATAGGGATAATATAGAGGTTCTTTAGACCTTAAGCAGGTTCTTCATGTTAAAACATCGGCATATGGTTAAAGAACCATAAGAATCTGGGAATCGTGAGGAATTCTCAGAGATCCAGGATCTTATAAACATAACCATTCATAAAAGGTTCTAAGCTTGGATGTACAGTTCTACACTCTTATATAAGGTTCTACATTCTCACTAAAGGTGCTATGAAGCGTTTTATGAGCAGAACCACATTTGTATCCCTACAGAACCGTTACTGTAAATGAGTTGTGTGAATGTGAAGCTTCTTAAACGTTAATAGGGATAAAATAGAGGTTCTTCAGACCTTAAGCAGGTTCTTCATGTTAAACCGTTACTGTAAATGAGTGGTGTGAATGTGAGGAACCCTAAACGTGCCTCTCTCCATTTCCTCCACTCTTTCGGTGCCATTCTTCTGTTCCACCTCCGTATCTAGTCCAGACTGTGGCTGCACCTCTTGCTCTAGCAAGCTTCTCAGAAGAGGAGCACTGATCTAGGACTCATCCCTTATTTATGATGACCTTACTGACAGGAACAGATAGATCTAGATCAGCGCTGCCGCTCGGAGAAGCCTGCTGAAGGCGGACCCGGGTCAGCAGTGGGAGCGTGCAGGGTGTGAGAACAAGGCTTGTGTGCTTGTGTTGAGAATGAAGGCAGCTGCAGAGCAGGACCACCAATATGAGCCCGAAGAGACCCTCCCCTCCACTCCCCCTCATAGCAGCCCTAACGCCAACCGACAGGGGATTCCACTGAACCTGACTGGAATGCGGCAGCCTGTTACTCGGCGCAGGACAGAGTCGCAGTGCTGGAGGACGATTAGTGTCACTCCTATGTGCCACTGGAAGAGGTCAGCGGCGCCTTCGTTATACAGGGGCCGCTGCATGTGGCCCTTCCCCTCTCCTCGCCGTGGACCCTGCACCACAGCTCCACGTCCCCCCCGCACAACATGCCTCCCCCTCACTCGTCGTTTAACCAATAATGTGGCTTGTCAGTCAAGCCTGCGGAGGGTCCGAGACGCTGCTGCTTCATTTCATATGTTACAGTGCTGCAGTCCGCCGCGGAGTGAGCCGCATCTCTCCCTCTCTCTATCCCTCTCTCTCTCAATCTCTCCCTCCCTCTCTCTCTCTCCCTCTCCCTCTCTCTCTATATATAATCTCCCTCTTTCTCCCTCTCTCTCTCTTTCTCTCTCTCTCCCTCTCTCTCTATCCCTCTCTCTCTCTCTCTCTCTCCCTTTCTATCCCTCTCTCTCACTCTCTCCCCTCTCTCTCTCTCTCTTTCTCCCTCTCTATCTCTCTCCCTCTCTCTCTCTCACTCTCTCCATCTCGCTCTCTCCCTCTCTCTTTCTCTCTCTCTCTATCTCTCTCTCTCTTACTTTCTCTCTCTCTATCTCTTTCTCTTTCTCTCTCTTTCTCTCCCTCTCTCTCTCTCTGTCTCTATCTCTCTCTCTCCCTCTCCCTCACTCTCTCCCTCTCTCTCCCTCTCTCTCTCTATCTCTCTCTCCCTCTCTATCTCTCTCTCTCTCTCTCTCTTTCTCTATCTCTCTCTGTCTCTATCTCTCTCTCTGTCTCTATCTCTCTATTTCCCTCTCTCTCTTACTCTCTCTCTCTATCTCTCTCTATCTCTCTCTGTCTCTCTCTCTCTCCCTCTCCCTCACTCTCTCCCTCTCTCTCTCTCTCTCTCCCTCTCCCTCTTCCTCACTCCCTCCCTCTCTCCCCCCCTCTCTCTCTCTATCTCTCTCTTCCTCTCTCTCTTACTTTCTCTCTCTCTCTCTCTCTCTCTCTCTCTCTCTCTCTCTCTCTCTCTCTCTCTCTCTCTCTCTCTCTTTCTCTCTCTCTCTCTCCCCCTCTTTCTCTTTCTCTCTCTCCTACACACAAGTTCATGAGACGGGAAAGTGTGTGCTAATCCTTTATGTAACATCTTGAGTTTTGCTGTTTCTCCCGCTCTGCTGTTTAAAGGGCTGCCGCTGCAGCAGCTCTACGCCGAGCAGCTACACAAACACATACACACACACACAAACACACACACATACATGCACGCGTGTGCGGAACCCGTCGCAGGTGCCACCTCGACGGACGCAGCGATGCTAGTAAACACATCAAGAGCTCGAGAGCTGGCGCTTCACAACATGAGCACACTCAGCTGGGTCTACTTGTGTTGTAGGCGGAAGCCTAAACTGAAAAAATTAATAAATAAATAAATAAACAACATGTTTCATATTTAATAACCTATAACACAGTGTTAGTGTGGAAGGAAGGCAATGTGTATATATACACACACTTGCAGGAGGAAATGTTGTTTAGTAATATAAATAATTGTAAACAGATTTAGCTCAGAGCAGTTTCTACACCATTTCTGTAAGTACACAACGGAAAGACCAGTTTGGATTTGGGTCTAAACACAAACATGATAGAGATACAAGGTTCTATACACACACCCACTGGTTCTTCAAGGGTTCTTCTATGAAAGTATTATGCATGCATATATGAATATGTATATATATATATATATATATATATATATATATATATATATATATATATATATATATATATATATATATATATATATATATTCTTTTTTGTTGATTTTCATTTTTCCAGCTCATTAGAATGCGACAACTGGTCTTTATACTGTTTGAAAATCTCACAATGAACGGACCAATAGAAATGCTCCGAAATTGCTTGGAAACATTTTCGGTTCCATTGACTTACATTAAAAATGAAGAAGGTTTTTGTCCTTTCCTGTAAAGTTACAATTTTGGAGACACATGCTTGTATGTTTTCTTCATGTTCATATATATATATATATATATATATATATATATATATATATATATATATATATAATATGTACCTATACATACATAAATGCACATACATAACACCAAATGGGAATGCATGGTTTGTATGGTTCAATATAATGCGGTTCCTTAAAGCACCTTTGTTTAAAAATTGGTTCTACTCAGCATAGTTCTACAACAGTACAAGTCCTATAGCACCTATCTGTATATCTATCCATATCCACATATATCATTATATTATATAAACATTGATAGTGGGACAAAAATGTCTTTTGGTTTTTATATTTTTCATAGAGTTTAAAAATCTGCTCTGTACATCTGCTCACAATGCATGGATTGTGTGATGAAAGCAACTATATATATATATATATATATATATATATATATATATATATCACTGCTATCGGCTAACAAACCTTGTGTGTTCAAAACTCTCCCGACTTGTAATGTAAGTGACTGGTATATATATATATATATATATATATATATATATATATATATATATATATATATATATATATATATATATAGTCAGTATAGAGAGACAGATCCAGGCATTATATGCTGTATGTAGTATTTTAGTACTAAATGTAAAGGTTCTGTAAAGTTTTGGTTATATTTTCACAGATATTATCAACCAGCTTCACCAACACATATTCAAAAATCAATAATAAATCGCCTACGCTCAGTTCTGAATGCTTTAAAGTACAGCTCCATCCACACCACCATCATCATCATCACCATCATCATCATCATCACCTCGATCCAGCTGGATGTTCACCAGGCTGGAGCTGCCTCTTCTCAAACCTATTGCTCCTGTTCAACACGCTTGAGGCTCTTTCAGGCGAACTTGGGCCAATCCTGAGTGACAGCTGTCTCCTCTGATGCCCCAAGCCCCCCAAACACAGAGCCCTCAGCCAACGAACCTCAGCGACCCCCCTTTCAAACCCCCCTTCAGCTTTCAGCACCGCATATGCGCGCGGTCTGCTTGTAGCTTCGCTGAACTGAGAGAACAAGCACGAGTCCGAACTCAGAAGCACCTGCTGATAACGCGCATTCGGACGCACGCGCCGCACAAAAGTTGCACGCGCTCCGGAAGCTCCAGGTATCGGCGAGCATGCACGGCCGCGTTTTTTTTGTTTTTTTTTTGTGCGCTGCGCTGCGGCGCGCGCTGCAGACTGGGCGCTCTTACCTCGCTCATGCTGAAGTGGATACACGCGCGCGCTCGCACACACACTCACACGAGGTCTCCGCAGCACCGCCGTGATGCAGGGGTTCCCGGGCGCGCGCGCCGCGGCTCTTATAGGGGGAGCTCCCTCCTCGCGCTCTAGCCGGGCCAATCGCGCTCGAGCGCTCCCTCTGACGCGGCCGCTCGCACCTTCACGCGCCGGTTTGTGCTGCGGCAGCAGGAGCGGAGAGACTGTTTCCAGAATTCTGCCTGCGCGTGCAATCATAAAAATCATAAAAATGAAACAGGGGTTTACTTCTGTGTCTCCTTTCTGGTCCCGCTTAAAGGGGAACTCCACCCATTTTTTTAAAAGTTCTACATAATTTAATGGTTATGGTGTCACTCTAGAGCCGCTCTATAGAAACTGGTGGTGAATGGAATCAGCCCCCCCCCCCTTTGAGAGTCTCCCTCACAGATTATTACAGTTATTATATGAAATGGTTATGAAGAGGACAGTCTGTTCACTGTTATTTCCAGCTATTTGACTCCTCTATTTCTCTGAGAGACCAAAAAACTCCAAACTGAGCTTAAATTACAGGTTTGTAGTCGCTGATAAAACCTGACCAAAACCTCCACCCTAACCAGATATCTCCACCATAACCAGATATCTCCACCTTTACCAGCTATATCCACTTTAACCAGCTGTCTAAACCCTAACCGGTTATCTCCACCATAACCAGCTATCTCCACCATAACCAGATATCTCCACCTTCACCAGTTATATCCACTTTAACCAGCTGTCTATACCCTAACCGGTTATCTCCACCTTTACCAGCTATCTCCACCATAACCAGATATCTCCACCTTCACCAGCTATATCCACTTTAACCAGCTGTCTATACCCTAACCGGTTATCTCCACCTTTACCAGCTATATCCACTTTAACCAGCTGTCTATACCCTAACCGGTTATCTCCACCATAACCAGATATCTCCACCTTCACCAGCTATATCCACTTTAACCAGCTGTCTATACCCTAACCGGTTATCTCCACCTTTACCAGCTATCTCCACCTTAACCAGATATCTCCACCTTCACCAGCTATATCCACTTTAACCAGCTGTCTATACCCTAACCGGTTATCTCCACCTTTACCAGCTATCTCCACCTTAACCAGATATCTCCACCTTCACCAGCTATATCCACTTTAACCAGCTGTCTCCACCCTAACCGGTTATCTCCACCATAACCAGTTATCTCCACCATAGCCAGCTATCTTCACCTTAACCAGCTATCTCCATCTTAACCAGGTATTACCAACCAGGTATTACCAACTTAACCAGCTATTACCAACTTAACCAGCTATCTCCACCTTAACCAGTTATCTCCACCTTCACCAGCAATCTCCACCTTAACCAGCTATTACCAACATAACCAGCTATTACCAACTTAACCAGCTATCTCCACCTTCACCAGCTATCTCCACCATAACCAGTTATCTCCACCTTCACCAGCTATCTCCACCATAACCAGTTATCTCCACCTTCACCAGCTATCTCCAACATAACCCGTTATCTCCACCTTAAGCAGGTATCTCCACCTTCACCATTTATCTCCACCTTAAGCAGGTATCTCCACCTTAGCCAGCTATCTCCACCTAAGCCAGGTTTAGCCAACTATTTCCATCTCAACCATTTAGCTCCACCTTAACCATCCATATCACAGAAAACCAGACGTTCTTACTTTATGGACAGTCGTGGCCTGAAGATTTGGGATCTGGTCCCGCCGGTTCGATTCCTGGAACCAGCAAGACACAACTGAAGTGCCCTAACCCCCAACTGCTCACCAGGCGCCGTGGTTAGGGCTGCCCGCTGCCCCCTACTGTGTATGTTCACATAGCTGGTGTGTGTATATGTGGGTCTTCACTACACGGATGGAAGAAATTAATTCTAAAAATAAAAAAATATACCAGTCAGTCCATATAACCCACATACTGCAAACTAAGCTTTCCATAGTGTTTGTTTCCATGGCAGTTAGAAAAGTTGGAAGCCAGTCATAAATTTGACACAGAAAAACATATATATATATGTGTGTGTGTGTGTGTGACGAGAGCAGCTTGAGTAACAACACTAATCCTAGGACTAACGTTGTAATTATACCAAAATGATTCATTATGTATAAGCCTAGTATTACCTGCAGATATATTTCAGCACATGATGTGGCTTTTATTTAAATATAGCCACATATAAATATAGTTTTATCATTTATTAAGTCAATGCATAAAGGGGCTATGTTCATTATTTCATCTCCTATGGACCTTCCCCAGTCTCTGCTGACATTGGCCCAGCCCGTAATCCATCCCTGGATCTAAAGAAAGATTCGTTTAAAAAGCAGTTCATTTTTTTCTTACGGCTGTAAAAATGGACGAAATAAGCCTCAGCAGAACGTATTTAATATCTTAGAACATTATTTTTACAAGGTTCACACATAAAACAAGACGGCTTCCAGTTTTCATCAGCCACGTCCAGTGAGAGCAATGTTCCGGCCTCTCACTCTAATTTCACTTCTTTATGTCTTGTTTCAAAGGAAACTCTGCTGTTGCTTGTGTTCATTTGTTCTGCAAGACCTGTCAATAGAGCGCTGAAGGCGTGCTCCAGTGCAAACACTACTGATGTTGCTGATATTGCTGGCGTTAGTGGTGAGTTTTTGCTTGTAAATGTTACATCAGACTCAACAGTGTGGAGTTCACAGGTTGGCAGTAGCTGGAAATAACATTGGCTTTATTAGGAGAGCCATCAACTAACAGGATCATCATAACAGTTTGGGCTTACATTTATATGTGTTATATTTGTACCTCTAAAAACAAACATCTCGGCTCGCTCCATCACCGCATCCGTGTAGCGTTCCTGACTTTGCGTTTTGCTGCAATTGGCAGATCATTGTGCAGGGGGTAACAGTATACACAGGTTCTTCAAGGGTAGACTGAGAACCATAGTGTAACGCTTCAGACTCAGACATGGTGCTCAGACAGGAGAGGATCTCAGCAGGGGTTTCAAGTCAAGTCAAGCCAAGTCAACAATGTTGTCTCAAAGCAGCTTTACAGAGTTTTGAAACCAGACAGTTACAACATATATTCCCCAGTGAGCAAGAACACCTCCCTCAGACTGGAGGAAGAAACCTTGGGAGGAACCAAGACTCTCAAGGGGAGACCAATCATCCTCTGGTCAAACAGTATTTACAGTTTAATAAACTAAATACCAAAGAAAAGAGTCTCTGTTTGAAATCTGGATAGCAAAGCTTTAGAAGCTGCACAGGTAGAGGCAGTCTGTGACTGAGGCAGTCTCTGACTGAGGCTTTATAAAGTGGGCGTGAGCTGAAACAGTCCCATCCTATCTCAATGCTGGTGCATCTGGATGGTGTACAGTGATGTAACTGAGGGTGTAGCAGTAGCACAAATGGACAGCAGAGCTGACTGGTGATGGGTGATGGTCAGTCCTCCAACAGTGTTCAACAGACAGGAGGACAGTCATTACCTCAGGAAGAGTAAAGAGAGAAAGTTAGTTCGGCTCAGGAGTATGACTGTAAACAATATGGTTCCACCACTGTCCCCGTTTCCGGAGAGAGCATAAGAACAGTGTATATATTCACTAAGTTCAAAATCGACTGAGGACCAGCGGACGTCCGATGGCCTAACAAACCTCACTGCGTGGAGACCCGTGGGAGGATAGACGTCAGGGGTGAGCTCAGATGACGGGAGGTTGGTGCTCAAGCAGATCAGTGAGTCCAGCGGCCTCGAGGACTCCAGGGAGGATGGCAGGTCTCCAATGTGGAGAAATGCCGTTACTGGACTAAATGGGAAGCCGGCTAGATGCTGGCTTCAGAGATAGGCAGAGGTAAGGTGTGTCACGAACAGTCAAATTTAATACCAGACTATATGGGCCTGCTGATGAGCTACAGGTGTATGATTGTGATGGTGCTCAGGCCTGATGGGGTGTGAGAGGCAGTGCTTACACATAGACTCTATGTAAAACCACAAGTATGCCTTAATGGTTCCTTGCTGGATAAACTGGGTCTTCAGCCTGATGAAATTTTTGAAAATGGTTCTAGCTAGCACCAAACAGGGTTCTTCCATTGTTACAACATTGACATCATAGTAGCTCTATATTTTTTTTTTAAAGTTCCTTATAAAACCACATAGAACAAGCTTGTAATGCTGGCTGAAACCTCTTTGGTCCTATATAGAACCAAGATTCCATATTGAACCAAAGAAAAGAAAACAAGTATCTTCAAAATGCCAATTTTACAGGAGAGACCAAAAACCGTCTTCACGTTCAATAGAAGTTAATGGAAAGTGATTTCGGAGCATTTCTATCAGTCCATTCACTATGAAATATGATGGAGAAAATGAAAATCAACAAAAATTTAGATACATCTTTGTCTTTGGACAGCGACGATATACGGGACGAACTATGGGCACATTAGCAAGGTGGAAGTAAACTCTTCAGGAGGAGGACTGAAGACCACCTAAAATGTACTGAAGGCACCTTACTGCAGGCATGACATTGGACAATGCAACACCATACATGTTTAACCAGCGCAGCTCAACAGCCGCATTTCATACAAGCATCACCCTTCTGTCTCCACCCCTCAGCTGCTCTGTGTTTATTTCTCCTCCCATTCACCAGGTGTCCCTAGTCCAGCGTCTCCATTTATACCCTCTGTTTGTGTCTTGCCTCTGTCAGTCTTTGTTGATGTGTGTTTCTTGAACGTCGCTGTTCATGTTCGGTTTAGTTTTTGTTTTGTTGGTCGGGATCTTTGTTTGATATTCTATCTATGTATGTAAATAAACACTACCTGCTATCCACTATCCACCTTCCTAGCCTGCAAGTTCATTACAGGAGCATTTCTATTGGTTGGTCCATTCATCATTAAGTCATCACACATTGTAAACAGTCCAGCATGAAGATACATGGGTTTTCTTGGGCCGTGATGATATAAGGGTTAATCAGTGTGTAAGGCTGTCACACTAGGCTGACCTACTGCACTCTGGAAATAAGCGCTGCCACCAAAAGAAGAAACTACAACGTTACTAAAGCTTGTCCGACTTCACAGTTGCTACAAAAGAATGCATTTGTGGGCGGAGCATAGAAAGGTCAACCGTAGCGGCATTAGCTCTGTGAACAGAGTGTCTCAGTAACGGTTTTATAAGTTTCTATTTTGGTGAAAATGCTGTCTACCTACACAGCTGCCTATGTAGGCAGTGAGAAGCAAGACGACTCACTTGGATTGGAGATATAGCAAATATATGCTAAGTCCACCGTTTGCCTTAACCACAGCTTGAACTCTGTCAGCCTTTGCCTGGAAAGGCTTCTGTAGATTTGGAGAATTCACATTACTCCAGCTCTGGGAGGTCACAGTGTGCCTTGTGTTTTTTTTTTTTTTTTCAAATGTTCCAAAAGATGTTCAATCTGTAGGGATTTCTTAAAAAGCTGGATGAAAGAAATTCGTCTCAGGTTTATACCTTTCATACAGCCATGAATTATTATGAGCTGGTTTTCCACCCAGACGAAGATAAAGCTTAGATATGAGGTGATTCAGAGCAGTTTGGTATAAAACGGTTGACTATAGAGACTCAGATATTGGTGGTCAGCGATGGTGACGGGAACCAGGGGTCACCATGTCTACAACACAGATATAGCACTTTATTTACTACCTAAAACCACCAGAGAAACCTACACAAGTTTTAGTCTGAAAATATCAGTAAATCTGATGAAATGAAGCTGTGTCTGAAACTGTGGCTGTGCACTATTTTGGGTTCCGTCCAGTAGGTCTAAAGATCTAACGCACTCAGTTCCACAATGCACTGCATTATGTTCAGTACAACTGTGGTACCCTAGCATATATATATCCATCCATTCATTATCTACCACTTGTCCAGGGATCTGGGTCACGGGGGCAGCAGTCTAAGCAGAGAAACCCAGACTTCCCTCTACCCAGCCATCTCCTCTAGCTCCTCCGGGGGGATACCAAGGCGCTCCCAGGCCAGCCGAGAGATATAATCCTTCCAGCATATCCTGGGTCTTCCCAGGGCTCTCCTCCGGGACATGTCCAGAACACCTCCACAGGGAGGCGCCCAGAAGGCATCCTGACCAGATGCCCGAACCACCTCAGCTGGTTCCTCTCAACATGAAGGAGTAGCGGCTCGACTCTGAGCCTCCCACATATAATCGAGCTCCTCATCCTATTTCTAAGGGTGAGACCCGACACCGCACAGAGAAATCTCATTTTGGCAGCTTGTATCTTCGATCTCGTTCTTTCATTCACTACCCAGAGCTCGTGATTAGAGGTGAGAGTAGGAACGTAGACTGACCAGTAGATCGTGAGCTTTGTATTTTGGCTCAGCTCTCTCTTCACCAGGACAGACCGGTACAGAGCCCCATCACTGCAGACGCTGCACCAATCCGCCTGTCAACCTCCCGCTCCATCCTTCTCTCCCTCACTCATGAAGAAGACCCAGAGATACTTAAACTCATTCACTAGAGGCAGGAGGTCATTTCCAACATATGTCTAATTAATATTTAATTATAATAATTCATATTTCCCCCCATTTTTAAGGAAGCATCTAACGCTTCCTCAGCCGCTAAGACAATCCCATGATGCAATGCAGGCTAATCTAAAGTGAAGTGGTTTTAAAATGTGAGTTATTTTGATTCTCTCTGGAGTTTTAATGTGTTTCTGGTCATATAATCACACAGAACAGTATTTTATTATCAACTCTGTAACGAGTCCTTCACCATTTACACTTTTATACTGGAGCCATTAGCATTTATGCTAGCGGATTTTTTAATCCTCAGACTATTGTTTTGGATGCCGGCCGGTGACTTAGCAACCAGCTAAACCACTGAACTGAACTGTCATCACGACACAGTTGATGTTCATCTCTAATCAAGGCTAAAGTTCCTATTTGATGTAGCTTTTAAAGGCACTTAACTCTTCAGCCCGTCTGGTTCCTATCACCACCATTGTAAAGACATTTAGTATTTTTTGGTAGTATAAAAAGTATAGTATAGTATAATTTTGGTACACTTCTCTACTGTGAGCCAATTGACATCAAACCACTCTGAACATCATTATAGACCCTAATGATTTAATTATATATAAAACATTTTTTAACCATTTGTGAAATTCCCCTTTAATCCATGTGCCAGCCGTACAATGACAAAACTGTGAGTTTAGGTTGTTATATTGTTCGCTGTCATATCACAATTCTCCAAATGCTTGATTCAGAGCATCACTGATCCAGAGGAGCTTAACGCCCACTGCGGAAGATCAGCTGCCCAGAAGGTCCTACTCTTCAGCACCTCCATTAATCTTCCCTCCACTTTCATTATTAAAGCAACAACTGAACCCGCTGCAATGAGTGTGCTCTTTTATTTGACGGCTTCTGCCAGTGGACGGATGCGGCAGCTCCAGTCCTGCAGTTGCACGTGGCTCCTGGCTCTCGGACGCGAAGCCCAGCAGCAGCAGCAGCAGCAGCAGCAGGATCTCCGTACAAATGGAGTTTGGAATCAATCTCATCTTTAATACAAAAGCAGTGGGAAGCTGCATCAGCAAAGGCCATTAGTCAGCCTCAACCCCGTTTTCTGGAGACCGAGTGAAGACCAGGTCCTCTGTGCTGGGCCAGAAATGTCAGTGGATGTGCATTAGTGCCTCAGGTTCTGCCATTAGAGGTGCGCAGTAACATGGCGTTGGTTTCCACAATTAGAAACACTCCTCGTGCGCATCCTGAGATTTCACGTTCCGTCTGTTGTTTATGGATCCTTATTATGTTGAGTTCAGTACATACCGTGAACCTTAAACTCTGTTCTTCAAATCCTACACTGCTACGGAACAGACTCATTAATATTTACACCCCCAACATTTACCAAACTGGTGGACTATGTGGAGAAATCCAGCGTTCCAGGCTGTGAAGGGAACGTCAGCACTTTTCATTCCTTCCCAACAAACAACCCTACTGTCAGAGCTACATGTTCATCTTTAAACCAGCCTGAAGTTTCTATTCGCCAGATACTTCATCTAATGTTCCACCTTAAACACTGCAGGCTGTGACACTGTTTAAGGTGGAACTGAACATTCACTAAACAAGCTGCTGAACTTCAGCTCCACATCTTTAACAGGATCCTGAACAACTTTAACTCTGCAGTCTGTACGTTTCACTCTGGACAGTTTCTCCAACACTCGGAGCAGCTTCAGCTCAGCGTTCAACACTGAAGAGACTGAAGAGACGAGCAGCTCCACCTTTATTAGCACCACAACCTCCAACAGTGACTGTAAGTAGCAGCCATGCTGTGTGAGTGGATCACTGTGTGCTGGTTGAAGCAGATCATCTTAAACTGAAAGATTCACAGAGACACCTTTCATCTACTTTGTGTTTGATGGCCAGATGAAAGAGAGTAGCTCCAAGTAACCAGCATAGCTAACTAAACAGTATGAGGAGCTTCTTTACACAGAGGTTCGTTTTGTTTTGTCTATTTCAACATGTTGTGTCTGTGTGATCATTGCGGCGTCTCACTGTAAACCAGCCAATCAGAGCAGAGCCCATTAGATTATTCCTGAGCTCACCAAAAAAGGGAAAACAGCTTCATTTTAGGACCAAATCAAATCAAACAGAGTAAATAGCAACCAAAGTCACACATAATATCTTCTATGCAGAATATCGAAGTATAATTACAAATACTGAATAGACAAGAAATTATCTTCCAGTGCAGTGAGCATTGATTTTTACCTGACAGAATTACTTAAATTAGCCAATATTGATATATAATATATAAATGTATGCATTATCCATTAACCAATCAGCATAGACGTCTTGATTATGTTTAGAGTAATTAAAAAGATTAACAAAACGTGCAATATGCTTTATTTCATCAGCCAGATCTTCATTTAAAGGTTTGAAGCATTGTGTTGATGTCTGTTTGGCTCATTTCATTGAGTAATTTAATAATGTGTCTTTCATATAATTGAGCATTTGTGATCGTGGCCTGCACCTCATGAGGCAGTAACAAACCTAAACAATTGCTGCCCCTGTTGTAAAAATCATGGAGGCCCATTTATGAAAAACTGAAGGTTATGAAAAACCTGACAGCAGATATTTTGTGTTGTATATTAGACACAATCTTTGAGACACATAGCACTGAACTCAGCATCCTGCTATTGGCTCCTGCAACCATGGAGACTCATGTTAAGCACTCGAATCACAACTACTCAAATTTTAGTTTGTACGGTGGTGTAGGGGTCAGCACGTTGGTGTAGTGGTCAGTACGGTGGTGTAGTGGTCAGCACGTTGGTGTAGTGGTCAGTACGGTGGTGTAGTGGTTAGTATGGTGGTGTAGTGGTTAATACGGTGGTGAAGTGGTTAGTATGGTGGTGTAGTGGTTAGTACGGTAGTGTAGTGATTAGCACGTTGGTGTAGTGGTCAGTACGGTGGTGTAGTGGTCAGCACGTTGGTGTAGTGGTCAGTATGAGGTGTAGTGGTTAGTATGGTGGTGTAGTGGTTAGTACGGTGGTGTAGTGGTTAGTATGGTGGTGTAGTGGTTAGTACGGTAGTGTAGTGATTAGCACGGTGGTGTAGTGGTTAGTACGGTGGTGTAGTGGTTAGTATGGTGGTGTAGTGGTTAGTATGGTGGTGTAGTGGTTAGTATGGTGGTGTAGTGGTTAGTACGGTGGTGTAGTGGTTAGTATGGTGGTGTAGTGGTTAGTACGGTAGTGTAGTGATTAGCACGGTGGTGTAGTGGTTAGTACGGTGGTGTAGTGGTTAGTACGGTGGTGTAGTGGTTAGTATGGTGGTGTAGTGGTTAGTATGGTTTTGTAGTGGTTAGTACGGTGGTGTAGTGGTTAGTATGGTGGTGTAGTGGTTAGTATAGTGGTGTAGTGGTCTGCACGTTGGTGTAGTGGTCAGTACGGTGGTGTAGTGGTTAATACGGTGGTGAAGTGGTTAGTATGGTGGTGTAGTGGTTAGTACGGTAGTGTAGTGATTAGCACGGTGGTGTAGTGGTTAGTACGGTGGTGTAGTGGTTAGTATGGTGGTGTAGTGGTTAGTACGGTGGTGTAGTGGTTAGTATGGTGGTGTAGTGGTTAGTATGGTGGTGTAGTGATTAGTACGGTGGTGTAGTGGTTAGTACGGTGGTGTAGTGGTTAGTATGGTGGTGTAGTGGTTAGTACGGTAGTGTAGTGATTAGCACGCTGGTGTAGTGGTTAGTACGGTGGTGTAGTGGTTAGTACGGTGGTGTAGTGGTTAGTATGGTGGTGTAGTGGTTAGTATGGTTTTGTAGTGGTTAGTACGGTGTAGTAGTGGTTAGTATGGTGGTGTAGTGGTTAGTATGGTGGTGTAGTGGTCAGTACGGTGGTGTAGTGGTTAGTATGGTTTTGTAGTGGTTAGTACGGTGGTGTAGTGGTTAGTACGGTGGTGTAGTGGTTAGTACAGTGGTGTAGTGGTCAGTACTGTGGTGTAGTGGTTAGTACAGTGGTGTAGTGGTTAGTACAGTGGTGTAGTGGTCAGTACGGTAGTGTAGTGGTTGGTATGGTGGTGTAGTGGTTAGTATGGTGGTGTAGTGGTCAGTACGGTGGTGTAGTGGTTAGTACAGTGGTGTAGTGGTCAGTACTGTGGTGTAGTGGTTAGTACAGTGGTGTAGTGGTCAGTACTGTGGTGTAGTGGTCAGTACGGTGGTGTAGTGGTTGGTATGGTGGTGTAGTGGTTAGTATGGTGGTGTAGTGGTCAGTACGGTGGTGTAGTAGTTAGTACAGTTGTGTAGTGGTCAGTACTGTGGTGTAGTGGTCCAGGCCCTTCTGTGTGGAGTCTTCCCGTGCTTGAGTGGGTTTACTCCAGGTACTCCGGTTTTCCCCCACAGTCCAAACACATGTATGTTAGGTTGATCGCTCACTCTAAATTGCCCGTAGGTGTGACTGTGTGTGTGTGAGTGAATATTGGCCATGCGATGGACTGGCGAACTGTCCATGGCGTACCCCGCCCTATGACACTGGGATTGGCTCGAATGCCCCCATGACCCCGACTAGCAGGATAAAGCGGAAGACAATGGATTGATGGAATGAGGATTGATGGAGTGAATTTGAATTTAGTACTAATACTAGTACGAGGAATTTGACCTCCGCATTTAACACATCAGTGAAACACCCACATATACACACTCTAGGGTACACACACACCAGGGGGCAGTGAGCACACCTGCCCGGAGTGATGGGCAGCCCTATCCACAGTACCCAGGTAGCAGATGGGGGTTAGGAGTCTTGCTCAAGGGCTCTTGAGTCGTATCCTGTTGGTCCAGGGATCAAACAGGTGACCTTCCTGTCACAAAGACCCCCAGTTTACATGGAGAGGACAGAAATATGATGCAATACAGATATTAAACAGGCTTTGGGAAGATATTCATAGGACTGGAGGAACGTGGCAGCAAGATGAAGATGGCAAAGACAGTGCAAAGAGGCAGCGGAGCCTGTCGGAAGAGGCTGTCGGATGGACTCTTGTTTCCCACGTCCTTCTTTTGATTTCACTCCTATGTACCATTGACTTTTCCTCCTCATCCTGACCGCAGATAAAGGTTCGGCCAGTTTTGCTGCCATTCTTCTGTCAATTTCTTGCATTTGTTTCCTCCATGAACAAAAACTTGGGGCATTTGATAAAAGCTCTTTGTGGTTTTTTGGGTACACTGATCTTGAGTGACTGTAAACATAACACTGAGGCATTCTGAGACATTTGCAAACCACCTATCGGAGAGAGTGACTGAACACGTTAAATAGATACAAGCGTTTATCCAATCCATTAATTTCACCAGTGTAACTGTATTCTGGATACTATGTATTTACACTGTAACTGCATTAGAATACAGTTATAAATGTTTTGTATTCTGTGTACGTAGCGTTCTCCAACACCGGGTACAGAGGCAGCAGGTAGAACCCGGGTTGAAAGATGCTGAAGTGTGCCGGAGGAGCGCCGCTGTTCTTTTTTGGCCAGTTTCCAGTAATGTATTTGTGAGCTGGCCTATTAAATGACAAAGTCAGCTCCCACTCATCACTCATGAGCGCGTGAGTGAATTGCTTTTGCCTTTCCCAGAGACAGACCACTCACTCTGACGACTTTAATAGAGACACTTTAATGGAGGACGCCAATTAGGGCGCAGCGCGCTACCATGTCTGTTGACTCTGAACTGATATTAGAGGCTTGATTGTCGCACTTGTCATCAAGAACGTCTTAATGAGCTAATGCGGATGTTAAAGCAGTGCTGATGCTGTTTTAAGCCTCTCTCTCTCTTTCTCTTTCTCTCTTTCTTTTCAAACCTTCCTCCGTTGTTTGGTTTTCTGTTACTGTCCTACGATAAACATTCAACTCCACCGCCTCTTGACATTAGGATTCAAATCTATCACCAGTGTTCACCCACAGATCCACTGTACACACTACAATACTCACTTCTACTGACCACCAGCACCATCAGCTCAGCTTCTCCTTCACCAGTTCTCCTGTTTCCACCTTAAATGGAGGTGCAGGTACGTTGTGGCTCCTGCTGAACTCTTTAAGGTGGAACAGGAAAACTGGTGAACGAGCTGTTTCACCCTCGTGCGGTCAGTAGGAGTGAGTATTGTAGAGTGAACAGTTGGTCTGTAGGTGATGTTTAGTCTCTCGTCCTGACCGCAGGCGAAGGATCCAACAGTCTTGTTGCTGGTTTTTGGTCGATATCTGGTGTTTATTTCCCTCATAAACAACACGTTTTAAGAACAAGAACATCTTAAAGAGCTAATGTTGATGTTAACGCTGTTGTTTTCTAGCCTCTCTCTCTCTCTCTCTCTCTCTCTTTAAACCCTCCTGCCTTCGTTGTTTTTGTTTTCTTCTACTGTCCTGCAACAAACATTCAACTCTGTAGCCTTATGTCATTAACGTACAGCTTACTCTAATGTTAGTTTTTTAATCTATCACCAGTGTTCACCCACAGATCACCCTTACACACCACAATACTCACTCCTACTGACCACCAGCACCATCAGGTCAGCTTCTCATTCACCAGTTCCCCTGTTTCCACCTTAAATGGTACTAATGGTACTAAAGCTGCTGCTGCTGATCTGTAGCCTGTCTTTCTCTTTCTCTTTCTCTTTCTCTTATCAAACACTCCTGCTTTCTGTCATTTGGCTTTCTTCTACTGTCCTGAGGATTAACCAGCAGCAGGTAACATTCAACTCCGCCGCCTCTCATCATTAGCGTTACGACTGTTTACTTACTGTAACGTTAAGTATTAGATCTATCACCAGTGTTCACCCTCAGATCACCCTTACACACTACAGTACTCACCACCAGCACCATCAGCTCAGCTTCTCATTCACCAGTTCTCCTGTTTCCACCTTAAATGGAGGTGCAGGTACTTTCTGACTCCTGCTGAACTGTTTAAGGTGGAACAGGAAAACTGGTGAATGAAAAGCTGACCGGATGGTGGTCAGTAGGAGTGAGTACGGTTGGTCTGTGGGTGCTCTTCATCCTGACCGCAGGAGGAAGTCTCGTAAGCAAATTGCTGCCGCTATCTTATTCTCTCATTAACAATTTTTGCCGTCAAGAACATCTTAATGAGCTAATGCTGATGTTACAGCAGGGCTGCTGCTGTTTTCTAGCATATCTCTCTCTCTCTCTCTCTCTCTCTCTTCAAACCCCCCTGCTTGCGTCGCCTCCCCTCACCCCACTGCTGGCTTTTTGATTCTGTTAAAGTAAACAGTGGTGACATAAAGGCCTGAAGACGGGCCTGTTTAATGTGGCAGGCTGGAGACTTAATTTAATCGCGGCCGTTTCTCCTGAGCTGGCGCTCTCAGACAGCTGCATAATGAATGTTCACTCAGGGACAGTCCACCAGGCTTTTTCAGCCCAATGCCTCCTCGCGCCACTCCTTCACCACCTACTCCTCCGGCCTTTCATAAGCCACGTTCTTTTGTCTTTTTAATAAAGCTTTGAGCCACGAGAGGCCGTACGCTACAATGATTTTACAGCGGTTAAGAGATGTGGGACAATGCAGAGTGCAGTAAAATCCCTATTACCACAGTAAAACCACACATCCTGCACCAGTTCGTTGTTAAGGGTAACAGTGTTCCGATTAGCATCAAATAGGGTTCTTTATTGTATTTACCATACATAAAGCCTTTTTGGTGCTAAGAAGAACCAGTTCTTGAAAGAAACCCATATATTATATAAGGGACCACCAACAACAATATCGAACACTCATGCTGGAACCTAAAAAAGCTTATAGCTTGGTCACACTGCACACATTCACATTCAATTAAAACCATAAACAAAACAAGGGACAAGAGTCCCGGACGAGCCCCCACCTGTTTGGATGGTCTAGGGTTAAAATGGGCTTAATAACTTTTAATGTAATGTAATGTAATGTAAAGGCTGAAATGTGAAATGAGTTTCTATAGCTGAACACCACAATGCCAAGCATTAAATGGATGGTAGTGTAAAGCTTCACCACTGGACTCTGGAGCATTGGACAGATCTGATCGACGAGTCTTCGTTTGTAGAACACCTGGTGAATGTTACATGCCTGACTGCATAGTGCTGACTGTAAAGTTTGGTTGAGGAGGGATGATGCCATGGGGTTTTCTTTCAGGGGTGGGCAGAGGACCCAGTGCTTCAGACACTTTGGACAATTGTTTGCTTCCCTTGTAGGTGTCCCAGCCAATGGAGCAGCCTCTATGACACCAGATGGACCAGTATAGCATTGGGGACCACCACAGTCTCCACATCAAAGCTACCATTTTTGCAAACCGTCAGCTGCTGATGTTCCACCATCATATTTTGCTTTTGACTCGACATTAATGGCGGAGTTCACAGTTTCATTCATGCTGATCACCAGAAGATGCGACTGTAACCAGCCCATAAAACCCATTCATTACCGTGGGTGAGTTTTGGTGTGGAAGAACTTAAGTCCTAACCCCATCCAACCTAGAATGTGATCACGAGCCTCTTGTCCAGCAATAGTGTCTGACCTCCCAGATGCTTATATGGATGAAAGGATTTCCACAGACACTCCCAACGTCTTGTAGAAAGCTTCCCAGAAGATTGGAAGCTCCTATAGCTGCAAAAGGGGGACCAACTCCATATTAATGCCTATAGATTTAGAATGGGATGTCATAAATGTCCTTGTAGGCGTCCCAATGCTTGTGCCCATAAAGCGTAGCTTGCAATGTCTCTTCTTTAAGCAAATTCGATCCAGGACATACGTGCAAGCAATGTAAAAAGCTACCAATGAAGCAGCGTCTATAATGCCAGATGGACCAGCTCAGCATGGGGGACCACGGCAGTCTCCACACCGAAGCTATCCTCTTCGCAAACCGGCGGCTTGCGATGTGTCACCATCATATTTTGCTATGGCTCGACATCAATGGCGGAGTTCACAGTTTCATTCATGCTGATCACCAGAAGATGCGACTGTAACCAGCCCATAAAACCCATTCATTACCATGCACACCATTTTCATTGTACTTCCCATACGAGCACGCCGGTAAATCTAATCTTTTTCATAGAGGCCGACTCGAAGCTGCGCGCGGCTGCCAAATGTGTCAGCGAATTATTTCAACTACTCTCAAATAGCCAATTACATAATTAAAGCCTACTTCTCGAGATTACTTTCCAGCCGTTCATTATGTGGACAGGTGGAAGCAGGGAAAGTCTGTCAATAGCCATTAGTGAGGGCCTATCAATTATTTCTGAATCACCACTGGCAAAGGAACTGCCTACACCGAGGTAGCAAGAGGAGGAGGTGGGTGTGGGGGTGGGGGTGGAAGGGAGGGGAGAAAACGTCTGTTTGTCCTGGAATCAATGAAGTTTGTGTTATATTTAGCTGAGCCGCCGCTAACTCTGCCCAGCGACAAAGCTCAGTGGGTGATATTGTATGCAGAGGAGTTTCACCGCTGCCAAGCCAGCCACAAGCGAGCGAGGTCTTCATGCTCGCGCTCACTCGCTAGTTCTGCTCATTTGTGGACGGCGGACTCCGTTTTTATTAATAGCTTTCAACACACGGCGGGGGAAGATGAAGGAGGGATCATGCTAGGCGCAGATGCTAAGCTAATATACAGGCCTACCAATCCACTATACATCTCTTTAAAAAGGTTGTTTACATGCTGTGATGAATTGGCTGCTGTCTAACATTCAACAGTGCAAATATTTCAGGCCCTGGAAGAGAGAGAAGCTCTGGCTGAAATAATCCATTGATAACCATCTAGTATGTGTACTAAGAAAGAGTAATACCAGAGTATTTACACATAAACAACACATGCAACAACAATGTAACTACTAGTGATGTAGCCATTGTTACAGATGGATTACAGCAGTACAGCTTATGTGTTTACACATAAGTGTGTATCAATTCTGTTTTCTTGCCTCGTTTAATTACATTAGAGTATCTTAATAGTTTTTAATAATAAAAGTAACCGCATTTGTAATTAGACTGGAACTACAGTTTTGTCATTGTTTTAGTATTTCATTGTAATTTAATGCAACACATTCAATTAATTACATAATTCAATTCAATTCAATTCAATTCAATTGTAGGGAAGTGGGCACTGTCACATTACATAATGGTTTAAAACCAAGACTGGTTATAATTCCACAGCTCTAGCAAAGTAAATGATATATGTTACATGGTACATGTTAGAAAAATTGCTATTTCCAGTCTTAATTCAAGTTATTAAACACTTTCTTTTAATGATTTTTTGGGGGGAGGCACTGCTATTTCAATAATTATGAATGACATTACTATATAATAATATGTTATTATTAATTTGTGATTACATGAGAGAGAACAAACAATCATAACTATGAGGACACACCTGTAATTTTATATATATATATATATATATATATATATATATATATATATATATATATATATATATATATAGTGGGACCACTTTAAGGGTGCATGGAAGAAAGGAAGTTGAAGAAACTTAAAAAACTATGGCTATAAACTGGGTTTTATAGGTTTTTTTTTTTTGGGGGGGGGGTTATGTTTTAAAGATCTGTTCTTTTTAGATAGCTTGTATATGCAGAGGACATCTAGCAACTGTTGCTGTTAGGAAGCTGAATCTCTTATTACAGTCATATAACAGTCTTAAAATCAGCAATGTACAAAAGACATGTAGATAAAGAAAACAATAAGCTAAAAGCTAAGGCTAACATGGTGACTACCTGGTCAGTTTTGTTGAAAGGGTTAAAACTGGCCTCTGGGATTCCTTTAGTAGTGAAGGAAGATCACTGAATCACTGCTAATGGTAGTTTGGTTGTATTTATTAGCCTGTAGATCAGTGGCTAGCAGATCAGTTGACACCACATAGATGGTACAATCAATGTGTGGGTGCAATGCATGCTGTATATACACAGTCGAGTCACATTATTATGACCAGCTAATGTTCAGAGTAACCACCAGTGTGCAGCACGGACAGCAGCTGGACTGGGAGACTGGGAGACTCAATAAGGTTCTAGTAGGTGGTCACAGGTATCTGGAGGTATCATGCTGACTGCAGTGCATCCCACTGCAGCTGGAGGGAACGTGGAGGAGGATCCATAGAGCCAACAGCAACATCCAGGCGGTCCCACAGATACTCAATTGGGTTCAAGTCTGGGCAATTAGGGGTCCAGTGTAGTACTTGGAAGTCTTGGCCAGCTCTTCCAACCAATGTGGGACATTTCTAACTGTGGGAAGTGTCACAACTTCAGCATGTATGGTGTACGTGATCTGCAAGGATGGATTCAGACCCAAATTGGTTGAGGGTACCCTTCACATGGATGAGTGGGTCCAGAGAATGCCAATGCCACTAAAACATTCCCCAGACTATTTGCATGTTGTAATACATTGGGAATCTCTCCATCGTCTTACATCTGAACGTTTCTGCCGAAGTATATTATGCAGTGCTGTAAATATTGTCTGGGACTAGCATATGACATATGGGTGGATGGAATTCCGCTGCAGCACGCTGTAGATTTATCGAATATGTGTTGTAATTTAGGCTGCATTGAGAGCTGGCAGCATATGTGAATAAAGATTGATCTATTTATTTGAGGCTTTTGGATTTATTAGACCAATAAACCAATTCAGAATACTAATCAAACATTCAGGCACACCCATAATGAGCGAAGGACCAGCGTGGACTCATGTTTCCAGGAAAACAGTGCTTTGGCTCTTTTCTGAGATGAATGCTTTAGCATGCTGTGGTCGTTCTCCATAACCCTCCAAATGTATCCCCCTGGGGCATGTACTCCACTGACCACAGCAGCTGCTGCAACTGACCATCTGTGGCCAAAGACTTCATTACAATTCTTCATTGCGATGCTCAAATCAGCCTGTTTTGGGGCGACTGATAATGATATGCATATCTCCATAATGGTAGATTTACAGGAGAGGCCAAACATCTTTACTTTCAATGTAAATCAATGGAACCAGAATTTTTTCCAAGGCATTTTAAAGCATTTCTATTGGTCCATTCATTATTCATCTTGCATGTTGTTGCATGTGTTGTTCATGTATAGTTTAAGATATTTGAGACACTTAATATAAAGTAGGACCTTTATTTTCTTCTGGAAGAGGAATGAATTGGCTAAATTGTCCTTCTCTTTATATGCAAGTGTTAGCAAACACAGGCAGTAACTCCCTTGAGTGATATCACATCCTACCAATCTTACATAACTCATTACAATGATAATAATCTTTATTTATAGATCACTTTTCATAGCAGTGGCAGCTCAAAGTGCTTTACAGACAGCTTTCATCAGTAATAACATAAACGTAATGAGCCAAAGACAAAGTTCAACTTCATAGCCACTACGATGTTAAAGTTTTTAATTAAAGTTAAAGACGTGTTTTTAACTGCTTATTAAAGAGACTCTGAACTCAAGCGTCTTATAAAAGCTGAACTGAGCTCCACAGTTTAGAAGCAGAAGAGCTGAAAGAGTGTCTCCAGGTTCTCTGTATGTTACTGAAGGTGTTTTTACAGAAGGTCAGTATCTGCAGATCTAAGATCAGCAGCTGGAACATAAACAGAGAGACGTTCTGTGATGTAGCAGGTTCTAGATTATTTAGAGCTTTATGGACGAGTACAGAAGTTTAAAGTCTGTTCTAAAAGATACAGGTAGCTCTTTTAAAACAGGACTGATCTGAGATCTGTTTAGTGTTTGTTAGGATTCCCAACTGCTACGTTCTGGACCAGTTGGATTGTTTTCTTAGGAACTCCAGTAAGAGACCATTACAGTGATCAACTCTGACCATTACAGTGATCAACTTTGACCATTACAGTGATCAACTTTGACCATTACAATGATCTGACCATTACAGTGATCAACTCTGACCATTACAGTGATCTGACCATTACAGCGATCAACACTGACCATAAAAGTGATCAACTCTAACCATTACAATGATCAACACTGACCATTACAGTGATCAACTCTGATCATTACAGTGATCAACTCTGACTATTACAGTGATCAACTCTCACTAACACAGTAATCAACTCTAACCATTACAGTGATCATCTCTGACCATTACAGTGATCAACTCATACCAATACAATGATCAACACTGACCATTACAGTGATCAACTCTGATCATTACAGTGATCAACTCTGGTCATTACAGTGATCAACTCTGTCTATTACAGTGATCAACTCTCACTAACACAGTGATCAACTCTAACCATTACAGTGATCATCTCTGACCATTACAGTGATCAACTCATACCAATAGAATGATCAACACTGACCATTACAGTGATCAACTCTGACCATTACAGTGATCAACTCTGATCATTACAGTGATCAACTCTGACCATTACAGTGATCAACTTTGACCATTACAGTGATCAACTTTGACCATTACAGTGATCTGACCATTACAGTGATCAACTCTGACCATTACAGTGATCTGACCATTACAGCGATCAACACTGACCATAAAAGTGATCAACTCTAACCATTACAATGATCAACACTGACCATTACAGTGATCAACTCTGATCATTACAGTGATCAACTCTGACTATTACAGTGATCAACTCTCACTAACACAGTAATCAACTCTAACCATTACAGTGATCATCTCATACCATTACAGTGATCAACTCATACCAATACAATGATCAACACTGACCATTACAGTGATCAACTCTGATCATTACAGTGATCAACTCTGGTCATTACAGTGATCAACTCTGTCTATTACAGTGATCAACTCTCACTAACACAGTGATCAACTCTAACCATTACAGTGATCATCTCTGACCATTACAGTGATCAACTCATACCAATAGAATGATCAACACTGACCATTACAGTGATCAACTCTGACCATTACAGTGATCAACTCTGATCATTACAGTGATCAACTCTGACCATTACAGTCATCAACACTGACCATTACAGTCATCAACTCTGACCATTACAGTGATCAACACTGACCATTACAGTGATCAACACTGACCATTACAGTGATCAACTCTGACCATTACAGTCATCAACTCTGACTATTACAGTCATCAACTCTGACCATTACAGTGATCAACACTGACCATTACAGTGATCAACTCTGACCATTACAGAGATCAACTCTGACCATTACAGTCATCAACTCTGACTATTACAGTCATCAACTCTGACCATTACAGTGATCAACACTGACCATTACAGTGATCAACACTGACCATTACAGTGATCAACACTGACCATTACAGTCATCAACTCTGACCATTACAGTGATCAACACTGACCATTACAGTGATCAACACTGACCATTACAGTGATCAACTCTGACCATTACAGTCATCAACTCTGACTATTACAGTCATCAACTCTGACCATTACAGTGATCAACACTGACCATTACAGTGATCAACACTGACCATTACAGTGATCAACTCTCACCATTACAGTGATCAACTCTCACCATTACAGTGATCAGCTGTAACAAATGCATGAACGAGTTTCTCTGTATTGCCCGGAGATAGAAAAGGCTGAAGTGAACACTTCTCAGATGATAAGAAGCTACTTTAGTGATTGTGTTTACATGAGGAATAAAACAGAGCTCAGAGTCTAAGATCACATCCAGGTTATGTACTTTAGGTTAGATATTAGTAACTAAGGAACCAAGTCGGTCATAAAGCATTTTTCTTTGAGTTTTAGTACAGAGAGTCAGTATTTCAGTATTCTCCTGATTTAATTGTATAAAATTTTGTGACATCCACTGAGAAATATCTACTGAATGTAGGTTACCAGAAGAAATAGAAATGTATTATTACGTGTCATCAGTGTAACTATGGAAGTTTATATCATGCTTCATGATGACATCACCTGAAGGTAACATGTACAATGAGAAAAGCAAAGGCCCTAGAACTGAGCCTTGTGGTACCTCAAAGGAAATATTACATTTTCTTGAAGAATAACTTCACAATGAAACCACAAACTGTCTGTCTGTTAAATACGACCATCTAAAACTGTGCCTAAGAGGCCGACCCAGCATTCAGACCAGAATAGAAGGATTTTGTACATCAGAGTTGAGCTTGAGGTCACTGACAAGCCAGTGCTGTCTCAGTACTACTGATTGAAACTTCTCATATGTATACTTGTTTGATATTAGATTAGATTAGTTAATACATAATACATAATGTGTAATACATAAAACTGGACTGCATTTATGGCCAATAGAAAAAGCTAAATTCTGTTTGTCTGGTAATAAAGGACTCTGCAGTTGGAGCACTGAAATATTGGCACACATTTCCAAAATCAATGGTGTTGACCAGGTGGTCAAAAACCCATTTTTCTGCTGTGTGACAAACACAGAACACGTATTTATTCAATTTCATCAATTGCTTTGGAGTTCAGTTCTCACTAACATGGAGTTTTTTGGCTTCTATTACAAAACGTGCCTGAAATTCCATCAGGAGAGCAAACCGAGGTCCAGACACATCTCAGTGAAGCAGTCCTTTACACCGAGTCCAGACGCATAATCTGTAAAATATGCCATCAATGATATTTCACTATTGGTTTTATGGGCAAAGGCTCCTTCATTAAAATATCTTTGTTTATTATGTGACGCCACTGAAATAGAGCATGTCATCTAAGCGTGCACATGCAGCTGTGGCTGTTGTCTGTGACCCCCGCACCCCCCCGAAACACCCTCCAGCTACTGCTTATGAGAGATTTATCGTCGCTGTCCAGGAAAAAAAAATTATATATATATATATATATATATATATATATATATATATATATATATATATATATATATATATATATATATATATATATATATATACAGCTGCCCTTAACATTCTATACAAAATTCATAATGACTGGACCAATGGAAAGGTTTCAAAATAGTTTGGAAAAACTTCTGGTTCCATTGACTTACATTGAAAGTAAAGACTATTTTTGGCCTCTCCTGTAAAGTAATTTTGGAGATACTTGCTACGCAGAGCCTTTAGGTTTATAAGTCATAATCACGCCCAGTTATTGGAATCCTTTGATGAAATAACATTATTGGACGAAACAATATTCCGAAAGCTGTTTTTATTCCCATTAGGGATAATAATGTGATCTTAAGAACATGTCCTCGATTTGCCTCTGTGTCGTTGGCTAGCTCTCTGTTTTGACCCCGCCTGGCCTTCCCGATAAGAGGCTGCTTCATTAAGCATGAGAAAGCCCGAAGCAGCGGAAGATCGAGGGATATTTGGACGAGTAAACGAAATCGCCTGGCTGACCTTCCCGGTTCTGACGGCCGTGCTCGTTTGGCTTTGGAAAAGTGGCGCTATCTGAAGCAAATTGAATTAAATAGCTAATTAAGAGGCGACTTTAATTTAGTCGACTAGGCTGCTGGCCTGTGCCTGCCTGGGCCCAACCGTGACAGGAGAAGGTGTGGATCTGATAGCTGGTAACACATGGAAACACTCTGATAGAGTTGGCTTGAAATGATTGGATAACCCACCACCCACTAACCCCCCAGCCCGGTTAATTAGCTTAATTCAAAACATCTGCGTAATTAAAAAAGGACAATGTAAACAAAGTCATTAAGAGTGGTTCCGTGTGAAATGCACTGTGCAGAGGAAACTGTTTACAGCGGTGGTGAATGGAACCAGACGTCCACCTCTAAAAACTACAATATCAATCAATCAATCCAAATTTATTTAGCTTTAGAGAAAAACAGTTTATGAAAAAGAGTAAACAAGATGATCTGGGTTGGATTCCCGGTCTGGGTGGTTCTGTGTGGAGTGTGTATGTTCTCCCCGTGCTTGAGTGGGTTTCCTCCGGATACTCCAGTTTCCTCCCACAGTCCAAACACATGGGTGTGAGTGTGTGTTGGCCAAGCATTGGACTGGCGACCTGTCTATGGTGTACCTTGCCTTCGCCCAATGATGCTGGTATTGGCTCCAGCCCCCCTGTGCCCCCCTATGACCACAGAGGAACTTGAACACGGAGGCTCAGCCCACTCAGCAACAATGCGGAGACACTCACAACAAACTGAAACAGTCTACTAAGGTAGCATAACAAGATCCAGGTGACAGCAGTTAGTACTCTGATGACCATCCAGAATAATCATTGGGCGTTTGGTGGATTCAGAAGGAGTGGGAATCGCAAAGGATTCTGGGAGGTTAGAAGCGAGTCAGTGGGTCCGTCTGAAATCGCCTACTAAGTCAGTAGGCACTAGATTGGAGTCAGTACGTACTGTTCAAGCGGTAGAGTAGTAGGCAGTTGCAGTTGTTTAGTATCCACGCAATCTTGGACTCACTACGTCCACCATCTCACCAACATCCTTTAACACAAGACCACCACAGTAAACGTCCCGCTATTCATTTAAAGCTCCATTTACTGACAGATTTAGATACAGTTTGTGACACTGAGCTGCGTTTGTGTCTGAATCTGTACTCAGACGGTGTCAAGATGTAGTTCGACAATCAAATCAGGAGGAACTTAATAACTGTTTACTTCAGAAGTAGCTCTAACTTCTGTAGCAGCAGTTCAGCAGCAGTAGCTACGTATACACAGCCAATGTACCGCTTTCCACATCATCCGCTTTGAATTAATCTGTGGCTCCAGCTGAATCATGGGATAGCACAGTGTGCTGCAGTCGCATACTTAAAAACATCTCCAGATTCAGGAGGTCATCCGGCTAACGTTCACGTACTGCTCCATGACTACTGATTATTCTGATATACCAGCAGTTCTCGCCTACAGATTTCACTACTGAGAGGTAGGCTGTATAGGGAGCATAACGAGATCCAGGCAACAGCAGTTAGTATTCAGGTGACCAGCCAGGTGGTCAGTGGATTCAGCAGGAGTGGGAATCACGTGATCCACAGAAGGATTCTGGGAGATCAGAAGCGAGTCAGTAGGTGCGTCTGAAATCTCCTACTAGTCAGTAGGTACTAGATTAGAGTCAGTACGTGCTGCTCGAGCGGTAGACTAGTAGATAATATCAGTAGGCGAGTTTTAGTACCTACACAATCTCAGACGCACTGCGTCCACCATCTTACCAGCGTCCTGTGACGCAAGACGTCAGACCACCACCGTAAAAGTCCTGCTATTCATTTAAAAGCCCGTTTACTGACAGATTTAGATCTTTTAGTGACACTGATCTGTGTTTTTATCTGATTATGTATCAGACAGTGTGGAGCTGTAGATCAGAGAAGATGAAACGGGAGGAATGTAATCATTGTTTATCTCAGCAGTAGCGCTAACTTCTGTAGCGGCGGTTCACTAGTCGTAGCTACGTACACACAGCCCACGTTCAGCTTTACACCGTTTATTTACTCCACTTTGAATTCATCCGCCGCTCCAGGTGAATCATGGGATATGCAGTGTGCTGTGTTCACCTACATAAAAATGGCTGCTGATTCAGTAGGTCATCCAGGTACCGTTCACTACTACTCGATACCTACTGAGTATTCAGACATACTAGCCACGCTCACCAACTCATTTACTACTGAGTATTCAGACATACTAGCCACGCTCACCTACTGATTTACTACTGAGTATTCAGACATACTAGCCGCGCTCGCCTACTGATCTCACTACTGAGTATTCAGACATACTAGCCGCGCTCACCTACTGATTTACTACTGAGTATTCAGACATACTAGCCACGCTCGCCTACTGATTTCAATACTGAGTATTCAGACATACTAGCCACGCTCGCCTACTGATTTACTACTGAGTATTCAGACATACTAGCCACGCTCGCCTACTGATTTCAATACTGAGTATTCAGACATACTAGCCACGCTCGCCTACTGATTTACTACTGAGTATTCAGACATACTAGCCGCACTCACCTACTGATTCACTACTGAGTATTCAGACATACTAGCCGCGCTCGCCTACTGATTTCACTACTGAGTATTAGACATACTAGCCGCGCTCGTCTACTGATTTCACTACTGAGTATTCAGACATACTAGCCACACTCGCCCACTGATTTACTACTGAGTATTCAGACATACTAGCCGCGCTCGCCTACTTATTTACTACTGAGTATTCAGACATACTAGCCGCGCTCGCCTACTGATTTCACTACTGAGTATTCAGACATACTAGCCGCGCTCGCCTACTGATTTACTACTGAGTATTCAGACATACTAGCCACGCTCGTCTACTGATTTACTACTGAGTATTCAGACATACTAGCCGCGCTCGCCTACTGATTTCACTACTGAGTATTCAGACATACTAGCCGCGCTCGCCTACTGATTTCACTACTGAGTATTCAGACATACTAGCCACGCTCGTCTACTGATTTACTACTGAGTATTCAGACATACTAGCCGCGCTCGCCTACTGATTTCACTACTGAGTATTCAGACATACTAGCCGCGCTCGCCTACTGATTTCACTACTGAGTATTCAGACATACTAGCCACGCTCGTCTACTGATTTCACTACTGAGTATTCAGACATACTAGCCGTGCTCGCCTACTGATTTCACTACTGAGTATTCAAACATACTAGCCGCGCTCGTCTACTGATTTACTACTGAGTATTCAGACATACTAGCCACGCTCGCCCACTGATTTACTACTGAGTATTCAGACATACTAGCCGCTCACCTACTGATTCACTACTGAGTATTCAGACATACTAGCCGCGCTCGCCTACTGATCTCACTACTGAGTATTCAGACATACTAGCCACGCTGCCCTACTGATCTCACTACTGAGTATTCAGACATACTAGCCGCACTCACCTACTGATTTACTACTGAGTATTAGACATACTAGCCACGCTCGCCTATTGATTTCAATACTGAGTATTCAGACATACTAGCCACGCTCGCCTACTGATTTACTACTGAGTATTCAGACATACTAGCCACGCTCGCCTACTGATTTCAATACTGAGTATTCAGACATACTAGCCACGCTCGCCTACTGATTTCAATACTGAGTATTCAGACATACTAGCCACGCTCGCCTACTGATTTACTACTGAGTATTCAGACATACTAGCCACGCTCGCCTACTGATTTCAATACTGAGTATTCAGACATACTAGCCACGCTCGCCTACTGATTTACTACTGAGTATTCAGACATACTAGCCGCACTCACCTACTGATTCACTACTGAGTATTCAGACATACTAGCCGCGCTCGCCTACTGATTTCACTACTGAGTATTAGACATACTAGCCGCGCTCGTCTACTGATTTCACTACTGAGTATTCAGACATACTAGCCACGCTCGCCCACTGATTTACTACTGAGTATTCAGACATACTAGCCGCGCTCGCCTACTTATTTACTACTGAGTATTCAGACATACTAGCCGCGCTCGCCTACTGATTTCACTACTGAGTATTCAGACATACTAGCCACGCTCGTCTACTGATTTACTACTGATTATTCAGACATACTAGCCGCGCTCGCCTACTGATTTCACTACTGAGTATTCAGACATACTAGCCGCGCTCGCCTACTGATTTCACTACTGAGTATTCAGACATACTAGCCACGCTCGTCTACTGATTTACTACTGAGTATTCAGACATACTAGCCGCGCTCGCCTACTGATTTCACTACTGAGTATTCAGACATACTAGCCGCGCTCGCCTACTGATTTACTACTGAGTATTCAGACATACTAGCCGCGCTCGCCTACTGATTTACTACTGAGTATTCAGACATACTAGCCGCGCTCGCCTACTGATTTACTACTGAGTATTCAGACATACTAGCCGCGCTCGCCTACTGATTTCACTACTGAGTATTCAGACATACTAGCCGCGCTCGCCTACTGATTTACTACTGAGTATTCAGACATACTAGCCGCGCTCGCCTACTGATTTCACTACTGAGTATTCAAACATACTAGCCGCGCTCGTCTACTGATTTACTACTGAGTAGTAGACAAGTAGCCTTACTCTCTACAAATCCAGAGGGAGGAGCCTGCAGGTAACTGGGTTCACTCGTGCCGCCTCAGCCATCTCTCTTGCCCCCTTCTCTAATTAATCCTGTCACTGGGCCTAGAACGTATCCCACCAGCTCGGGCTTCGTTATACTGATGTCCAGTCTCTTTCAGCACAGAGGGTAAAAGTATTGCCGCTGAGTTTTACAGCACACTGCTTCCAAAACTGTACTTAAGGTCAAGTAAGGCTTAAAGTATCTCAAGTGAAGTAGAAAAGAAGAGCTGAAGCCACGACGGGAAACATTTCAGTGCAACATTTCAAGAAGCAGCTGAAAACGAATCATTCTGTTGTTGTTGTTTTTTTTACTTTTAATACCCGCATTTTTAATTTTTAATTAGTTTTAATTAGTAAACTTTTTTAAACACACCTCTACATTTACATTTTTTTATTATAGTGAGTCATTTATTTAAGATATTTATATTTATAATATTTATTTTTTGTATGATATTAAACAATTTATTTATAATGTTCATATTTATGATATTTATATTTATTTTTGTATGATATTGAGTTGTATCTTTTTTAATATTTACATTTGTGTTCTGTGTTATTATTATTATTATTATTATTATTTGTATTACCATCATATCAATAGCAGTATTATATTATTATATCTGTTTTATATTATGTTTACGTTTTAATGTTTTTAGTATTTTATTTATTTTATTTTTATTTTATCATATAATAATAACAATAGTAATAACATTAGTTGTACTAATACTTATTATTATTATTAAAAAATAAAAGCGGGGGAATAAAATACACTGAGAAAAAGGTTATAAAAAAGATAATAATAATAATAATAATAATAATAATAATATATTTTTTAGTAAATATTGAAAAATGCCTGTGATATTTCTATCCTTTACTGTACACACCAGCGAAGTGGATCTACAGGGGTGTCCAGTGAAGGGTGGTCATTTGTTTCTCACTATAAAAGTTCAACCACTGAGGTCACTGAGTGCAACTAACCCAATGCAGATTGCGTGATTCGCAGGTCGGCCAGTCTTGATTGAACAGATTTTGGGAACGAGGCGGCGGTGTCATTTCAGTACCTTGCCTAAGATTAGGATGACTTGAACTGTAATCACAAGGTCAGAATATGTTGCAAAACAACAGGGGGGAGACGGCTCGGGCCTTTAAGTGGCCGGCTTAATTGGAATGGTGGTTGCATCATAATCTGATGAAATGGAAATGCAGCAGGGTGCAGAGAAACACCCTTTTACTGCTGCTCTGTTGCTCGCTAATACTTCCAGCCACCAACATTCAACTAATAGGGAGCGAAAACCCCCCAAAAACACCACCTCACATGTGGACCACAGCGAAGGAAAACACTGTTCGTTACGTAACCCGTTCTTTCTTTAGTGTGGACGTAATGAGTGGGAGAACATCAGCTGCTCGACTTGTAGACAGGCGAGCAGTGAGGGATGTGGACGAGGCTGGGGAGAGCGCGAGCGGAAGCTAAGGCTCATAACAAGCCACTGGGGAATAGCTGCCAGACTGCACATGGCCATTAGCTCCGCTTTATTTATTTATTTATGAGCGTTCATTATTTTTGTGCGAGGAAAAAAGATGAAAGTATGTTAATAATCATGTATCTGGAGGATTTCCTAGCACACAGTGTTCAGCTGTAACGCTGGGTGACCCACGGCTTGTGGTTTGGTAGCTATTTGACAAAAAACATGAAAGAAAACCGAACAAACTGTCAGAGATGATCACAGTTGGCGCTGCTAGACATTTCCAGACAGCTTGAATATATCTGCTCTGCGTTATGGCTGAGTAATATATTACACTCACGCCTCTCGGATGACTGTCTCTATATTGCTTGGAAGCTTAGAAGGCTTTTCTTTCTGGTACCATAGATTAATGCGTTTGAGGAAACACATTTTGATGTAACCATCAGCCACCAGTCTGGGGCAGAGCAGTCAGTCAGTCACATCAATGCAAGGGCAAGACGGAGGAGACACTAATCATGCATGTCAGCTCACATCCAGAGACGTACAATCAAGCATTACAAACCTATACAGTCCAGCTTTACAGATATACAACAGCTGACATCCAGAGCTACACAGTCCAGCTTTACAGATATACAACAGCTCACATCCAGAGCTACACAATCCAGCTTTACATCGCTATAACAGTTCACATCCAGAGCTACACAATCCAGCTTTACATCGCTATAACAGCTCGCATCCAGAGCTACACAATCCAGCTTTACATTGCTATAACAGTTCACATCCAGAGCTACACAATCCAGCTTTACAGCTCTATAACAGTTCACACCCAGAGCTACAAAATCCAGCTTTACATCGCTATAACAGCTCGCATCCAGAGCTACACAATCCAGCTTTACATTGCTATAACAGTTCACATCCAGAGCTACACAATCCAGCTTTACATTGCTATAACAGTTCACATCCAGAGCTACACAATCCAGCTTTACAGCTCTATAACAGTTCACACCCAGAGCTACACAATCCAGCTTTACAGCTCTATAACAGTTCACACCCAGAGCTACACAATCCAGCTTTACAGCTCTATAACAGTTCACACCCAGAGCTACACAATCCAGCTTTACAGCTCTATAACAGTTCACATCCAGAGCTGTACAGTCCAGCTTTACAATTCTATAACAGCTCACATCCAGAGCTGTACAATCCAGCTTTACAGCTGTATAACAGCTTGCATCCAGAGCTGTACAGTCCAGCTTTACAGATATACAACAGCTCACATCCAGGGCTGTACAGTCCAGCTTTACAACTGTATAACAGCTCACATCCAGAGCTGTACAATCCAGCTTTACAACTGTATAACAGCCCACATCCAGAGCTGTACAGTCCAGCTTTACAATTCTATAACAGCTCAGATCCAGGGCTACACAATCCAGCTTTACAATTCTATACCAGTTCGCATCCAGAGCTGTACAGTCCAGCTTTACAGCTGTATAACAGCTCACATCCAGAGCTACACAATCCAGCTTTACAGATATATAACAGCTCACATCCAGAGCTGTACAGTCCAGCTTTACAATTCTATAACAGTTCACATCCAGAGCTGTACAGTCCAGCTTTACAATTCTATAACAGCTCACATCCAGAGCTGTACAGTCCAGCTTTACAATTCTATAACAGCTCACATCCAGAGCTGTACAGTCCAGCTTTACAGATATACAATAGCTCACATCCAGAGATGTACAATCCAGTTTTCCAGATTTATAACAGCATATATCCAGAGTTGTACAGTCCAGCTTTACAGATCTATCACAGCTCACATCCAGAGATGTACAATCCAGCTTTACAGCTCTATAACAGCTTACTTCCAGAGCTACACAATCCAGCTTTACAGATATACAACAGCTCACATCCAGAGATGTACAATCCAGTTTTCCAGATTTATAACAGCATATATCCAGAGTTGTACAGTCCTGCTTTACAGATATACAACAGCTCACATCCAGACCTGTACAGTCCAGCTTTACAGATCTATCACAGCTCACATCCAGAGATGTACAATCCAGTTTTACAGATTTATAACAGCATATATCCAGAGTTGTACAGTCTTGTACAGGCAGTTTGCATCCAGGCAATTTGCATCCAGAGCTCTACAATCCAGCTTTACAATTCTATAACAGCTCATATCCAGAACTACACATTCTAGATTTACAGATCTATAACAGGTCACATCCAGAGCTGTACAACCCAGTTTTAGAGATTTATATCAGCTCACTTCCAGAGCTGAACAGAGCAGCTTTACACTTGTGATTGTAACCTATTGAAATATCTGTATATAAGAACAGGACTGGACCACACTTGTTTTTCCCCATTAGATCATAAAAAGTATCAGCATTTATTAAATTAAATACAGTATATAAAAAGTACACAAAAAGAACATTGATTACTACCATTACATTGTCAGTACAAAGACATTTCACAATTAATTTACTCATAATCCATAAATATGTATGTTGATGTCAACAAACACTTTGCGTCTGCTTTATAAAATAATATTACTGTAAATGCCAACGTTTAATCAACAGCAAGGAGGCTCTTTAGCCTTTTAATAAAAACAATGATGGCTTAAATGAACCGAGCACACTTTTGTGTGTGCCGCATAAAATGCTCATGAGTAAAACTAATCTGTTGACTAATTCTCGCCGTCCATAAAACTGAGCAGAAAGTTTCATAAGGGAACACGTGGCGTGTGCCAGTGGCTGTGTCATCAGGCAGACATGGAGCTATAAATACCAGCAAACGTTGTACACCGAGCCTGTGATTCATGTTTGTTTTTGGATGGAAACAAGAACAAAGAAGGCTATACAGGATTTCAGTGACATCATTTAAAACATCTACACAATCACCTAATACACTGAGATTCCCAGTTGCCTTACAGCTGCAAGGCCGGGGGTCCAGGGGAGGAGGATTTTGTGTGGAGTTTGCATGCTCTCCCTGTGTATGCATGGGTTTCCTCTGGGTGGTCTGGTTTAGTTCTATGGTCCAAAGACAAACACCCAGGCGAGTTGGAGATACTACATTACCTCTGGGTGTGAGGGTGTGTGTCTGTTTGTCTGGCTTGTAATGGACTGACAATCTGTCCAGGGTGTTTCCTGTCCTCTGGCCAATGGGGGCTGGGATAGGCTCCAACACTCCCAGGATGAGTGGGTTAGAATATGAGTGAATGCTGCTCATTGCTTCTGGCTCTCTGGATTTTTGCCCTTTGTCTGTGGGGGCTTCTTCTGGGCTCTCCCTCCTTCCTCCTCTGTGGTGTGCACACGGTGGCCATCGGGATGTGTGGCCTCAGGTCTTCTGAGTTTGGGCTGTGGATGGTTTGGGTCCCCTGGGTCCTTCCCTGTCTACCTCTGGATCACGGGGGCACGGTTACAGTTTCTTTCCCCTCATTATTGAGTACACTCCAGCACAGAGTCACATATACACACTGCTGCAAATAATAGAATTGTGTGTGGGGTGTATATATGTATGTGCATATGTATAGATATGTAAATATGTGTATCTTTTTTCTTCATTTTTTCCCTTTTTCTTCTTTTTTTTCTCTTTTTTCTTTCATTTGTTTGTTTATATAGTTGTTTATTTATGTATTTATTTATATTATTATTGTGTTGTTTATTTATTTTATCTTCTTCTTTCTTTTTTCTCCCTCTCCCTTTTTTTCCTCTCCTTTATTGCCTGTCAGACCTGGCTGAATAAATAAATATATTAAATAAAAATACAAACATTAACAAGAATAGGCTATAGAAACCTGTAGAGCTGTTCTTGTAAAAGCAAATATATTTGGTACATCAGTGCATTCGGATCACCATTCCGATTGCCAGACATGACAGGTTAAAAAAAAAAAAAAAAAAAAGAATATGAGTGAATATAATTGTGTTCAGGAGAAATCCAGTACAATACATATGATCACTGATGATGTTGATGTTAATGTTGTTTGCTTTGTTGCTTTGTATGGGAGGTTTATAGCCTGAGCTAGGCTGAACAATATGAGCCCCTATACACATGACAAACATTATAGTGTCTCAGTCGTGGGAGAAAGAAAACACGGCCTGACTTTATATTAAAGGTCTGTGTAGTTATACATTAACAACACCAATATAACATCTGGAGATATATTCTCAGTTACAGATGGATTACATTACATAATAAGCCAATAAACCATGAGAGGCACATGGGGAAGGTTGGTTTTAGGCATGAGGCTTTCCTCTTCCCTACCTGCTCCCTACATAGTGAACTATGTAGGTATTTAAATACTGGTCCCTGCAGCCCAACAGCACATAGTATAGCTACTAGTTATTTAGGATTCAGATTTTGTCTATCTGTGCTGAAGCTAGAATCCCCTACGTTACATAATGCACTATGTAGGGAGTGTAGAGGCATTTGGGACTCAGCCTGGGTTCAAAGCTACTTCTGACTGAAACATTTGAAGCATGTAAGACTCTTTAATGAGGTTCTTTCTACTGATATATTGCAGTTTTATAGTCAATCATGTGAAAGTAATGATGGATTGGTTTAGCATGTTTGCTATCTGATGAACTGGGTTCTAACAAAGCCCATCAGTTTAAGCAGAACCGAGTTCTTACTTCATCAGTACGTCATCAGTCGGTTCTCTATGTGAGCAGCATTAGATCCAAATATCATTCAATTAACAGGAGATGTTTGGTTTTCTGCTGAACCAAACATTTTGCTGCCTTTAAAGCTACATCAGTGCCACGATAGTGAATGAGCTATCAGCCCACCAACACTGGAGTCACCAGCAAACATGGGACCCCCTAAATACCAGTAGATATCCTGTTATACATGTATAACTACATAGGAAACAATATGCTGTTACAACTATTGAAAACTGAAGTTGGTCCAGTAGATGCATTGCTGTTGCATGTATTGTTAATGTGTAACTACACTGTTATTAGCAATTCTTATTCTAAAGTGTTACCAAAACCATTTCTACTGTATTTCCTGAAATCCTTTCTTATTATTTATAAAAATAAGGTATAAACAAAACAAAGATTCAAAATATAAATATGTTTATGCACATAAAAAGGCATTTTTCATGTTTATGACTATTTAACCATATACAGATATAATTGATACATAAAGTTTTTACATTTAAACCTTTATTTACTGCCTTTTTACACTATAGTTACATGTCTATGTTTCCTGACACCGTTGCCAGCGAGAGTGCCATGATGACTGTTGGCTTCTTGGTACCTGTTCACCGCATCAGGTCTCTGGAAAACAATGCAAGTTCTGTTAGTATGAAATAATTTTAGGTTAGATTTTATTCACCTAAAGTTCATGTGTCTGCTAATATTAGGCATTATCTATGATGTCATAAATATCACATCACATCATGTCACCATATCATATCATATTACTATAGCATATCATATATCATATCATATCATAATCACTATATCACCGTATCATATCATATCACCACATCATATAATTTCATATCATATCACCATATCATATTATTTCATATCATATTACCATATCATATTATATCATATCATATCACCATGTATCATATCACATATCATATCACCATAACATGTCACATCACATCATAATACCATGTCATATCACCATATCGAATCATATATCACCATATCATATCATATATCACCATATCATATCATATCACAATATCATATTACCATGTCATATCTTATCACCATGTCATCATATCATATCATATCATATCATATCATATCATATCATATCATATCATATCATATCATTTGTTATCACCATATCATATTACCATATCACATCATATCATATATCACACCATATTACCATATCACTATATCATATTACCATATCATATCTTATCACCATGTCATCATATCATATCATATCATATCATATCATATCATATCATATCATATCATATTACCATATCACATCATATCATATATCACACCATATTACCATATCACTATTATCATATTACCATGTCACATCATATCATATATCATATCACATCACCATATCCCACCATATCATATATCACATCACCATACCCCATCATATCATATCATATCATATCATATCATATCATATCATATCATATCATATCATATGGCCTCTTTCTGGAGGTCCCTAGTGGACATTTAACTGGTAGATTATATATTGATGTGTATTCAATGTTGAGTGTTGAATGTTATCAGGACAGTGTTGGCTCTCTGTGTGAGAATTGCTGTGACCCTGTGTTGAGCTGCTAGAGAGCAATGAAGAGTAAAAACAATAAAAAAAATCTATTTACCCAAATTACCACTTCTACCACCCATCATACCACTTACCTGAACAGTGTTGATGTAATTGGTGTGCCAGATTTCACTGCCTCTCGATTCACTGTCGGTGTCTTTAGCTGTAAACACAATTTATATTTAATCTCTTGAAGCAAAACACATAGCAAAGACATTAAATTAAGAGCACTTGCTGTCAGGTTTATCAGCTACATTGACCATATAGAAGCTACACTTACAGACTGTAGTTCATCTGATTCTCTGTATGCTTTGTTACCCTGTTCTTCAGTAGTCAGGACCCCCACAGGACCACCACAGAGCAGGTAGTATTTGGGTGGTGGGTCATTCTCAGCACTGCAGTGACACTGACGTGGTGGTGGTGTGTTAGTGTGTGTTGTGCTGGTGTGTTTAAACACTGTGTCCACTCACTGTCCACTCTATTAGACACTCCTACTACTTACTGGTCCACCTCGTAGATAAGCCAGAGACGAAAGCTTCTCTGCACAGCTTGTGTTAACCTAGTCCTTCATCAGTGGTCACAGGACGCCGCCCACCGGACGCCGTTAGCTGTATCTTTTTCGTTGTTGGGGTATTCTCAGTCCAGCAATGACACTAACACTGCTGTGTCTGATCCACTTGCATCAGCACAACACACAATAACACACTATCTGGTTTGGCTTTGTTCGATTGGCTTACGAAGCGTTCCTTTCTTGTGAGGGGCTGTCGATTTTAAAAAATCATGCAACCCCCCCCCCAGTATACAGTCAGATTGTGAGCATGGCAATGTCTAATGAGGAAACATGTTCATTAGTTTTTATCCAATTAGGTTTTAGTACGTATTCAATTGACACGTTGCAACAAAGCCAGCTTCTGTTAGCACTCCTCTGGGATTTGCAGTGCTATGTTAGTGCAATGCTAACAGTGGTGCTATAGGAGATGTACATGGGATAGTGGCAATACCTACTCCAACCACTAAGTGGCAATATTAAGTTTTTTTCTCAGTTTACAAGCTAAAAGTTGGAACCTCATGGTAGTAGGATAGGCTTGAGAAAGCTGAGGCTTCATGCCTTTCTAGACCTTTGTTGAGGAACTGTTTGGTTCTAAATCTCAACATAAGTAAATTTGTAAATTTCTTTATTTCTGTATTATGTACTGAACTTTGTTTGTATTCATGTTTTGTTTTTTTCATGTATTTTTTTGGTTGGTTGCTCTTTTTTGCATGTTGCTGCCCAAAAGGAACTGGTAATGGAGATGATCCTAACCCTACCACCATCCATCCCAATTACCACCTTCTAAATATCTACTTTATCCTGAAACAAGGATTGCTTCAGGCAAAGTTTATCAAGACAACTCACTGGATACATTGCTTCAAAGGACAGGTTGTGCCCCCTTTTGTGCCGGTGAGATCTATCCATTGTTTCCTGTTTGGGAGTTTTTTACATGGACTTAAAGAGATTTTGGACTGTGGTGAACCACCTACTTTTTTGATAATTTTTTTTAAACGGATTGATTGAATATTATTTGATTTTCCTTGTTTAGTTTATCATTTAATGAATTTGGAGTCAACAGTAAACTAGTCTAAATACACTTAGTGGATGGTACTCTCCTCATTTCTTAAAACCTGGTGGTTGCCAGGTTACCAAGAGCACTTTCACCCAAAAAAAATTAAGCATCTTTAATATGGTCCTTAGCTTTTCCTTCATAATTCTATATACACAGTCGAATCACATTATTATGACCACCAGCTACTATCAAGAGTAATTGGAGTCTGTAGCATGGACAGCAGCAAGACAGACTGGGAGACTCAATAAGGTCCTGCTAGGTTGTCACAGGTATCTGGAGTCATCCTGACTGCAGTGCATCCAACAGCTGCTGGAGGGAGCGTGGAGGAGGATCCATAGAGCCAACACCACCATGCAGGTGGTCCCACCGATGCTCAATTGGGCTCATGTCTGGGGAATTAGGGGTCCAGGGCAGTATTTGGAAGTCTTGGTCAGCTCTTCCAACCAATGTAGGACATTTTTAGCCGTGTGTCATGTTGCATAGTCTTGCTGGAAGATCCCATCCACCCCAGAGAAGACCATCAGCATGTATGGTGTATGTAATCTGCAAGGATGGATTCAGACCCTAATCGGTTGAGAGTGTCTTCCTCATGGATGATTGGGTCCAGAGAATGCCACGAAAACATTCCACAGACCATAACACTATGACACCACCACCTATGTGCTGCCACTGTCCAACCTAGGAAGCGGTCATAATAATGTGACCATGTGATGTTATATTATGATTAATATTTAAAAAAAAAACAGGAAAACTTGTTCAAGGATTGTAAATCCTCAGTGCTTCTGCTTCATCCAGCTCCAAGTTTGAAAAAAATGAAAAGTGTGTGAGGGGTGTGAGTTCCTACGTCTCACCTTTGGGGTCTGTAACGTAACCAAGGTTGTCCTGCCCCTGTCCTTCCCCGGAGTGCGCAGCTCCTTCTCTCTGTGACTGTGAGCGTGCTCTACCGGAACAATAAAAACCTTTTAGCAGCCCACTGACAACTCGGAGTCTTCCGGAAAAAATGGAAACAAAGTCCCATCCCGCCATCCCCGAGGAGTCACAGCTCGCTCTGTCTGTCTTACACTTTTAATGGTAAACACCGACTTAAGCCCTGTTGGAGCTGGATTAGTTTTATCTGGGGAGGTGTTGGAATCTGCCGTGTCCGTAGTTCTGGCAAGTCTGCTGAGTAATCATTCCGGAGTGAATTTCCTTCTATAACATTAACCGAACTCAGAACTCCCTCAGTAATAGCAGCCATGTTGGAATTGACATCACAGTAACGTTATATCAAAACCAGGCATCTTTTTTAACCTGAAGATATGGCTGACTGCTAAACGGAGCTTGTTATGAGCCAATTCCTTAATCCATGGGAAGTTCAAAAATTCATGGGAAGACTACTGGAATCCTTAGAATTTTTAAATAAACCCACTTTATCAGTCTACATGCCATTTAGCCTCAAAACACATTGTTTTTGTTGGGAAGTGCGCCATTTATCACATAGTGCTGCTGTAATTGCATTGGGAATGATGTTCCAATCCAAGCTATTTGGGATAATTTCAATAAATTAAACAGTCCTGTACATTCCAGCCAGTCAAACTACGCACAGATTACATTACTGGTTCTCAGCAGGTAAAACTAGTCCAGCACCAACTGGCTTTACTCAATACAGAAGCATATCCAGGTATTACTACAGATCCAATTCAATAAATAGTCAATAATCACAATTAATAAGCACAATTTTCCTTCTCAGCCCAAATATATTCAATCAGCTGATATGTGTTTGGTGTTTGCTCTTTTAGTTTTGTATGAGGTTAATGTAGCAAGTAACTACACTCTGTGACATACAGTACTGTGCAAAGGTTTGAGGCACTTGGGGACATTATTATATTTAAAAATATTTTTTTTCATCAAAGAAAATCACTTTCATTTTGAAATATTCAAACAGTATTAATACAGTAAGAAGTGCTTTTGCATATGTCATTGCTTCTATTGAACCCTTTCCAAGCTTTTTCTTGTAGCAACACAGTTTAATATGCAGTTATCATCTAATAACTTTGCCCACACCACACTGGTGTCAGAAGTGGGTCTTGTCCAGACTTGACCAGCCACAAAGTCGCTTGTGGCCCTCAAGGGACACTTTAAGCAGTTGATGGTTTGCTGAGACAAGCTGTAAGTGAAGTATACACATGCTGCACACCTGCTACCGTGTTCAGTGAAACCTTATTCACTTAAAATGCTATGTTTATTGCGTCGTCGTCCACGCCAATGCCACATAGTGTCACATAGTGTCACATAGTGTAGTGTTATTAAAGGGTATTTAATAAGAATACACTAAGGTCCAGTTAGAGGAAATTTCCTCAGGCCAATGATCAGATATTTCAGTAAATTTACTGTTTAAATGCTGAACTGAGTGAATTATGAATAAATATTTTTTCCTCACGTCAAGTCAAAACAAGGGCTAGATTAAAAAAATAGAATGCTTTTCAAAAAAAGTGCCTCATAAACTAATTATAGAAAAAGTAATTTAAACTTTTTTAGAGAACGCCATCTGAACGAGCCTTTCTCTGACTCGCTTTATTCTCCGCCTGCTGCTTCTCAATTCATACCTTGCCTGTATGCCGCACGCCCGAATCTGCACAGATCTGATTGGCTGCACATGATTGGTCTGTGAGTTTACTGCGCTACAAAGCCTGTATATTTTAAAGACAATAAATGTTCCGTCAACTAAAATAAACACTGTCAACATTAAATCCTTCTCAATAGTTTATCGGTTTGGGTCCACATTGGACAACATATATAGAGGCAGCCATCTGAACTGTTCAAGCTGTCAACTTCCTTTGCCTTTCAGTTAAAAAAAAGAGTTCCAAAGCAAAACTAAAGAAACAAACACCAGTTTTATGAGGGCTGATCAACTATATTAAAAATAATTGCATATGTTCATTGTACATACCTTGCCTCCTCCTGGTATCTCGATTCTGAAAAGTCAGAAAAGAGAGAGTATAAACACCCCGTTAGCATTTTTATTCTGAATAATGTAATAAATCCATCCAGTGATCGGGACATTAACCCTCCCACACACCCCAGACTGCTGTGCACACTCGCATCCATGCTGTCCATGCATGTCAGCCAAAATTCCACCCATAACACATTACACCTTGGCCTTGCTCATATTAAGTACATGCTATTGCACGTAGCCCTTCAAACTGGGTTGATCTCTTCAAGAAACTTTCCTTTCAGTCCGGCTCACTTTGAGATAGGGGCACACTCACTCGCTCTCTTTCGCCTCTTGCAGCAGAAGACGATGGCAATAATGATGAGGATTAAAAGTATGGCGGCGCTGATGGACACGGTGACGGCTATCAGCACGGTCTGGTCTTTGCGCGCCGGCTTCTCCACTTTGTCTGCGATTAGGAAGAGAAAGAGAAAAATGAGGTTCATACGTCTAATGTACTTTCACAGTTAGCGTTTGCCCTTCACTACACTATCCACAAGGCTTTAGTGCCACAATGAAGCTGTAGTTCAGGGTTCCTGCCAGCAGAGGGTACCATGAGCATGACTGCGGATGGAATAATAACAAAGGTAAGCAGAACATATGCCTTCAGAACTGTTGTTGTCGGAGAGGTGACCTAATATTACATGGTATGTTAGTGCTGAAGGGGTGTTCCTGCCTAAAATTACTGATAAATATCTTATTTGGCGTGTTAGGCCGTATCCTGTAGCATCCGTATCATTATCTTCATCAGTTTATATAGACTATTGTACATAAGCTTCACTTTTTAAACTCAAGTTCTCTTACTGCAGTACCCAGCATGCATTTCACACATACTTTATATAGCCACTGAGAACCCCTGTGATGTCAACCAAATCCCCTGAACCGACAGGACACTGAAGCTCCCCGGGTGCTGTGAAAAGGTCCCCTAGTGTGTGTGTATGTGAGTGTTTTACTGCCCCTAGTGTGTGTGTGTGTGTGTTTCACTGCCCCCTAGTGTGTGTTCACTAGTGTGTGTGTATGTTGGTGTTTCACTGCCCCCTAGTGTGTATGTTCACTAATGTGTGTGTGTGTGTGTGTATGTGGGTTTTTCTCTGCCTCCTAGTGTGTATGTTCACTAGTGTGTGTTTTATTTTTTGGTTGTTTTTTTTTTGGGGGGGGGGGGGGTTTCACTGCCCCCTAGTATGTATGTTCACCAGTGTGTGTGTGTGTGTGTGGGGGGGGGAGTGTTTCACTGCCCCCTAGTGTATTTGTTCACTAGTGTGTGTGTGTATGTGATTGTTTCACTGTCCCCTAGTGTGTGTGTTCACTAGTGTTTGTGTATATGTGGGTGTTTCACTGTCCCCTAGTGTGTGTGTTCACATGTGTGTGTATGCGAGTGTTTCACTGTCCCCTAGTGTGTGTGTTTACTTGTGTGTGTATATGTGGGAGTTTCACTGCCCCCTAGTGTATATGTGTGTTTGCGAGTGTTTCACTTCCCCCAATTGGGTGTGTTAACTAGTGTGTGTATTTATGTATGTGAGTGTTTTACTGCCCCCTAGTGTGTGTGTTCACTTGTATGTATGTGTATTTGGGTGTTTTACTGCCCCCTAGTGTGTGTGTGTGTGTGTGTGTGTGTGTGTATGCGAGTGTTTCACTGCCCCCAAGTGGGTGTATTAACTAGTGTGTGTGTGTGTGTGTGTGTGTGTGTGTGTGTGTTTGTGTGTGTGTGTGTATGTTAGTGTTTTACTACTTCCCCCTAGTGTGAGTATATATGAGTGTTTCACTGCCCCCTAGTATGTGTGTGTTCACTTATGTGTGTGTATATGTGGGTGTTTCATTGCATGGATTTGTTAAATGCTCTGCCGTGAGTTAACACAGGTGGCGAATAGTTTTAAATTCTAATTCAATTGAATTCTGGCTGCTAATTGATAGGCTAATAAACACAACCAGGCTAGCATAAGTGTACCTCTCACCTAGTTCATCAAACTAAACCGTGAGAGAAAATGATTCTATCTTAGTTCAGCACAATATGGACATCAGACTGACCGTTTCAATCAGACAAACGAAGCCTAACTGAGGTGTTTTCTCTACTTTGCTAACTTTAGCTTTTAGCTCATTTGAGAACTACATCCTCTTAGCTGTGCTGATGGTAATGAAAAGAACTTTACCAAAGTTTCACAGCTATAAAACACTGAACTGTAACTCTAGTTCTCTGGCTTTCTTCTACATCTACCAACTCCTGAGAACACGGCTGGATTTAGTTAGCCAGCTAGCGTAGTTGCTGTATAAACTACAGACAAACCAACCACTTAAACCACTTCATTTCAGTGAGCGGGCTCCTTTTATAGAACACAATGTCTGCAGCTAGTAATGAGACTAAACTAAAATTCACTACTGAAGACTGACTGAGATAAAACTTACACCTCAGAGATTTGAGACTTACTTCAGATTTCTACTTAAGAGGCTTGACTTGAACCACAACAACTGGACTCAGATTTGAACCCCAGAGATTCAAGAGTGGACTCTTACTCACGCTCTACAAACTTAATTCTGACTCGCACCCCAGAGACTTGAAACTCTTCTCAGAATCAGACCCCAGAGATACAAGACTTGACTCGGAATCACACCCCAGAAACTTGAAACTCTTCTCAGAATCAGACCCCAGAGATTCAAGACTTGACTCGGAATCACACCCCAGAAACTTGAAACTCTTCTCAGAATCAGACCCCAGAGATTCAAGACTTGACTCGGAATCACACCCTAGAAACTTGAAACTCTTCTCAGAATCAGACCCTAGAGATTCAAGACTTGACTCGGAATCACACCCCAGAAACTTGAAACTCCTCTCAGAATCAGACCCCAGAGATTCAAGACTTGACTCGGAATCACACGACAGAGATTCAGACTTGTACTGCAATGACTTGAGACTTGACTCTGAATCACACACTACAGACTTGACTCTGACTTCGATCCTGGATTTTGTAAGCACTGGTCATTAACTGCATTGTTTGTGTAAATGATTAGCTATTCAGCGCCATAGCTAACAATAAATCCAGGACTGGAAAATGGATTTAAGGTCCAGATTTGACGACCCCTGCCCAAGGGACTCGACTTGTACTTACAAGACTCTAGGCTTGACCTAAACTCACACCCTAGAAACTTGGCTCTGACTTGCATTGAATGACTCAAGACTTGAATCTGACTCAAATCCTACAGACTGAACTCAGACTAGCACCTCAGAGCCTCAAGCCTTGAGTCTGACTCAAACATCAATCCCTAAGCATTCGCAACTTGACTAATTGATTTGACTTTAAGTTCCATAATGCAAGCCTCAAGTCATGAGTCAATAAAGTGCAGGTCGAGTCAGTCAACGTGAAACTCGTTTTTATGTCACTGACTCAAGTCTCTCTCGATATGTATTCTGATTATGTTGCCTGATCTCTGTTTTCCCAATGAAAATGCAAATGTCTTACCAACGACGAGAAAAACGCTGCTGCGTTGAGGAGTGATCAGGGCAGGTATGGACGTCAGGCATGCCACAGATATGTTGCGGACTGCTGTGAACCTGAGAGTGCTGTTGGAGTTGACCAGAGTGCCCACCTCCACAGAGCTGGTGTTGAAGAGCTGTTGGTCCACTAGTGTGTCGTCCACAGTCCAGGACAGCTGTGGTGTAGGAAACCAGCCAGCTGCTAGACACTGGAACGTCACCTGATCTCCCTCCATCACTGTCCAGTTGGTTCCTACGATCTCCACCGTGCCGCTTACTGAGGACAACAAATTGGAGGATGTTAGTAACGACCATATGTGATGTACAGTTTTAGGTGTAACTGTGTGATTTCCCTAGAGATGTTGAAAAGTGCTGACGTGTAAAGACTCTACACTCAAATAACACATTTGTAAATGAGAAGGATTTGGGCTCAATGAAGGGGAAATACAGAAGATCAAAGAGATGCAAGCTATGTCAATATCCAATCAAAGCAAACCGATAGTGTAACATCATGCCTCCAGAGCCATATCTGTCTTGAACCGCTATTCAGTCTGTCTAGGAACTTCGGTGGATTCAAGCAAGACACAAGTTTGAGCTGCACAAGTTACAATAAATACCCAAAAGAATATGTAAATAGAATTCCTGCCACTAAGGTAAACCCACTGCTGACATAGGGATTATCCATAAGGTCATCATGCCTAAGAGCAGGGGTGTAATGCAATATAGTGTTGATGAAGATAAAGGAATAAAAGAAAGAAGGAACAATGTTGATGATGGATAAAAGAATGGAGAGATGAAGGAATAATGTTGATGAAGATATACGAATGAATGGGTGAAGGAACGATTTTGATCAAGGTAAAGGAATTAATGAGTGAATAAACAATGCTGATAATGGATAAAGGAATAAAAGGATTAAGGAATAATGTTGGTGATGATAAAGGCATGAATGGATGAAGGAACAGTGTTGGTGATGATAAAGGAATGAAGGGATGAAGGAACAGTGTTGGTGGTGATAAAGGAATGAAGGGATGAAGGAACAGTGTTGGTGATGATAAAGGAATGAAAGGATGAAGGAACAGTGTTGGTGATGATAAAGGGGTAAAGGGATGAAGGAACAGTGTTGGTGATAATAAAGGAATGAAAGGATGAAGGAACAGTGTTGGTGATGATAAAGGAATGAAAGGATGAAGGAACAGTGTTGGTGGTGATAAAGGAATAAAGGGATGAAGGAACAGTGTTGGTGATGATAAAGGGGTAAAGGGATGAAGGAACAGTGTTGGTGATAATAAAGGAATGAAGGGATGAAGGAACAGTGTTGGTGATGATAAAGGAATAAAGGGATAAAGGAACAGTGTTGGTGGTGATAAAGGAATGAAGGGATGAAGGAACAGTGTTGGTGATGATAAAGGAATGAAAGGATGAAGGAACAGTGTTGGTGATGATAAAGGAATAAAGGGATAAAGAAACAGTGTTGGTGATGATAAAGGAATGAAGAGATGAAGGAACAGTGTTGGTGATAATAAAGGAATGAAGGGATGAAGGAACAGTGTTGGTGATGATAAAGGAATAAAGGGATAAAGGAACAGTGTTGGTGGTGATAAAGGAATGAAGGGATGAAGGAACAGTGTTGGTGATGATAGAGGAATGAAGGGATGAAGGAACAGTGTTGGTGATGATAAAGGAATGAAGGGATGAAGGAACAGTGTTGGTGATGATAAAGGAATGAAGGGATGAAGGAACAGTGTTGGTGATGATAAAGAAATAAAGGGATGAAGGAAGTGTTGGTGATGATAAAGAAATTAAAGGATGAAGGAACAGTGTTGGTGGTGATAAAGGATTGAAGGGATAAAGGAACAGTGTTGGTGATAATAAAGGAATGAAGGGATGAAGGAACAGTGTTGGTGGTGATAAAGGAATGAAGGGATGAAGGAACAGTGTTGGTGATAATAAAGGAATGAAGGGATGAAGGAACAGTGTTGGTGGTGATAAAGGAATGAAGGGATGAAGGAACAGTGTTGGTGATGATAAAGGAATGAAAGGATGAAGGAACAGTGTTGGTGATGATAAAGGGGTAAAGGGATGAAGGAACAGTGTTGGTGATGATAAAGGAATGAAGGGATGAATGAACAGTGTTGGTGATGATAAAGAAATAAAGGGATGAAGGAACAGTGTTAGTGGTGATAAAGGAATGAAGGGATGAAGGAACAGTGTTGGTGATAATAAAGGAATGAAGGGATGAAGGAAGTGTTGGTGATGATAAAGAAATTAAAGGATGAAGGAACAGTGTTGGTGGTGATAAAGGAATGAAGGGATGAAGGAACAGTGTTGGTGATAATAAAGGAATGAAGGGATGAAGGAACAGTGTTGGTGATAATAAAGGAATGAAGGGATGAAGGAACAGTGTTGGTGGTGATAAAGGAATGAAGGGATGAAGGAACTGTGTTGGTGATAAAGGAATGAAGGGATGAAGGAACAGTGTTGGTGATGATAAAGGAATGAAGGGATGAAGAAACAGTGTTGGTGATGATAAAGAAATGAAGGGATAAAGGAACAGTGTTGGTGATGATAAAGAAATGAAGGGATAAAGGAACAGTGTTGGTGGTGATAAAGGAATGAAGGGATGAAGGAACTGTGTTGGTGATAAAGGAATGAAGGGATGAAGGAACAGTGTTGGTGATGATAAAGGAATGAAGGGATGAAGTAACAGTGTTGGTAATGATAAAGGAATGAAGAGATGAAGGAACAGTGTTGGTGATGATAAAGGAATGAAGGGATGAAGGAACAGTGTTGGTGATGATAAAGAAATTATGTGATTGGTCAGGGCAATGATGACAGAAGCGTTACCCAAGATTAAAATTTTCAGTTTCTACTGGGATCTACTCCAAGTCAAACAGTATATAAGAACCTATGTGTGTACATGGTAGCACTGTTACTTTATATCACTATTTTTAAATAATGACATGCTCAGATATAAGCCATCTAAAATATTTGGATTCATAATTTTTGGTTTCTTAGCTTCTGCTGAAAAAACAAGAAACTGATAAGAACCACGGAATATCTAACAAGTTGAGGAACCACATGGAAAAGTTTGATCTATGGTTCATATAACACACAATTAAATAAAGTGAAATATATACTAGAGATGGACCGATCAGCGTTTTTGAGGCCGATCCCGACCACCGATCACCTATTAGCACGAGGGCGTGGCTATATGCCACGGCAGGGCTACATGTAGTTATTAAGCGAGCAAGTCATGAAACATGGTCTAAACTGGTTTATTACCATTTTTAACGAGTTTATATGAAACAACATAATATTTTTAACCAAATTAACAGTAAAGACACAAAGTAAATCAAACAAATATCACCAATACTGCAATCATTACATTTCAATTTAAAACTAAAAAAGCTAATTAAATAAATACAGTAAAAACTGCAGTCATTAAACGCAGACTCTGTTATTTTAAACTAAATCTGTAATCATTAAATGTAGAATTGCTGCTGCTGTTCTGTTTGTACTGGTCAGATCTGGTCTGCACGGTGTTCTGGGTTATTAGTTTTGTGCTAAATATGTTAAATGTCTTTGTTTCCCACAAGACACGTTGATTTTACATATTTTACCAAAACGTCCTGAATGAGTCTGCATCACATACGGTGAACACTGCCAGACGGACGACATGCTTTTCTCGTGACGCCGCTGCTTTAGTCAGTTTAAAAATGAAAGGGTATGTATCTCCACCTAGTGGTTCAGATAGGAATTGCAGGGAGTTGCCCAGAGGAGGTTCTCCTCTTCCTGGATGAAACACTAGCTGGAAATACAGAAATTAGGCTCATTTGTTTAACGCCACGGATCGGCTCTCAGGATCGGCTAAATTGTAGAAATATCGGCCGATCACATATTTTGATTAAAAATCGGCCGATACCGATACATAGCCGATCGATCCTTCCATCTCTATTATATACTATTAAGTAAAATCTAGTATTGAATCTGTCGCTTAACTGTGGACAGTGTGCCTCACTTTAGACTTCACTGACTTCCTAAAGGAATCGATTCCCTCCCCTGAAAGAACGTAAAGCAAAAGACGTACACAAGCAGAACGCAGTGCCAGCTGAACCAGGAGAGGTGAGCCGGAGATCAATACATCACGACTGTCTTTCCGGTTTAAGCGCAACATTTTTTACAGCTGTTAACACTTGATTGGTTGCATGCAGTAATGAAGACGCAGTTAAACGCTCGCAGTGAAGCGAGTGTAAAATGTGGGGTCTGAGCTGCGCTTGTGTAGCCGGGCCGTTTATTGTATCCTTTGTCATTTGGAGCACATTTTGGTCCTGCTTTCCACTTTTTCATCCGGAGCTCCTGTGGGAGAAGCTCTGCGGTGAGAAAAGCGTTTAATCTAGAAGAAGTATGAGCATACTTAGCTCTGTCATGTCCTGATGAGAACCCATTGCGAGTGTTTACACGAAGCCCACAGCTAAAAAAAAAACTTTAATCACATTTCTCACAGAGGACCACCGCGGCCGGGCCAGCATGTGTCTCTGGAAGAGGAGCTCTGGAGGAGTTTCTTAGGCTTTTACATGCGGGTTGGTTTTCAAACATTTTCAGAACAAAATATATTTATGTGGGTCACATTATAATTACACACTAAACCCTAACCCCTACATTTACACTAAACACTAACCCCTACACTTACACTAAACACTAACCCCTACATTTACACTAAACACTAACTCCTACATTTACACTAAACACTAACTCCTACATTTACACTAAACCACTAACTCCTACATTTACACTAAACCACTAACCTCTACATTTACACTAAACACTAACCCCTACATTTACACTAAACACTAACCCCTACACTTACACTAAACACTAACCCCTACATTTACACTAAACACTAACCCCTACATTTACACTAAACCCTAACTCCTACATTTACACTAAACACTAACCCCTACATTTACACTGAACCCTAACTCCTACATTTACACTAAACACTAACCCCTACATTTACGCTAAACCCTAACCCCTACATTTACACTAAACACTAACCCCTACATTTACACTAAACACTAACTCCTACATTTACACTAAACACTAACCCCTACATTTACACTAAACACTAACCCCTACATTTACACTAAACACTAACCCCTACATTTACACTAAACACTAACCTCTACATTTACACTAAACCCTAACCCCTACACTTACACTAAACACTAACCCCTACATTTACACTAAACACTAACCTCTACATTTACACTAAACACTAACCCCTACATTTACACTAAACACTAACCTCTACATTTACACTAAACCCTAACCCCTACATTTACACTAAACCCTAACCTCTACATTTACACTAAACCCTAACTCCTACATTTACACTAAACACTAACCTCTACATTTACACTAAACCCTAACCCCTACATTTACACTAAACCCTAACCTCTACATTTACACTAAACCCTAACTCCTACATTTACACTAAACACTAACCTCTACACTTACACTAAACCCTAACCCCTACATTTACACTAAACACTAACCCCTACATTTACACTAAACACTAACTCCTACATTTACATTAAACCCTAACTCCTACATTTACACTAAACACTAACTCCTACATTTACACTAAACACTAACTCCTACATTTACACTAAACACTAACCCCTACACTTACACTAAACACTAACCCCTACATTTACACTAAACACTAACTCCTACATTTACACTAAACCCTAACCCCTACATTTACACTAAACACTAACCCCTACACTTACACTAAACACTAACCCCTACATTTACACTAAACACTAACCCCTACATTTACACTAAACCCTAACTCCTACATTTACACTAAACACTAACCTCTACATTTACACTGAACCCTAACTCCTACATTTACACTAAACCCTAACCACTACATTTACACTAAACCCTAACCCCTACATTTACACTAAACACTAACCTCTACATTTACACTAAACCCTAACCCCTACACTTACACTAAACACTAACCCCTACATTTACACTAAACACTAACCCCTACATTTACACTAAACACTAACCCCTACATTTACACTAAACCCTAACTCCTACATTTACACTAAACACTAACCTCTACATTTACACTGAACCCTAACTCCTACATTTACACTAAACCCTAACCACTACATTTACACTAAACCCTAACCACTAAATTTAGACTAAACCCTAACTCCTACATTTACACTAAACACTAACCTCTACATTTACACTAAACCCTAACCCCTACATTTACACTAAACACTAACCTCTACATTTAGAATAAACCCTAACCCCTACATTTACACTAAACCCTAACCTCTACATTTACACTAAACCCCAACCCCTACATTTACACTAAACCCTAACCTCTACATTTACACTAAACACTAACCTCTATATTTACACTAAACCCTAACCCCTACATTTACACTAAACACTAACCTCTACATTTACACTAAACCCTAACCTCTACATTTACACTAAACCCTAACCTCTACATTTACACTAAACCCTAACCCCTACATTTACACTAAACCCTAACCTCTACATTTACACTAAACACTAACCTCTACATTTACACTGAACCCTAACTCCTACATTTACACTAAACCCTAAACACTACATTTACACTAAACCCTAACCACTAAATTTAGACTAAACCCTAACCCCTACATTTACACTAAACACTAACCTCTACATTTACACTAAACACTAACTCCTACATTTACACTAAACACTAACCCGTACATTTACACTAAACACTAACCACTAAATTTAGACTAAACACTAACCCCTACATTTACACTAAACACTAACCTCTACATTTACACTAAACACTAACTCCTACATTTACACTAAACACTAACTCCTACATTTACACTAAACACTAACCCGTACATTTACACTAAACACTAACCACTAAATTTAGACTAAACCCTAACCCCTACACTTACACTAAACCCCAACCCCTACATTTACACTAAACACTAACCCCTACATTTACACTAAATATATAAGAAAAAATAATGATATAATGTAAATACAAATGAATGTGTATGTGTATGTAGGTTCTGCATGTTGGATCTCTCCTCTGATGGTTCACTGGAACCAGTCATCCATGAGCACATTTGCTGACTTGTTATTTGAAATCCCAGGGTGTGTAATTTAGCCTGCTAGACTGTCAGAGCAGACCTTTCCTTACATCTCCCTTGCAGTCCAGCTAATAAGAACACTAATTAGTAAAGATCTGTAGCACCTTCCGATCTGGGCCGTGCTCCGTAATATTTGGACCTTTGGGAATTTTGCCTTTTAGCTGAGTTGTTTGTTTTATCTCACAATGTATTAACAGTGAAATGTCAACGCACCGTGAACAAAAGATCAGCATATGCATATACATGCAGGTATTTACACTTACTGTCCCCTTTATTAGAAACCCCTAGATTGTACTTCCACACACTGAGATCAACCTACACTATGAGTTCAATAGACACGGTTTCTTTAAACATAAAACTGGGCCTGTATTAAAGTCACAGCACTAAACTGTTTTTTTGATAAGAGAGTTTGATGTAGTTGGTAGTTGTATATTTTTAGTCTATTTTAGCTTTGTTTACTCATGTTGAAGTTATAATTCCAGACTTTTTTAATGACACACAGCCAATTAGAACAGAGGTTATTTACATAAATAAGTCTTAAATGTACAGTAATAAAAAAAGCCTTTATAACACTAAGTGATATATATTTGATTTCAAAATAGTCATGTAACAATGTTTTATCATGTTTATAGTACCTAAAACCACATACATGTCATAAAACAAGATGATGTCATCTTGTAACACAGTTCTTATTACCTGTTTGCCAACAAGTGTGACATGATATCACATAGTGCACAGAAAATAGTCATCCTGACCACTCTAGCTTGCAACTATGGATCTACCAACTTATTCTGCCAGACTTTTAGGATGTGCTCATGTTGAACTTATAAGGAGTGTTCAAGTCCATACTGCTTCTTGAATGAGACACAGCCAATCAAAACAGAGGTCATTTACATAAATCTGCCTTAAATGTACAGTAATAAAAAGAGTCTTTATAACACTAAAGGATAAACACTTGCTTGCAAAATAGTCATGTAACAATGAATTATCCTGTTTTTAGTACCTAAAACGACATACATGTCATAAAACAAGGTGATGTCATCTTGTAACACAGTCCTTATTACCCGTTTGCCAACAAGTGAGACATGATATCACACAGTGCACAGAAAATAGTAAATCCTGACCACTCTAGCTTGCGACAGTGGATCTACTAACTTATTCTGCTAGACTTTTAGGATGTGCTCATGTTGAACTTATAAGGAGTGTTCAAGTCCACACTGCTCTTTGAATGAGACACAGCCAATCAAAACAGAGGTAATTTACATAAATCAGTCTTAAATGTACAGTAATAAAAAGAGTCTTTATAACACTAAAGGATAAACTCTTGCTTGCAAAATAGTCATGTAACAATGAATTATCCTGTTTTTAGTACCTAAAACGACATACATGTCATAAAACAAGGTGATGTCATCTTGTAACACAGTCCTTATTACCCGCCTGCCAACAAGTGTGACATGATATCACACAGTGCACAGAAAAAAGTCAAAACTGACCACTCTAGTTTGCGACGGTGGATCTACCAACTTATCCTGCTAGACTTTTAGGATGTGCTAATGTTGAACTCATAAGGAGTGTTCAAGTCCACACTGCTTTTTGAAAGAGACACAGCCAATCAGAACAGAGGTCATTTACATTAATCAGTCTTAAATGTACAGTAATAAAAAGAGCCTTTATAACACTAAAGGATAAATACTTGGTTGCAAAATAGTCATGTAACAATGAATTATCATGTTTTTGTTACCTAAAATGCATACACATCATGAAACAAGGTGATGTCATCTTGTAACACAGTCCTTATTGTCCGCCTGCCAGCAAGCATGACATGAGATATCAGTCACAGAAAATAGTTCTGCCAGACTTTCAGGATGTAGTCATGTTAAAGTTATAAGGAGTGTATAAGTCCAGACTTTTCTTAAATGAGACACAGCCAATCAGAACAGTGGTCATTTACATAAATCAGTCTTTGATGTACAGTAATAAAAAGGAGTCTTTATAATACTAAAGCATAAAGAGTCAATTGCAAAGTGCCATGTTCCAACAAATTATCATGTTTTTGGTCCCTAAAACTCATACACATCATGAAACAAGGTGATGTCATCTTGTAACACAATCAAGCTTGAGAAGAGAGATATGAAGGTGGATCTACCGGTTGACCAATCAAGACAAAATGGGCGAGTTAACCACAAACAGCACACTCAGAGCACAGACAGGGGGTGAATATAGATATTGGGACACAGCCAATCAGAACAGATTAATTTACATAAACTGTCTTAAACGTACAGTAACAAGAAATCACATAAAACTACATAAGACCATGTACACATCAGGAAAGCACCTCAGAGAGAACAAACATACAACGCAAGAGAAATATAGCACCTTTAGGTTTGTTCACTGTGGAGGATGTGTTTCCTTATTTTCACTAAGAAAACTAAGAAATCATGTTTTCATATTCTGTTCGCCTCAAATATCATTTTATTTTTTATTTTGCCGCGTGGGCTTGTAACTTAAAAGCAGCGCTCACGTTAGTACTGATGCAGTTACTGAATGTTACATCAGGTTGTGTTCTGTCTTTGCAGTACAAAGAGTTCCAGCACAAACACTGCAGCGATGGGATGAACCTCAAATCAATCATCGGTTGAAAGATTTAGAATTCAGGCCGCTTTGAGAATTCACTAAAAATTCACTCTACTGTTATTTATTCAGCATCGAGGCCTCTGAACGCGATCATGTTCCATTCGGTTTGAAACCAAAACCCTTCTCAACTTGGAATCGAAGACTATGGAACCAGATTTCTATCCAAGTAATTTTGGAGGTCCAAACAGGGAACTTTACAGTGGAAACCAAAACCCTTCTCAACTTGGAATGGAAGACTATGAAACTAGATTTCTATCCAAGTCATTTTGGAGCTCCAAACAAGGAACTTTACAGTGGAAACCAAAACCCTTCTTAACTTGGAATGGAAGCCTATGGAACCACATTTCTATCCAAGTCATTGTGGAGCTCCAAACAAGGAACCTTACAGTGGAAACCAAAAACCCTTCTCAACTTGGAATGGAAGACCATGAAACCAGATTTCTATCCAAGTCATTTTGGAGGTCCAAACAAGAACCTTTGCAGTGGAAACCAAAAACCTTTTCAACTTGGAATGGAAGACAATGGAACCAGATTTCTTCCCAAGTAATTTTGGACCATTTCTTCTGCTCCATTCATCAGGGAATTTTAAAGTGGGCCTAATATGCTTTTCCGGGTTTTTATCCGGTCCTGGAGATCCCAAAGTACTCGCCAGAGGGAGAAACTTTCTGCCACAGAAACCACTTTTCTCAGTTGCCAGGAAGTTTAAACAGAGAGTTCAAACAGTTAAAGCTGACCACTCCTGCTCCAGTCTAACTTGTATAAGTGGATCTACCAGCTTGCTCTACCAGACTTTCAGGATCAGACTCTGACTCAAACTGATACACCAGAACCGACGCCCTTGTATAAGAACAGACACAGCCGGTGTGAGGGTAGAACTTTTAGAAGGATGCTACTCTGGTAGTAGACCAATCAGGACAGAGTGGGCAAACTGACCAGTCAAAGCACAGTCAGAGCTCATTATTTATTTTCTGAACTGGCCAAAAAAGACAACTACTCTAAATACTTCAGTCAAAAGACGAATTGTGATATAAATCCTGTTCAGCTTGAGCAAGTGTCTCCTTACAATATGTTAGCTCTCTATTCAGTGTGTGCATTTGAAAATAAATCTGGAGGTGGTACGCAGCCCTAGATCTATGCATGGCAAATAAACAAAAAGTGGCTCAGGTGGATCCACACAACACTGTCCCAGCCAATCAATAACAGGGAGTTGCTTGTGCTTGTGCACAGGACTGGGGAAGTGGAGGGGCTATGTGCTGATCTCTATCCATTGTCAAGAAGGAGAGATGGCTGAGGAACATCCAAAGAGGAGAAGATCAGGACGAACAAGGACGGAGACCTAAATTCTTAGATCAGGCAAGAGTCGTATTGACATCAGTGAGGCGTAGAGAGACCTCAGAGAGTTGACAAGGCTATAACATGGACGCTACCCACGGAATGCTGGCCACAAGACACTGCCCACAGGCTTCTTATTAGCCTTAAATGGTACTGCAGTTACATTCTGGAAGCTGGAGAGGTGGACTGAGGCAACAGGAAGGAACTGCTGCCCTATTTAAGGTGAAACAGTAAAATTCGAACAAGAATCCGATGCATTGGACTGCAACTGCTGCAGCATAAAAGGTGTAACGAGACACAATGGCTGTGTCTCAAAACCTAGTGAGCTCCTACATAGGCAGCATTTTACATCATAGTATGCGCTCCCGACATGTAGACTGTCCCAATTCTTACATACCTTAAACATGCTGTCTACTGAGAAACCTTATTTAGACCTGATTTTAAGAAAGCATCGAACGCTTCCTCAGCCGCTAAGACAATCCCATGATGCAACGCAGGCAGAACTTTTTCACAACATGGCGGACAAAAGCGGAGCTACTAGCATAGAAGTCATCTTCAAATGTAAGTTATTTTGATTTTCTCTGATGTTTTAATGTGTTTCCTATTGTACAACCACACAAAAAAGGCTTATGGGTGTGTCTCAAACCCTAGTGAGTGTGTAAGTAGGCTGTCTAGGTAGCAGCTGTGTAAGTAGCAGTGTTCTCTCCTCATCTCTCTATAACATAAATGCTAATGTCTGGAGTATAAAAGTGTAAATGCTGAAGGACTCGTTACAGAGTTGATAATAAAATACTGTTTTGTGTGATTATATGACCAGAAACACATTAAAACTCCAGAGAGAATCAAAATAACTCACATTTTAAAACCACTTCACTGCTCCTAGATTAGCCTGAATTGCATCATGGGATTGTCTTAGCAGCTGAGGAAGCGTTCGATGCTTCCATAAAATCAGGTCTAAATAAGGTTTCTCAGTAGACAGCATGTTTAAGGTATGTAAGAATTGGGACAGTCTACATGTCAGAAGTGCTTACTATGATGTAAAATGCTGCCTATGTAGGAGCTCAGTAGGATTTGAGACAGACCCATTATTTGCAACTCTGTAACAAGTCGTTCACCAGTTTACAGTTTTATATTCGAGCCTTAGCATTTATGCCAGCAAAATTTTTAAGCCTTGGGCTATTATTTTGGATAGCCATCAACCAGCTAAACCACCGGTGGCGTGCTGCAGTGGGCGGGAACAAGCCGTGACACAGTCTCTCTCTAACTAGAGCGTCTCAGTAATCTGTTTTATGAGGAGAGATGAGGAGAGAACGCTGTTACTTAAACAGCTGCCTACCTAGATAGCCTACTCAGACACTCACTAGGGTTTGAGACACACCCAATGAAACAGCATCAGAGATCATTGCACATACAGCAACAGACACACTTATTCAAGTATTAAAGTGTGCTCCAACATACAGACCCCTAGAGTTTAAGAGGTTGACACCCACCTTGGACAGACAGCTTGGCGGTCACAGGCTCACTGCCTTGGATCTGACAGCTGACTTGACCAGAATCGTTTCGTGATACGTCCTTGATGAGAAACTCCCACTTAGATTCACCAGCGGTGGTGTAGTTTGTCGCAAAGAAGCGGTTACTGGTGTTTATCATGCCGGACGTCTCTAAAATGGTCAACGCCAACCGTCCGTTTAGTGACCAGATCATGACCGCCCAGCCTGACTGCCTTGTGCTGCAGTTGAACCTTGCCTCTGAAGTTCGGAGAACCACAGCTTCCTGCGGTTGTAACTGCACTTGAGCGGTCACCCCTGAGGAGAGAAGGAAAACAAAGACATTCCTGTGGTCAGTCATACCAGTCCACAGCAGGCCTGAGAGAGGAGGGATATGTAATGAGGGAACCTGTTCACTGGAAAAAATAAATAAATAAGCTATGCGTCCAGCCTGTACTCCTCTGGGAAGGCTTTGTACTACATGTATCCCACATGGAACATTGCTGTGAGGATTTGATTATATTCAGCAATAGCATTGAAGCCAGGTACTGATGTTAGATGATCAGTTCTGGATCACTCCAACTCATTATAAAGGCATTGGATGGAACTCCCATCACCCCACATGCCAGTGCTGGGGGGCTTTACACCCCTCTAGCTGGCACTTGGCATTGGAAATGGTGACCCTAGGCTCATGTTTGGATGCATCAGATGGATGCATCAGATCTTGCCCTGCTATTGAACTTTGTCAGCAACAGAAGGTCATCAAAGGTAGAGATTTCATAATATACGGGTCACGCCATCCATATAACCAATGTGTAGGAATGTGTGATGTCACAAAATCCACGTTGAGCATGTTGTAGTTCCTCAATTACAGACTGTAGTTCATCTGATTCTCTGTATTCTTTGTTATTCTGTTCTTCATCGGTCAGGACCCCCACAGGACCACCACAGAGCTAGTACTATTAGGGTGGTGGATCATTCTCAGCACTGCATTGACACTGATGTGGTAGCGGGATGTCAGTGTGTGTTGTGCTGGTGTGAGTGGATCAGACACAGCAGTGCTGCTGCTGCTGGAGTGTTTAAACACCTCAGTGTCACTGCTGGACTGAGAATCATCCACCAACCAAAACTATCCAGACAGCAGTGTCCTGTGGGCAGCGTCCTGTGTCCACTAATGAAGGACTAGAGGAACACAAACTGTGCAGCAGTAGATGATCGCCTCTCTAGGGCCCCCTGGTAGGAGCTCTCATAACCAGGGCCCTCTAAAATTTTGCCCCCCTCTTTCCTAGGACTCCTAATAACCAGAAGTCGAGCCTCGGCCATTTTCATAAGGGGCCCTAAAGCATGGCTAGGGCCCCCAAATACATGGCTAAGGCCTGAAATCATGGCTAGGGACCCCTAAAGCATGGCTAGGGCCCCCAAATACATGGTTAGGGCCCAAAAGCATGGCTAGGGCCCCCAAATACATGGCTAAGGCCTAAAATCATGGCTAGGGACCCCAAAAGCATGACTTGGGGCCCCAAAAGCATGGCCAGGGCCCCCAAGAGGCCCTAGAAGTCAGAGGATCCTTAAAATGGAGGGCCCTCGGAAATAAAAATATATTGTATCATACATGTTGATAGGCATCGCAAAATGTTTTGGGCCACTGGCCCGGTCAGTAATCCAGCCATGACTGAGTGTAGAAACATGGAGCTGCGCTAAATGAAGCGGCTGGTTCGTGTAGATATATAGTAATGTATAGTAATGTATAGTATAGTATAGTATAGTATAGTATAGTAATGTATAGTATAGTATAGTATAGTAGATATATAGTATCATCTTGACAGTACACATGAGAGAAGTACGCTGGTCCGACAGCGTTTAGAGCCTCAAAATGTGTATGTTCAACGCTCCAGCGAGGTCTCAGGCACTTCTGATGCAGCCTGATAAACACACCAGCGTCTCAGCACATATTAAAGGGTTTAATCACTTCTAAAGGAGTGCATGCAGTGATTAGTGAAGATCAAGTGGGCCTCCATCACGCTGGAATGATGAATTAGGGGCCAAAACGTGATGAACATCCCGATTTATTGCTTATGTTGCGATTCATCTGACGGAAACAGTGAAGACAACGGCGGGGAGGTTCCACAAATCAAACATCAGTGAGAATAAAGCAGACTGCTGCGTACTGTATAGATGCTTACAGGTGCACTCTGTAGGTTTATGGTTACTGGCTGCAGCTCATCCGTCTTACCAGCTGCCCTGTTGCTCCATTCATCACTGAAAAGGGGCCATCATAGGAATCTCGCTGACCAGATAGTATTTAGGTGGTAAGTGACACGGGAGTGGCATCTTTTAAAAATAAATGAATCTGGATGTAACGCTTGTCTGTTGAAAGTACGCCTATGGGTTCCATAGCTGATAGCGCCCCCTTTGTAGCTGTTCCCTATAGCTGGCCACCAGTTTCTGCATGCACAGCCCATTTCCAACCTCACCCTCACATCATTTCAATGGGATTTCAGGTCTGGACTTTGAATAGATCTAAGATTTGAATCCTTGGTGGATTTACTTGTATGTTTGGGATCATTATCCTTGGTCCACTTCATTAAAGCACCTTCTGGTGCAGTCTTCACAATGATCTCTGTGACCTGACAGCCCAACAATTCCAGTTCCAGAAGTCCTGGTCCTTGCCGAGATATTGAATGGTAAATTATAGTCTCGCCACAAAATGAAGTTATGAAATAACTTATGTTTGGGAGAAGGACCACGCCCAAACTTCTCCTCTTCATCATTACACGCTCTATATAAACCACTCCTCTGCCCTCACCTTCTCAGGATAGGCAGAGCTACACATCATACCGCAGCCAGCCAGCAGGGGCACTAGACCGGTCATTGGTTCAGGCAAACCTGCTCTGTGGAAAGTTACCCATTCCTGCCTATGTTTACTTATATTTAACTGGGCTTTTATAAATCCCAACAAAATTTTGCCCACAAATAAATTGTAATTACATATTATTTGCCAATCAACATCACATGTCCGAAATCTCCTACTTGTCTACTACTCAGTAGGTAAATCAGTAGGTTAGCGCGGCTAGTATGTCTGAATACTCAGTAGGTAAATCAGTAGGCGAGCGCGGCTAGTATGTCTGAATACTCAGTAGGTAAATCAGTAGGCGAGCGCGGCTAGTATGTCTGAATACTCAGTAGTGAATCAGTAGGTGAGCGCGGCTAGTATGTCTGAATACTCAGTAGTAAATCAGTAGGCGAGCGTGGCTAGTATGTCTGAATACTCAGTAGTAAATTAGTAGGCGAGCGTGGCTAGTATATCTGAATACTCAGTAGGTAAATCAGTAGGCGAGCGCGGCTAGTATGTCTGAATACTCAGTAGGTAAATCAGTAGGCGAGCGCGGCTAGTATGTCTGAATACTCAGTAGTGAATCAGTTGGTGAGCGTGGCTAGTATGTCTGAATACTCAGTAGTGAATCAGTAGGTGAGCGTGGCTAGTATGTCTGAATACTCAGTAGTGAATCAGTAGGTGAGCGTGGCTAGTATGTCTGAATACTCAGTAGTAAATGAGTTGGTGAGCGTGGCTAGTATGTCTGAATACTCAGTAGTGAATCAGTAGGTGAGCGTGGCTAGTATGTCTGAATACTCAGTAGTGAATCAGTAGGTGAGCGTGGCTAGTATGTCTGAATACTCAGTAGGTATCGAGTAGTAGTGAACGGTACCTGGATGACCTACTGAATCAGCAGCCATTTTTATGTAGGTGAACACAGCACACTGAGTATCCCATGATTCACCTGGAGTCGTGGATGAATTCAGAGTGGAGTAAATAAACGGTGTAAACTGAACGTCGGCTGTGTGTACGTAGCTACGACTAGTGAACCGCCGCTACAGAAGTTAGCGCTACTGCTGAGATAAACAATGATTACATTCCTCCCGTTTCATCTTCTCTGATCTACAGCTCCACACCGTCTGATACATAATCAGACAAAAACACAGATCAGAGTCACTAAAAGATCTAAATCTGTCAGTAAACGAGCTTTTAAATGAATAGCAGGACTTTTTCGGTGGTGGTCTGACGTCTTGCTAACAGGACACTGGTAATATGGAGGACGTAGTAAGTCCGAGCTTGTGTGGTACTAAAACTCACCTACTGATATTATCTACTAGTCTACCGCTCGAGCAGTACGTACTGACTCTAATCCAGTACCTACTGACTAGTAGGCAATTTTTAGTTTTCTATATACCTTGAACTCAACAGTTGTCAAAAATTTCATGCTGACTGGACCAATGAAAATGCTCCAAAACTGCTTTGAACAAAATACATTTCCATTAACTCACACTTTTTCTCTGCTGTAAAGTTATCATTTTAGATATATTTCTTTTTCTTTGGACATCGTTCACTGGAGGTTCTGATAAATAAATAAAATGACTATTTGTGTTGTAGACATTGTGACCTCCGGTTCCCATCACCACCACTGTAAAGAAATCTGAGGCTTTGCACTGCACGCCAAACCACTAAATGTCTTAATTTACAGCTCAACCAATGAAATCACTGCACTGTAATGAATTGCTGTAAATTTACTGTGGATACACAACAGTATCTTACTGTTTTTTATAATAATTGTAAACTACTGTTAAATAATCACAAATTAACAGTAATGCAATCTGTTTCCCAATAACAGTAAATAACTGTAATTTATCAGCTAATACAGTATTTTCTGTTAACCATTTAAACTATGAACCATCATCCATTTACAGTCCGGTCACTATCCATCAAACTCATACTGGAGATTACAGACTAATGTTTCTTTTTAATGACAACCCTTTTTTATTCAATTGTTTAAACTGCTTCTACTCGTTTATGCGACAAAGCATATACAGTGGGCGGGGCCAGCCTATTGGGCTCATCTGAGTTAACACTCTTTCAGCTCATTCAGTCAGTGCTGGAAGTGCCGGGCAGTTTGTATTGTGTTTATCCGTAAAATAAAGAAAGATAATCTAAATCAGTTCTTAGAAGAGGAGATGGAACTGGTGCATTTACAGCTGACACGTTTGGACGTTTGCACGTTCGTGAAACTCAAGAAAAAGCTAGCTGTTAACGTCACGTCTCCTGAAGTTTGCAGTGGTATGGTTTTGTAAGTATAATTATTAAACTAGATATAAGATGTTGTTATTTAGGTCTGTTTCGTTAGTTGGTTAGTACCATAAACATGCAGTTATTTTACTGTCATATATTGTAATTCAATTTACAGTACAATACCGTTAAAATAAATTACAGTAGATGCTCTGTAAAATAACAGTATAGTACTGGCATCTCTGCTGCCAGTATTTTACAGTCTGGGATTCCACTTTACTGCCATCTCACTGCCGTGAAAGCATTGCAGTTCTCTCCAAGAACGCCTCATATCTACCACATATCTTGTTCCTGCCTTTGCACGCTAACCTTTTGGATATCTGATAACGGTTCAGGAAACTTGTCAACCTTGATGTGCTTTCGTTTCCTGAAAGGCGAAGAACTAGTAAAGAAAGAAATGTGAACACTCACCCCCCATGATGAAAAGCAGGAGAGCGGCGAGGGCCAACGTGTCCATGATCCTTCACAAAAGCTCATGCCAGTTTGCAAAGCTTAGGAGTTCATAGAAACGGATAAGCGGAGAAGAAAACTCCTACAATTACATGGACACAAAGGACAGCGTCAGCGGCCTTGAAGTAAATACAGTTGTATAAAATAGTAGAATATTGTATGTTGAATATAAACGGACTGAAAGGTGTGTATTTTTGTTATAATAATAATAATAATAATAATAATAATAATACATTTTCATTAACGTACATAGAAATTGCAGACGTTTTTGTCTTCTGGTGTAAAGTTATTATTTTACCTTGAAGTAAATGCGGTTGTATAAAATAGTAGAATATTGTATATTGGCTATAAATGTTTGTCCTTGGTGTGATATTGTTGGAAATCACTCTGTAAAAAGTAGCCTGGGTGCTTATTCTATAATATACTTCTATAAAAATATGCATTAAACAACATACCATTAAAACCACCTCCTTATATCTACACACATTGTCTAGTATATCAGCTCCACTGACCATACAGGAGCTACACTTACAGACTGTAGTTCATCTGATTCTCTGTATACAGTGTTTATGCCCATTCACTCTGTCCTTTAATGCTCACAACCCCCACAGGACCCCCATAGAGCAGATATTATTAGGGTGGTAGATCATTCTCAGCACTGCAGTGACATTGACATGGTGGGGTGTTAGTGTGTGTTGTGTGTTTAAACACCTCAGTGTCACTGCTGGACCAAAACTATCCAGACAGCAGTGTCCTGTGGGCGGCGTCCTGTGTCCACTGATGAAGAACTAGAGGAACACAAACTGGGCAGCAGCAGATGAGCTACTGTCTCTGACTTAACATCTACAAGGTGGACCAGCAAGTAGTAGGAGTGTTTATTAGAGTGGACAGTGAGTGGACACAGTGTTTAAACACTCCAGCAGCACTGCTGTGTCTGATCCACTCACACCAACACAACACATACTAACACACCACCACCACGTCAGTGTAACTGCAGTGGTGAGAATGATCCATCTCCCTAATAATATCAGCTCTGTGGTGGTCCTGTGGGGGTCCTGATCATTGAAGTACAGGGTGAAAGGGGGTTAGCGAATCAGGAGCTAATCAAATGGACAGTGTGTGTAGATACAAGGAGGTGGTTTTAGTGTTATGGGTGATCGGTGTACCTTTTTGAATAACTCAGATCATAAAAATAGTATTTACGGCTGTCCATATTGTTCATGCACCACTTCTACTCACCACACATCTTCTATATAGTCAAATAATAATAATAATAATAATAATAATAATAATAATAATACATTTTCATTAACGTACATAGAAAGTGCAGAGGTTTTTGTCTTCTGGTGTAACGTTATTATTTTACCTTGAAGTAAACGCGGTTGTATAAAATAGTAGAATACTGGATATTGGCTATAAATGTTTGTCCTTGGTGTGATATTGTTGGAAAATCTCTCAGTAGAAAAGTAGCCTGGGTGCTTATTCTATAATATGTCAAAAATATTTGCACACTTCTTGGATCTTTAGCTGAAAATATACCTTTTTGAATGAATCAGATTATAAAATATAGAATTTAACGACTATCCATATTGTTTATGCACCACTTTAATTCACACTTATCTATATTAACATAACACACATTTATTGGTATTTATCTCATTTTGCTTATAAGGCAAACCTGTACAGTGATTATACAAACAGACATGACCCAAAATAAAACCTTTACATAACCAGATGTTGAGATAAAAAGTAGCCTGGGTCCTTTTCCATAATATGGCAAAAATATTTGGACTCTTCTTGAATCTTCAGCTGAAAATTCTACAAACCACACATCTTCTCTACAGTAAAATAATCTTATTATAATTGGTAGTACTTTCATTTTTCTAATCAGGCTAAACTGCACCTCTATGTTTTTTGTAATGTTTAGTTTTCATTTTAATTTGAACTCTACCGTCGTCCTGTACGTTTCTTATAAATTTGATGATGATTGTACCAACAAATATACTCCAAAACTGCTTTGAACAAAATACAATTCCAACTTACATAGAAAGTAAAGATCGTTTTTGTCCTCTGGTTTAAAGTTATTATTTTGGGTATACTTTGTTTTTATTTGGACAGTGACGATATATCAACGATGTACCAACAAATATACTCCAAAACTGCTTTGGACAAAATACATTTCCATTAACTTACATAGAAAGTACAGATGGTTTTTCATTTTTTAGAAGTGGCCCAAAATTAAACCTTTACGTAACCAGATATTAAGATATTATGAGGGACACAAAGGACAGTGTCAGCTTTAGAAATAACCTTGAAGTAAATACGATTGTATAAAATAGTAGAATATTGTATTGAATGTTGAATAAAAATGTTTATCCTTGGTGTGATATTGTTGGAAAAAATAGGCCTGGGTGCTTATGCTATAATATGGCAAAAGTATTTGGACTCTTCTTGGATCTTTAGCTGAAAATATACTATTTTGAATGAATCAGATCCCAAAAAAAACATAAATTACAGCTAAACATATTCACATCTACTAACCACACATCTTCTCTATAGTAAAATAATACTACTGCATAATAATTGGTATTACTTTCATTTTTTTAGGCTAAACTGCACCTCTATGTTTTTTGTAATGTTTAGTTTTCATTTAAATTTAAACTTTACCGTCGTCCTGTACGTTTCTTATAAATTTTATGATGATTGTACCAACAAATATACTCCAAAACTGCTTTGAACAAAATACAATTCCAACTTACATAGAAAGTAAAGATCATTTTTGTCCTCTGGTTTAAAGTTATTATTTTGGGTATACTTTGTTTTTATTTGGACAGTGACGATATATAACCAGTAAATAACTGTATAGTAATTTCACTACAACCATGTATTTCAAAGTTTTTGCAATGTTTAGTTTTCTTTTAAATTTGAATCTTACAGTCGTCCCATAAGTTAGGTCAAAATTTTATGATGATTGTACCAACAAATATACTCCTAAACTGCTTTGAACAAAATACATTTCCATTAACTTACATAGACAGTAAAGATAGTTTTTGTCCTCTGGTGTAAAGTTATTATTTTGAATATACTTTGTTTTTCTTTGGACAGCAATGATATATAACCAGACATAACCCACAATTAAACCTTTACGTAACCAGATGTTAAGATGTTAGGAGGGACATAAAGGACAGCGTCCGCTTTCGAAGCGGCCTTGAAGTAAATACTTGTGTATAAAATACTAGAATATTGTATGTTGAATATAAATGGGGTGAAAATTTGTATTTCTGTTTGTCATTGGTGTAATATTGTTGGAAAACCTCTCTGTAAGTAGTTGGCTCTGTACGCCGATAATATTTAGACTTCTTTGATCTTTAGCTGAAAATATACCTTTTTAAATGAATCACATTATTAAAAAATATAATTTATGGCTATCCATATTGTTGATACAACACTTCTACTCACAGCACATCTTCTCTATCGTAAAATAATTCACGTTTATTGGTATTTCTGTCGTTTTCCTTAGACCTTAGAGTTCTGCACCAACAGAACTGGCCCAAAAATAAAACCTTAACAGATGTTAAGACAATATGAATACACAACGAGAACACCTACCTGAGATCCCAATCCTAGAGCTTATCCGAGGACAACAACCTTCACCAACTTCCTTCCTCGGCTCAGAGTAGGTGTGGAAACAGTGTCCTCCACCTAGATCACCTGGCGGCCCCGAACGAGACCAAAGTCCAGCAGCCTGCCATTCTTCTTATCACACAAGCCTGCAGTGACTAGCAGCAGTCGAGCTGCCTGAGCTGCTTTGCATACGGGCCCAGCCATAGCAAAGCTTCACGGGGAGGATTACAAGGCACTGGCATGCCAAGCAAGGTGGACCGTCTACCAGCAAGATTACTTTTGGGGGCTGCGACCTCATAACCCATCTGTTTGCTTTAAATTCCACTGAATGGCACAAACACTGAAACCGACACACCCTCGGAGCAGCCTCGATACCAGCTGTTGCGAAACCACGCCCCATTTATAGTCATGTGCAAGAGCGTCTGCTGTTGGTTCAGTCAGCTGCAGGTGTATGATGGGGACAATAAGGCAGGGCTATGAGTCAGTGTGACTCTACAGGCCTATTGTGCCCAAACTGAATGGAGGTTGAAACCAAATTAGGCGTGCAGTGCAGTCGTTACTACTGCAGAAAAACAAAACTTGTGTCTCTATAGAATGGAGATAGTAGGGCAATTCCACTAGTTCTCCAAAATTCATGTTTAAGATGTAAGAAACGTCATTCCCAGTGGTTTGTTATGAACATACTAGAGATAGAATTGTTCATAGTGGTGGTGAATCTAAGCCCATATTACGAACCTGACTCGGTCATGCAGATACATTCTCTACAATATCAGACGCATCCGACCCTTCCTCTCTCAGGAGGCCTCCCAGGTGCCCGTCCAGTCTCTTGTCATTTCAAGGCTCGACTACTCCAACTCGCTCCTGGCTGGTCTTCCTCTGCAGACCATCAGGCCCTTCAACTGATCCAGAATGCAGCAGCACGGCTCGTCTTCAATCTTCTCAAGTTCACTCATGTCACTCCACTGCTGCGCCCCCTTCCTTCACTGGCTTCCTGTAGCTGCTCTCATTTAATTTAAAGCTCTGATGCCTACAAAGCCAAGAATGGACCAGCTCCTCCTGACCTTATGGCAATGGTCAAAAGTCGGCTCGGCTTGACCCGCCATTACTCAAGATTCATGGAAGACACGCGGATCCTGGCACCCAGATAGTGGAACGAACTTCCACTGGGTGTCCCAACAGCGAACTCTCTCAAGGTCTTCAAACGCAGACTGAAGACCATCGTCTCTTTGTGAAGCACTTATAAGCACTAATCTACTGAAGCATTGGTAGAAACCATAACTGCACTTGATCTTCTAGGAACACTGGCTAAGTACTGCACTGATACTGTATGTAGTCTTGTATATATTCTCTTCTCTGTAGGTGTTCCAGTCTTGCTAGGTGTCTAATCTTATATTTTGTGGTCTTCTTTCTAGGTATCAGCACTGGCTCTTGTTTATAGCAGTGTTTGAGCTCAAGAGTTGTTTGGACTTAAACCTGTTTGTACTAGATAGAGATACATACTCTGGCTAAACACATAGCACTTCTGTAAGCCGCTCTGGATAAGACATCTGCTAAATGCTGTAAATGCTAGTCCAGACATCTATGTCTAAAGGCTTCCCCACAGGATGTTATTGCATTGTGTGGTTATGAATATGCTGGCTGATGCTGGGGACGTGGTTTTAGAACAGTTTTGAGTATAACTTTTTTTCCAAGTGACTGGTAGAGTATAGTGGGCTACACTGCTCCCCTCTGTGCTGTAGACTGGGGTTTGATTCCCCACCTGGTCAGGATCAGGTGTGCTGGTCAGGGTCAATGCAATCAATCAGCACTTTGCAGGGTCTGCTTCTCCAGTGGAAGGAGTCATTTCTTCAATGCCAATGAGTTTCGATGGATTCCATGGAGCCGCTGGGGTTTAACACCTATGCGGTTGTCAGAATAACAGGATGAACCTGTCCTCAGTACTGCTGCGCACGCCAACGAGTCGTGTTGATGAGAAGCAGAAGGTGTTGGTACCGTAGATGCTCTGGCGAGTGGGCCGGGGTTAGTGCATTAGCGGAGCACGGGGCAGGTGCGAGGCAGGTAAAGTGTGATTTCTCCCACTGTGGACAGCCATGAAACGACGGCTCACACTTTTGATTAGAGCCAGTGGGGGGAGAGGGGGGTGAAACCATGAGGTCAAAACACAAGGTTATGTGTTTACAAACATGATATCAGTCAGTGGTCACTCGGTATAACGTAGTAGATGGAATACATACACTATACTGAATTACTTGCTTTGTAATCCCACTCACTGGCCACAACATTGTACCTTGTGCTACCAATAACTGGCCACTTTATTAGAAACACCAACTTCGTACTTCCACTCACTGGCCACTTTATTAGAAACACCCACTTTGTACTTCCACTCATTAGCCACTTTATTAGAAACACCAACTTTGTACTCTCACTCACTGGCCACTTTAGTAGAAACACCAACCTTGTGTTTTCACTCACTGGCCACTTTAATAGAAACACTAACCTTCTATTTCCACTCACTGGCCACTTTATTAGAAACACCAACCTTGTACCTTGTGCTACCAATAACTGGCCACCTTATTAGAAACACCAACTTTGTACTTCCACTCACTGGCCACTTTATTAGAAACACCAACTTTGTACTTCCACTCACTGGCCACTTTATTAGAAACACCCACTTTGTACTTCCACTCACTGGCCACTTTATTAGAAACACCAACTTTGTACTCCCACTCACTGGCCACTTTATTAGAAACACCAACCTTGTGTTTTCACTCACTGGCCACTTTAATAGAAACAACAATCTTTTAATTTCTCTAACTGTGCACTTTATTAGAAACACTAACCTTCTATTTCCACTAAATGGCCACTTTATTACAAACACCAACCTTGTGCTACCACTAACTGGCCACTTTATTAGAAACACCCACTTTGTACTTCCACTCACTGGCCACTTTATTAGAAACACTTAGCTTGTACTTCCATTCAATGGCCACTTTATTAGAAACACCAAATCTTTTACTTTCACTAACTGGCCACTTTATTAGAAACACCAACCTTGTGCTACCACTAACAGGCCACTTTATTAGAAACACAAACATTGAGTGTACACTAACTGGCCACTTTCTTAGAAACACCAACCTTGTGCTTCCATTCACTGGCCACTTTATTAGAAACAACCAACCTTGTAATACCACTAACAGGCCACTTTATTAGACACACAAACATTGAGTGTACACTAGCTGGCCACTTTATTAGAAACACCAACCTTGTGCTTCCATGCACTGGCCACATTATTAGACACACAAACATTGAGTGTACACTAGCTGGCCACTTTATTAGAAACACCAACCTTGTAATACCACTAACAGGCCACTTTATTAGACACACAAACATTGAGTGTACACTAGCTGGCCACTTTATTAGAAACACCAACCTTGTGCTTCCATTCACTGGCCACATTATTAGACACACAAACATTGAGTGTACACTAGCTGGCCACTTTATTAGAAACATCAACCTTGTGCTACCACTAACAGGACACTTTATTAGAAACACCAACCTTGTGCTTCCATTCACTGGCCACTTTATTAGAAACAACCAACCTTGTAATACCACTAACAGGCCACTTTATTAGACACACAAACATTGAGTGTACACTAGCTGGCCACTTTATTAGAAACACCAACCTTGTACTACCACTAACTGGCCACTTTCTTAGAAACACCAACCTTGTGCTTCCCATTACTGGCCACTTTATTAGAAACAACCAACCTTGTAATACCACTAAGAGGCCTCTTTATTAGAAACACAAACATTGAGTGTACACTAACTGGCCACTTTATTAGAAACACCAACCTTGTACTACCACTAACAGGCCACTTTATTAGAAACACAAACCTTGAGTGTACACTAACTGGCCACTTTATTAGAAACACCAACCTTGTGCTACCACTAACAGGCCACTTTATTAGAAACACCAACCTTGTGCTTCCATTCACTGGCCACTTTATTAGAAACACCTACCTTGTGCTTCCATTCACTGGCCACTTTATTAGAAACAACCAACCTCGTAATACCACTAACAGGCCTCTTTATTAGAAACACACACATTGAGTGTACACTAGCTGGCCACTTAACTAGAAACACCAACCTTGTACTACCACTAACAGGCCACTTTATTAGAAACACAAACCTTGAGTGTACACTAACTGGCCACTTTCTTAGAAACACCAACCTTGTGCTTCCCATTACTGGCCACTTTATTAGAAACAACCAACCTTGTAATACCACTACCAGGCCACTTTATTAAAAACACAAACATTGAGTGTACACTAACTGGCCACTTTATTAGAAACACCAACTTTGTGCTTTCATTACTGGCCACTTTATTAGAAACACCTACAGTATAATAAACCTTAAGCTGTAACAAGTGTGTGAATATAAGAGGCTGAACAATACATTCTGTTTCTGTATATGTTTTTGTTATCCTGCACCACTGCTCTACACTCTGTCCTCTAGTCCAGAATTATGCTGACAGGTCAGATCTGATAGCAGACCAATCAGAGCAGAGCAGGAGCAACCACTGAATCATTTGCATTATGTAAAGCAATCCTGCAAAGAAATCTCTTGACTTCAAAGCGCTCTCTGGGATTTCAGGAAAAACAAACACTTAATTCAGTTCCTAGTTTTGCAGACTATTGCGGTTATTACAAGAATTAGGAGTCACTAATAAATAAGCCTTCTCCTAAAAAGTGCTGTAATGTACTCAACTCCAGTGTCTCATCTTGGTCATCTGCATGGGTCTGTTAATGAAGCACTCTTACTAACGTGTGCTGTGCGTGGCTCTGTGGTTGTTCTAGAAGAGGAACAAGTGCCTGGTAAGTGTGTCATAACAGTGTTTCTACATCAGCCTCAAACAAACAGGCTGCTGTAATTACCTGCAGGCCTGCAGGCAGAATCAGTTAAACAAGGTCTAGTCTTTGTTGCCCTCTTGTGGTCTGAGTATGAAAGCCTTTCACAGTTTTAGCTTGGCGGCTGATTGTTTTTACTCTCTGCTGCTTTGCTTCTCTGTTTTCCTCATTGAGGTTTTATGAATGACAGTAAAATGCCGCCATGTGACATTAGTCACCTTCTGGCCTTTCATCAGCGGTCAGTTTGGGTGGTGGCCCAGTCTTACGCTAGCAGTGACAGCGACATGTATAAACTCCAACAACAGTCCTGTGGTCAGAAACTGGCCAGGGATAAATGAGGTAAGTGATTCCAATAAAGTGGCCAGAGAGAGGAGGTACCAGGTAGGTGTTTCCAATAAAGTGGCCAGAGAGAGGAGGAACTAGGTAGGTGTTTCTATTAAAGTGGCCAGAGAGAGGAGGAACTAGGTAGGTGTTTCTAATAAAGTGGCCAGAGAGAGGAGGAACTAGGTAGGTGTTTCTAATAAAGTGGCCAGAGAGAGGAGGTACCAGGTAGATGTTTCCAATAAAGTGGCCAGAGAGAGGAGGTACCAGGTAGATGTTTCCAATAAAGTGGCCAGAGAGAGGAGGTACCAGGTAGGTGTTTCTAATAAAGTGGCCAGAGAGAGGAGGAACTAGGTAGGTGTTTCTAATAAAGTGGCCAGAGAGAGGAGGAACTAGGTAGATGTTTCCAATAAAGTGGCCAGAGAGAGGAGGTACCAAGTAGATGTTTCCAATAAAGTGGCCAGAGAGAGGAGGTACCAGGTAGGTGTTTCCAATAAAGGGACCAGAAAGAGGAGGTACCAGGTAGGTGTTTCCAATAAAGTGGCCAGAGAGTAGAGGAACTAGGTAGGTGTTTCTAATAAAGTGGCCAGAGAGAGGAGGAACTAGGTAGGTGTTTCTAATAAAGTGGCCAGAGAGAGGAGGAACTAGGTAGGTGTTTCTAATAAAGTGGCCAGAGAGAGGAGGTACCAGGTAGATGTTTCCAATAAAGTGGCCAGAGAGAGGAGGTACCAGGTAGGTGTTTCTAATAAAGTGGCCAGAGAGAGGAGGTACCAGGTAGGTGTTTCCAATAAAGTGGCCAGAGAGAGGAGGAACCAGGTAGGTGTTTCTAATAAAGTGGCCAGAGAGAGGAGGAACTAGGTAGGTGTTTCTAATAAAGTGGCCAGAGAGAGGAGGAACTAGGTAGATGTTTCCAATAAAGTGGCCAGAGAGAGGAGGTACCAAGTAGATGTTTCCAATAAAGTGGCCAGAGAGAGGAGGTACCAGGTAGGTGTTTCCAATAAAGGGACCAGAAAGAGGAGGTACCAGGTAGGTGTTTCCAATAAAGTGGCCAGAGAGTAGAGGAACTAGGTAGGTGTTTCTAATAAAGTGGCCAGAGAGAGGAGGAACTAGGTAGGTGTTTCTAATAAAGTGGCCAGAGAGAGGAGGAACTAGGTAGGTGTTTCTAATAAAGTGGCCAGAGAGAGGAGGAACTAGGTAGGTGTTTCTAATAAAGTGGCCAGAGAGAGGAGGTACCAGGTAGGTGTTTCCAATAAAGGGACCAGAAAGAGGAGGTACCAGGTAGGTGTTTCCAATAAAGTGGCCAGAGAGAGGAGGAACCAGGTAGGTGTTTCCAATAAAGTGGCCAGAGAGAGGAGGAACTAGGTGGATGTTTCAAATAAAATGGAAAGAGAGTGGAGGTACCACTAGGTGTTTCCAATAAAGTCGCCAGTGAGTGGAGGTACCAGGTGGATGTTTCCAATAAAGTGGCCAGTGCAAGTAAGAAGGCGGTACCAGGTAGCTGTTTTCAAAGAAGTGGCCAGTAGGTGGAGGTACCAGGTGGATGTTTCCAATAAAGTGGCCAGTGCAAGTAAAAAGGAGATGCAAGGTAGCTGTTTTCAAAGAAGTGGCCAGTAGGTGGAGGTACCAGGTAGGTGTTTCCAATAAAGTGGCCAGAGAGCAGAATTAAAAGCGGTGTTTACCATAAAGTGGCCAGCGAATAGAAGCCCAATGTAGGTGTTTCCAATAAAGTAACTAGTGAGTGGAGGTACCAAGTAGGTGTTTACAATAAAGGGACCAAAAAGAGGATGTACCAGGTAGGTGTTTCCAATAAAGTGGCCAACGTGTGGACATACAAAGCAGGCATTCAAAAAAAAAAGTGGCCAGAAAGCAGAAGTACCAGTTAGGTGTTTCAAATAAAATGACCCAGATGTGTAAACAGAATGGAGGACCAGTGTCAGCATATTCCATGTGGGCCACTACTGTACTGCTGTTGTGACCTGTGAGTGGAGGGAGTGGACGGAGCATGGCTGGAACAAAAACACAGCAGTTGTAATTGTAATGCAGGACTAATGACATAAACAGCAGTACAGCCTGCATTGTGGGGGAGGGGCACTTCCAAGCCATGGCCACATCCGGCCTTTAAAAGTAATAATGCTGCTTCTAAGTACTTGACCCCTTTAGTTGATTGAACACGTCCTCTGTATGGAGGGAATGACTTGCTGTATGTTTAGCATTCTCTCCGCTGTCTTGCCATGTTCATCAGTACTCATGCGGCACACTCCACCGCACCCATTGTGTGCGGGTTATGGTTGGGGGGGGTGAGACAATAGCCTGCGGATGACCACAAAGAAAAGCTGGTCACCCATAGTTTAAGTCTAATCCAAGGCTTGTGCTAAATCAGGCAATATGGCTCTAGTCACTTGTTAATAAAGCACTTAAAGCAGCACCAACACATTGTAATCCGCACAGAGTTGAACCTCCATGTTTTCATGATCCATGACCTTTTTCTTGCATCTAGGCGCTTCGCGAGTGACCTCTTAGGTCATGAGTCACTCAGCAGTGGGCGTCATGCCCATATTAGGAACTCTGGGTCTTAGCCAGATTCCGCCACCCGTATATTTTTCCTACAGAAGTCGTTAAGGAGTTGAAATACGACTACAGGCAACCTAACGCTGCCGCTCGCCGAGCTGACATCATAAGACTGACCTCACCAAAACACTCCAAAACAAACCAGCAAGCTTTGTTAAATGCGGTCATTGAGTTGTTTTGACGAAAGTAGCCAACAGCTTGAGCAGCCAGTGTTGCAACAGTATAGGGACAAAAGTATGTGGACACTTCACCAACACAGCTATATAAGCCCGTTGGATATTTAATTTCAAAACTATGAGTTGCACCCTGCCCTCTTTCAGACTTCAACAGCTTCACTCCTCTGGGAATGCCTTCCACAAGATTTCCGACTGTGTCTGTGGGAATTTGGGCCCATTCCGTCAAAAGAGGAATTGTGAGCTCAGGTAGCGATGGGGGACGAGAAGACCCGCAATCGATATTCCAGTTCATTCCAAAGGTGTTCATAGGTTTGAGGAAAAGACCCCAACCTGCTGCCACAAAGTTGTGTGCTAAAGCATTAATATCAACCTTCACTGGAACTAAGGAGCTCAAATTCTGAAAAAAAACTCAGAACATTATCCCCCCTGCACCAATCTTTTGTGTGGGCACTTGGCATTCCAGCCTTACACCACTCCAGAGTCTAGTGGTGGAGCTTTACACCACTCCAGAGCCCAGTGGTGAAGCTTCACACCACTCTAGAGTCCAGTGGCAGAGCTTTACACCACTCTAGAGTCCAGTGGTGGCTTTTTACACCACTCCAGAGACCAGTGCTGAAGCTTTACACCACTCCAGAGCCCAGTGGTGGCTTTTTACACCATTTCAGAGTCCAGTGGCAGCTCTTTACACCACTCCAGAGTCCAGTGGCAGCTCTTTACACCACTCCAGAGACCAGTGGGGGCTTTTACACCACTTCAGAGTCCAGTGACAGTGCTTTACACCACTCCAGAGCCCAGTGGCAGGTCTTTACATCACTTCAGAGTCCAGTGACAGCACGTTACACCACTCCAGAGTCCAGTGGCAGTGCTTTACACCACTCCAGAGACCAGTGATGAAGCTATACACCATTCCATAGTCCAGTGTCAGAGTTTTACACCACTCCAGAGTCCAGTGACGATGCTTTACACCACTCCAGAGTCCAGTGGTGGCTTTTACACCTCTCCAGAGACCAGTGCTGAAGCTTTACACCACTCCAGAGTCCAGTGGCAACTCTTTACACCACTCCAGAGCCCAGTGGTGGAGCTTTACATCACTCCAGAGTCCAGTGGTGGAGCTTTACACCACTCCAGAGTCCAGTGATGAAGCTTTATGCCACTCCAGAGTCCAGTGGCAGCTCTTTACACCACTACAGAGTCCAGGGGTGGAGCTTTACACCACTCTAGAGTCCAGTGGCAGCTCTTTACACCCCTCCAGAGTCCAGTGGCAGCTCTTTACACCACTCCAGAGTCCAGTGGTGAAGCTTTCCACCACTCCAGAGTCCAGTGGTGAAGCTTTCCACCACTCCAGAGTCCAGTGGTGGAGCTTTACACCACTCCAGAGTCCAGTGGTGAAGCTTTCCACCACTCCAGAGGCCAGTGGTGGAGCTTTACACCACTCCAGAGTCCAGTGGTGAAGCTTTCCACCACTCCAGAGTCCAGTGGTGAAGCTTTCCACCACTCCAGAGTCCAGTGGTGGAGCTTTACAACACTCCAGAGTCCAGTTATGAATTTTTACACCACTCCAGAGTCCAGTGACAGTGCTTTACACCACTCCAGCCAACACTTGGCATTGCGCATAGTGATCTTAGGCTTGTGTGCAGCTGTCTTCAAAACCCATGGGGTTTATCTATCATTGTTGTTTCCTGAGGCCGTTTGAAACTCTATAGCGAGCGATTCAATAGAGGAAAGAAAACTCATTTACGTTGCATGTTCCACCACTCCCTGCTTGAGCTGAAGTTGCTGCTAGACCCCTCGATTTCTAAATAATAACACTTACTGTTGACCAGGTCAGATCTAGCAGTTCAGATGAGCTCTTCAATACGACCCATTCTACTGCCAGGGTTGTATCTATGGAGATTGCATGGCTATGTGCTTGATTCTACACACCTGGTAGTAACGGGTGTGGAAGTTGTGGGCTGGAGGTTGGATGAACCAGCCTTGTTACCTAGGTGCTGTGGACAGGGTCGCCCACCGCTCCAGGCAAGCATGCTCACTGGCCCCTAGTGTGTGTGTGTTCACTAGTTTGTGTGTGTGTATGTGTAGCTATGGGTTAAACACAGATGTCAAATACAAATAGTCAATGTTTGGTATTGTAGTGTATTGAAACACCTGAACTCACTAATTAGAAGAGGTGTTCACATACTTGGGGCATCAAATAGTGTTGAAGTTTACTGGTAGACCTACTTTCATGCAATATCCTTTTGATGTACAGGCCTGTTAGCTTGCTTTTAGCATGTATGAAGTATTATTCATATTTTGTATGGGGTTCGGCAACTCGTAGATGGACGTAGATGCTGACTACAGAATGAGGCACGAATCCAGAGGTCCATGTTTCCACATGTCTGTCTTATCATTGTCTTCACTCTGAATGTATTCATAGTTAATTGGATCTGGGTTTATAGAGTTGCAGTTAATGGACTAAAGTATTAATGTAATCTATCACTGAGTCACAGCCTGGGTAGCACTGGGGGCAAACTAAAGGGTGGACCTTGAACTGACCACTGAGAAAAATGACACAGTTCTGATGAATCGTTTGTAAATCTCTCATGAACAGTCTTGTTAACATGGCCATTATAGATAATATTCCTTTACCTGCAAATCGATTGGCTGTTAATGTTAAGGGGAGGGACTCTCCTTGTTAAGAGACACCACATTCCCCTCCTTCTCCATTCTAACATCTGTGGCTCCTTCTGGTGTGGGTCCGAATAGCGCTTCCTGCTGGAGAAACTCTGGAGTTTAGTGTTTTGATCATATGCTGTTGCAAACTCTGGCAACCCAACAGCAGAGATGCTGGAAATGCACTTTACTGTTGCTTATTAACGTCTTAATTAATAGTTAATAAACCATGTGTACATATTATTTAATCTTGCTTAGCAGGCTGTTTAAAGTGGTGGTGGTGTGTTGGTGTCTGTTGTGCTGGTGTGAGTGGTGTGAGAATCGTCCACCAACCAGCAACATCTAACCAACAGTGTACTGTGGGCGGTGTCCTGTGTCCACTGTTGAAGGACTAGAGAACACAAACTGTGCAGCAGCAGATGAGCTACTGTCTCTGACTTTACATCTACAAGGTGGACCAGCAAGTAGTAGGAGTGTCTAATAGAGTGGACAGTGAGTTTACTGCTGTGTCTGATCCTCTCACACCAGCACAACACACACTAACACACCACCACCATGTCAGTGACACAGCAGTGCTGAGAATGATCCATCACCCAAATAATACCTGCTCTGTGGTGGTCCTTTGGGATCCTGACCATTAAAGAACAGGGTGGCAAAGTATTCAGAGATGTACTGACTTCTCAAACTAATTTATTGTAAATATTTTTTTAACCTAAAAGTAATTTTAAAAAGTGCATTCAGTGTATTTTAAAAAATATACACTAAAACACATTGTTCATTATTTATTTCTAGCTTAAATGAGGCCAATCCATAACGAGCTGGTTTATTGGACATTAATTTGCAATGCCAATAATGTTTCTCTATTATAAATCATAATTAGTCTAAGCTAGAGCTTAATCTGGGGCTAGTAAATGAGGCAAAATCCACAAGGTGAGTCGTTTGTGACAGTTTATTTGGGGTAATTAAATTCTTTTAGGCCTGAAACACTATCAGCTATTTAGAAATATGCTTTTGAGTTTATTTCTATAACTAAAAAAATATATAAAAGGTCTAGGCATAATATGGCCTTCTAAATAATACATAAAAATTATATATAATAATTTAATAATAAGGGCCTATATACACTTGATTTGTTTTATACTTATAGAACATAGAAATGATACAGAAATAAATGTACATGTATAGTCCACTTATAGTATTTATATATACAGTATATACCGCTCAAAAGTTTGGGATCACAGTGAAATGTTCTTGTTTTAATGGAGTATCTTCTTCCTTAACACAACAATGGACTGACGGCTCTCTAAAGAAAGTTGTTTCTTTCTGGTCATTTTGAGTCGGTCAGCAAGCCATCAACTGCTGATCTTCAGATACTAAACTAACCTAGAATGTTGTTCTCCCTTTTATACTCACTTATTAGTAGAATGTTTTTCAACTGTGCATCACAATTGAGCAAGAGTGTCCCAACAACCAATTAGTCCAATAACATCCTTAACTTGGATTGGTGGTCGTACCAGGAGATTTAGACAGAGGACTGAGAATTGCTGATAATAGGACTATATGTAAAATAAGCCTCTATACAAAAATAGACTTTAATACAAACATTTTTATTCTTTAAAAATCATTTATATTAATTGTGAAATTGACAATATAATTTGTGAATTGCATGAAAATGTGTTTTGCTTTCAAAAAGAGGGAAATTTGCAAGTGATCCTAAACTTGTGAGCGGTAGTGTATATAAAATTATTATATCATATGTACATCTTCATTATTGGCATAAACTGATTTTTTAATAGACAAAATAGGGCCTACACGGACTTATACAGACATATAGAACTTGTAGAAATTACTGTGTCTGGATATATTTTTATTATAGAACGAATGTTACTTGTACATTGTCTGTTATATAATATCAAATTTAGTTTATTATAGAAATAAACAGCAATCAGTTTCCCAGTGTGGTCCTGTCTTTTCCAGAGCCCTGATATTCCACTGTCCTTGTATGTCTTGCTGTGTCCATCTTCATGCTGTATAAGCTATATGAGCTTACCTGCTTTCCAGATGGACAAGCCCAGCGTTCACCTGGAGCTGAAATCCACTTACTGACCAGTGCTACCACTGGGTCAGCGTAATGCTTCCAAATCGGTCACCTCAGCCCAGTGGTCCACCCTACCCGGTCTGAACTACCCCTGTCACGCAGGGCACTGTAAACAAGGACCGAAGTGAGCTGTGAGTTAATCGGTTCCAGTGTCCAGTAAAAAAGCCTTTACTGGACTTCATGCTTATCCTTGTGTAACAGCATACCTTTGAAGTTACGACATAATTTATAGTAATTACAGATTAATAAGCCTTAACTTTATTATGTGGTCTAATATCCTAGTGCAAAAAGAGAACTGGACACTATCCAACACTGACAATACAGTTATGTAATATAATACAATACTTGTAATGTAAGTCAATGAATGCAGAATTTTGGAGCATTTCTATTGGTCCATTAACCATAAATTTCCCATACACTGTAAAAGGTGGCTGCTTCGTTCAGTTAAGGCAGAAAAAAAAAAAATAAAAAAAAAAATAATAATAATAATAAAATAAAAATGCCAAATAAAAATTCTCTTTTGATACATATATATATATATATATATATATATATATATATATATATATATGTGTGTGTGTGTGTGAGAGAGAGAGATGTTTATTCACTATTAAATGCATTATTTTAAAAAAAAAATCCAAGCAATTTCCAAGCTATTTTGGAGCATTTCTGTTGGCCAATTTCAATTCCAATTTTCACATAATATAAAGAGCAGCTTTGGTGTAAATGATTTTATGTAAATAAAGTAAATAAAAGTCAGTAAGCATTTATATATAAGTATTTTTTACACTGTTGCCTCTACAAAATTAAAGATTTTTACATATCCAAATTGCTATATGATGAAATGATTTAAACTGACCGGATGTAGTATATAAATGTAGTTAAATGTAGTATATTGGTCATATGGGACCAAGATTTCTAAAAAACAACAATAATAATAAAAATATCTATATAAGTAATGCAACTATAAAAGACAAATGTAAACATGTACTTTTATTCAAGCTATAACTACATTCATAATTTTAGACCAATCAGAACACGCTTGGTGCCATTTCCCTGATCCCAATAATAGATGGCAATAAATAATGTAGCTGATGGACATGAATGGGTTAAGATTAATTACTGAATCATAATCCCCGGGTTCAAGAGGTTAAGACATGGCCCGACAAGCAGATGGCCTGTGAAAGGAGTGGACGTGGCCCTTTTGTGAACTGTGCTGGTGACATACAGCCTGCAACGCATCTTATTTATTAACGTCAATGCCGGACGTCCTCTATAATCGTTTTTATTTCTAATCCAGTGGCTGTGATTTTGGCCTCGAAGGATAAAAACACATACGTTGTGGTCACTCCTGTAATCATATGTGAAGATATTCAATCCTGCTAAACAATGTCCTGATCCATATTAGAACTCCTACTAAAGCACACTAATGAAGAGGAGCGTGAGGCCCAGCAGAGAGAGAGAGAGAGAGAGAGAGAGAGAGAGAGAGAGAGGGAAGTGTGAAGAGCGGAGATAGTGACAGGTGGAGGAGTGCAGCTGAAGGAAGTGCTGCCCCTCAAAGAGGCTTTGTTCAAGCCACTGGAAATACCTCAAGGTCACCTTAAGAGCTTAATCTTTCTAATCAAACGCATCCCATTGTGCATGATGCCGGTTCTGCTTCAGCAGCTTTCCCTTTTCAAGGCCCAGCAAAGGAAAACTATAAATACACGCAAAGAACAACAGACTTCACTTCCACTTACATAACACAGTTCCATATAACACACACTATAGAACATACATAAACCTCCCTGAACAGTGGCAGTTAATAGTACTCAGTTATTAAAGTTATTAACTTAGATTACGATTTTTTAAACTACTATCTTTTTTCTAACTATACAGTAGCCACTATGAATTTTATAGTGGGCGTTATGAATAATTTAAAAACTTCAGTGATAACTATTAATTATTCAGTATTTACCACTATTTTTACAGCGACCACTATGAATTTTACAGTAGCTGGCATTATAACTCATTTAATAATAACTATGATTCAGTAACCACTATGAATTGTTGAGTATCTATTACTGATTTTACAGTACCCCCTAGTAATTAATTATAGTTATTAGTTATTATAACCACTAGTTATTTAAAGGGTTCGATGAATTTTACAGAAACTCCTGTGCTATGAATTGCACATTAACCACTATGAATTATATGCTTACTACTATGAATTATTCCAGATTTAACAGTTACCAGTACAAATATTTCAGAAACGACTATGAATTATTTAGTAGCTACTATAAATTATTTATAAACTACTATAAATCATTTATTGATGGTAGTTGGTAATTTAGTGTTTACCACAAATGTTGCAGTAACCACTATGAATTATTCATTAACCACTATGAATAATTTAGCATTTACCTCAAATCAAAAATATGACTTACCGTAGACATTACACATTTTTCAATAACTACTGCAAATAATTCAGTATATTGCTCAGTAGCTATTTTAAAATATACAGTAACCACTTGTTATTCAATAGCTTCTATGAATATAAACCACTATAGATTACACAGTAACCACTATGAATTACATGGTCACTACCATTAATTGTTCTGTATTTACCAAAATTTAAACAGTAATTACTATGAATTATTCAGTAACTACTATAAACGATTTAGTAACCACTATGAATTAATCGGTAACTTCTACAAATAATTCTGTATTTACCACAAATGTTATAGTAATCAATATGAATTGTTCAGTAGCTATTATTAAATATACAGTAGCCACTAGTAGTATAACAGATACATTTTAAAGAAACTACTATGGATTACACAGTAACCACTATGAATTACATGGTCACTACCATGAATTTTTCTGTATCTACCACAAATTTAACAGTAATCACTATGAATTATTCAGAAACTATTATGAATTATTCAGTAACTACTATAAATAATTTAGTAACCACTGTGAATTATTCAGAAACTTCTACAAATAATTCTGTATTTAACACAAATTTTACAGTAACCACTATGAATTATTCAGTAATCACTTTCAATTATTCAGCAACTACTTAACTATGCAACTATTATTATTTAGTAACAACTATGGATTACACAGTAAGCACTATGAATTTTTCAGTAGAGCCATTGTACTAATATGTGGAAACCACTATGAATTATTTAGTAACCACTGTGAATTATTTAGTAACTACTATGATTTTTTTTATTTTAAATCTAACATAAATTTCACAATTATGCCTTGTAATGATTTAGTAACTACTACAAGTTATACAGTGACCAATATGAACTACTCAAAAAACTACTACAAATAATTTAGTATTCCAAAAATGTTACAGTAACCACTATGAATTATTTAGTAACAGCTTTTTTATCCAAATACTGCTGTGAATTATTCAGTAATAAAAGGATATATGAAACTCTACTAGTTAAACGGGGCTGAAAACACTGACAAACGTAAACAACAGGTATGAATATAGCAAAACCAAGTAAAACATTACATTTGTTGTTGTGCCTTTTATGATGGAAGGTGAAATAAGATCTGATCACAGTGGGAGAAAAATATCTATGTGGGTCTACAATAAAAACAAAGGGTTAACACACTTAATACTGAACTCAATTTTATAAATTGGGATAGAGGCTTTGGTTGAATACGTACTACTGTGTAAAAGTCTGAGGCACCTGAGGTGATTGATTGAAAGCCTTTATCTGATCAATAAGTGTATTTCCACCAAATATCATTAGAATAGATGTAAATAATCATACATACAATACAAAGTAACATGAATATCTTATTGTGAGAGAAGTAGATCAGATCTTGAGCTCTAGTTTGAAGAACAATGTTAGGTTCCAGATTTCTCCTGGACGCCCCAGACATTGTATGAATGTGTTCAGTTCCTTCAGCAGCAATCTTGATTTAGCTTAATGAAGTACTGAGCAGTCAAAGCAGGTATTAGATGAGAACTGTAACTGTAAGAGGCTTGGAAAGGGTTAAATAAACACACTGATATATGGAAAAGCACTACTTACTCTATTAATACTGTTTAAATATAAAGAAATGTGTTTTGCTAAGTAAATAAAAGCTTCTTGTCTAAAAAAATTGCATTTTAATTATAATAATGTCCCCAAAATTCCTAAAACTTATGCACAGTACTGTATGTGTTCTACTTTTTTGCATAACTTGTAAATAATGACCACTCTGACTGGAAATTAAAGAGATGCTATTACGAACGGATGCTTTTTGACTTTTGCACAACAACATTATGGAAGTCATATGAATTATTTATTAACTATTTGTACGTTATGTAGTTGAAAAGCTAAAGTGTGGGTCAAAACGCAGGTCCAAGTGGCTTAAGGGGTTAAGAAGGCATGTACGACAGACCCCAAAAGTCAATGGCGCTAACATGAAGTACGACACAGCGGCCATTCAGGCGATGGTAATAAGCGCTCTGCCGCGAGTGCCGCCATCAAACGCTCCTTTGTGGTCCCCTCCATTGTTGAGACGGACACATGCATGTTGTAGATGTGCATACATTCCAGACCCTTTTTTTTTGTCCCCTCTCACTCTATAGGTTGCACTCGTTTGTAATAGAGGCCCCCCCTCCTTCCTTCCTGTCTCCGTTACTCTGCGGCCAGAGCTCAGGGATGGCGAACAGGCAGCTGTTGTGCCTAAGGGCCCCTCAGGCTCTGTTATCTGAAACCCACCTGCCACTCCCACCGTCACCCCCCACCCCCTCACTCACCACGCAGAGAGGCCCTCAACCAACAGGAGCTGGAGCTTTTCCCGCCTAAAAGTTTTAGCCTAAAGAAAGCCATATGAGGTCCGCAAGACAAGGGGGGAGGGGTGAGAAGCATCAGCATGGACACGCTGTTCCCTAATTCAATCCCCCCCCCCCCTCCCTCCACGACGCTGAGCTGCGGTTTTTAGGGAAGAGAAATTATCTAGGTCAAAAAGCCAGCAGTCATAACACAAATGGCAAGAAACTGCAGCATATGCATGACAGAGCATGCATTAGATGTTACCTGGATTCAATGCAATGCATATTTTCTGGTTTATAATGTCCATAGTATGTTTCCCCGACCGCATGTTTGGCTCTGCAGTCAAGACAGGGGTTCCAGGAATCTCAGATCCCATAAATCTAAGCCCTAACCTCTTATCATCGTCCAACGGCAGCCAAACACTTATGGCCGAGCATAATCTACGATTCTTTTATTCTGTTTCATTCACCACACGGGACGATCGGCCTGCACCGATGATGGCCAAAGTGTGGCTTAGCTGAGATTTGAGGAGATATCGTTTGGCAAATCAGAAGATCAGGCTCTATCCAGCGGTGGAGCCACCCCCTCATCCAAAACGTAAGTCAGCAAAAGCCTGCCGAAACTAGGCTAGCACATTAAAAAAAAAAAAAAAGAGAGAGAAAATAGGAAACAGCGACCACCAGAGAGGCCAGAGGGACACATCTTGCATTTCATGGCATGGCAGCAGGTGGAAACTGACATTTTCATGATTTCGTTCACTGGCCGCCCCGCAAAAAACCACATAACCAGTCCTCCGAAGTCTATCCCTGAGCTGTACCTCATATTTTTTGGCCAACAGTGTCACATAATCTCAGTGATCTCAACCAGCACCTCCTCCTGTCCTGCCATGTCCACATGTTTGCATCCCCCCTTTTGTGGGCTGTGTGTCCAAACCCTGCTGTGCACACCATGAGCACACAGAAACGAGTTTTGGTCCATTTTACGTGTTTATAATACAGAAAAATCATATTTTTCGTGTAAAAAAGGACCCAGCGTCGATTTTCACCTTCCTTCTCCTCCTCCTCCTTCTCCTCAACATCATCCGGGGGACATGTTGGTCCCCACAAATGGCTGAATACAAACAAACACAGGTCCAACGCTGAAACAGAACCTTGTTTTATATATATTTATATATACATAATATGTGAATTACATACTTAACGTTTTGAAAAATATAAGGTTACGATTCTAGTTCGAAAGCCATATTTGTGTTCGACCGGGGTCTTCTTTTCTTTTCTCCCCCCTCGACTCATTGCCGAAACAAATAACGCTGTCTTGATTGACGCGCGGGCCGGCCAATCAGGTCGCGCTGCTTTGATTTGAAATCCATCCGCTGCCAATCAGCGGGCGGAGGAGGCGGAGGAGGGGGCGGGACCAGCGTTCCCGAGGCTGCTGGGGCTAGAATGAATTGAATAGCGACGAAGGGGGAGGGGAGGGGGTTAGAATCCAATCCGGTTTGAGCTAGTTTTTGTTTCGCTGGAAACATTAACGTCCTCTTACTGCCTGTGTGTGTGTGTATATGTGTATGTGTGAATGTTTTAGCTGGATCTTGCCATTTTTTACCCCCAATTTTCACATTTGTGTCCTCCTCGGAGCTTAATTTTCGTCAAAGAAGCCAGAAAGCAGCAGCCATGCCCAAGAGGAGCAAAGTAAGTAGCACGCTTGGTTTGTTGTTCTTGGATTAAAGCTAACAGCTAGCTGGCGTTAAAACACGAATTTGCACAATAGATGTTGGATATTTGTGCTCTTTTGCATTCGTGTATGTGTCCAAAGCGTCGTGTGTGCTTGCAGGAGCAGGTTTAAGTGCTGTGATTTGAACGAGTTCCTATTCCCAGCTTCTTGTTCGCATCTCTCCGTTCCACCTTAAATGGTGCAGCAGTTACATGTAACTGCTGCACCATTTAAGGTGGAACGGAGAGATGCGAATAAGAAACCGCGAAAAGCTTCCTGTGAATTAACAAGTAAGCTGCAGAGATTTTTGCTGTCGCTCTAAATGAACACCTCACGTCCGTATTTCTTCTTTCAGTCCACAAAAATAGGGTTTTAAACGACGAATTGTAACGTTAGCATTATAACGCTTACTGTTTACAAATGTATGGACACGGCCAGACAAAGGGGTGGATCTACTTTCCGTCCTGCAACACTTCAGTGGCGATAAACAGTAGTGCTTGTTTTGCACAATGCATGGTCGTTTTTTTTTCTTTTCTTCTCTTCTCTTCTCCCTCGACTGAAATGCATTCATGTGTGTGCATTCGTGTTATTTCTCGACGTTCGGGGGAGGCGGGTCGTGCAAACGCGAGGTCGTGCAATGGCGATCTGTGGTACATTGTGGCGCCGCTGGCGTTTCCAGCTCTTCTCGCAGATCTTCTTGCCCTTATCATGGGGGCTGTGCACGACGGTGCAGTGCAAAAAAAAAAAGAAAAAAAAGAAGTCCTTAGTCGCAGGGCAGATTTCCTGGGCCTGGATAGATCTTCATTTATATCTGATGATTGTGTGGTGTGTTTGGAAAGGGGGGCGGGGCGCACTGTGCTGCCCTCCTCTGCATGGGACCCAATACAGGCCATGGCAGGCATGAGGAGCAACACATTACGTTTTTAGACTTGGGGGGAGGGGGCGAGACTTTTTTTTTTTTTTTTTTTACATCACCAGGCACCAGATGGACGACTTCTGATTTTTTTTTGTAGCTCAGAATTTATTTATTTATTTATATATTTTTTTCCCTCCAAAAAAACTAATCAGAGTGACTTTTATTTTGCAGGCGAGCAATGACACTGAAGCCAGTGAGGTAAGTTGCATCTCATTGGCTAACAGTACTTGCGTGTATTTAAAGGCATAGTTATGTTTGTTTGCTTGCTTGCTTGTTTGTTTATACTTTGTTTATGTGCCTTCCAGCCTAAAAGGAGATCGGCCAGACTGGTGAACGTAAGTGTAAGGCAACATTTTTTTTTAGTTTTTTATTTTAAAAAATTCCAATGTGCAAAACTAACTATTTACAAGTTTTGTGCATTGATTAATTTATGTTGTAAGCTTTTTTTTGTGTTTATTTGTTTATTTATTTATGTATTTCAGAAACCAGCACCTCCAAAGGCAGAGCCCAAGCCAAAGGCGAAGGTATTTTTACTTTGTAGAGATTTTAATTAATAATTAATAAACAATTAATTGATTTATTTAATTACTCCACATTTAGTATATACATACACACACAAGTTTTAGCTAATAGCAGAATCACATTTTATTAATATGCACACTCTGTTTAATAGATAAGATGTATATTCATTCGAATTAGACATATATAATTTTTATTTATTTATTATTATTTTTTCTTTTTTTAATAATCATAAAAACTAAGTGCAAAGTAAAAATTGACCTATTATCAACTCACAAGTCACTGTACAGGAGAAAGAAAATCAGATTAAAGTAACAATAATGAAAACTAAGTATTCAGAGGTGGTTGGTGGTGCACTTCAGTCATTGGCAAATGATGGATAAAGAAGAAGGGTTGTCATTATTTATAAAATATTAAAAGTCAATTGAATGCATTCAAAGTTTGTTATAATAATTATTTGTTATATATAAACCTATAGGAGAAATAAAAAAAAACTTGTTTACAACTTGTAATGTTTTTTTTATTTCTCCTATTTCTGACCTGCATGGTAATTCCTGCAACCTACCGCATGCATAAACTTGTTATTAATGCGTTATTATTATTATTGTGTGTCACACAGAAGGCACCTGCCAAACCCAAGAAAACTAAGGAGCCTGAAAAGCCCAAGGAGGAGGAGAAGAAGGAGGAAGTCCCTGCCGAGAACGGCGAGGCCAAATCCGAGGAGGAGGTATAGTAACCCACCCTTCCTGTGATGAAAATAAAATCGTGTTCACGTCAGTGGTTTAACACTCGTGTGTGTATCTTTCAGGCACCAGCGTCAGAAGAGTCTGACGAGAAGGACAACGCGGCAGAATAACAAGCGCTCCGCCGCCGCCGCCACCTCTCACCAGTGCTCCCTGTACCTCTTTTCTTGTACAATTCAGGGGAATATTTTTATCTACTATTTTCTAAAAGGCAGGTTTTTTAGTAGTTTGATTGTAGAGACACATTTTTTATGAAAGAAAAGATACATTTTGAGAGGGATTTCATCGCATCCCACATTTTTACATCTCCAGAAACAGTTATTGTCATTGCAAGTGTCAGTTTTTTTGTTTTCCTTTTCGCTCTTTCTTTCTCTCTTTCGTTCTCTCTTTCTTTCTTCTGTTCAAAGTGGGAGGGAGTGGGGCAGCAGGTTGTAACGCCATGTAACGCCGGCAGGCATGCCGTTCACGCGAGACAGCTGGACAACTTTTCTTCGAGCTCGCCCGAATGACTTACATTCCATCGGCTCTATGAGGGATTGAAAATTGTTTTTGTCCGTTTGTTTTTGTTTTGTTTTCGTAACCTGTAATGTATGTGTGCGTGTCGGGGGAGGGGGCTGTGAATTACTCATTCTTTTATTGTTTATAATGAGAAAGATTACCTGTAGAATGTTTGTAAGCTGTGCTCCATATGTTAACTCTTGTACCGATGCAGTTTTCTTTTAACCATTCTGCTTAATAAACCTTCTCTAGTACTGGAGTTTTCCACGTCAGGCCTGTGCATTGCGTGTATTGATTATTATTTTTTCTTTTTTTCGTTTCGTTGCGTTTCGTTTCGTCTCGCCTGTGATAGCACCACGATAGATTTGTATAGCAGCTGTGGAAAAAAAAAAAAAGAAAACAAGAAAAGAAAGGATTTTCTGACTTTATATGCAGTGTGTTATGGTACATTGTCCAGACGGTGAACGTGGAACATAAGTGTCTTTAGCGAAGATAACGTTTGTCCCAAAAAAAAGAAAAAAAATGGAGTAAATAAATCAAATAACACCTTCGAGGCACTAAAACCTCCCTCTTCGGGCGCTCGGATCAAGTGTAAGATCTATTGAACTGTACAGCACTCATACCAGCAGTAGCAATATTCTTGTGCAAGTACAAATGTACAGTTTTTCTTTTCTCGATCATTGTTTATAGATGTATCTCTGTGTATTGTTTGGTTAAAACGAGCCAATAAAAATTGGTTGTGACACTCGTTTCCACCTTCTGATGTTTTCCCACTCGGGCGGCCCGGCCGCGGCCTGAAACAGATGGTTTGCGCTTTGATTTACAGCCTTTAAAAAGTTATTGTTTGGGCCATCTGTGCAGTAGCTCCACTTATCAACAATCACTGTTTAGAAAGGGATGTTACGTGTACCGTAATGCAAGTGCAGTGACAGACTTAGCTTATTGTTCAATAACTACATGAAAACGGAGCTATTCTGTTATTATTACTTGATAATAAACTTGTTCTGTTAAGTTTTAGACACTTGGGGACTATATTATATTTAAAGAATCCATTATTTTTAGAACAGAAAGCTTTTATTTACTTAGTACACACTTTATCATTAAAATATTAGACAGTATTAATAGAGTAAGTAGTGCTTTTACATGTCAGTGTGTTTATTTAACCCTTTCCAAGCTTCTTCTATAAACAACCCAGTATTATTTACAGTTTTCATCTAATACCTGCTTTGACTGCTCAGTACTTCATTAAGCTAAATCAAGATTTGCTGCTGAAGGAACTGAACACATTCGTACAATGTCTGGGGCGTCCAGGAGAAATCTGGAACTACACTTAGTTCTTCAAACTGGATCAAGATCTGATCTACTTCTCTCACAATAACATATTCATGTTTGTATTGTATGTAGGATTATTTACATCTGTTCTAATCAGATCTGCTGATCTTACTGGTCAGATACGGACTTAAACTATCAGCTCAGGTGCTATAACTTTTGCACAAACCACATTTTAGGGTTCTGGATCTTACATTCAGTAAGTAAACAATAAGTGTGTATTCAAATGGTAAGGCAAAAAGCAATGTTCTAGGTAGTGTAAAGGTGGATGTCTGGTTTTCATCACCACCACTGAGAAAAGTGAGTCTCTCTAAGTTCCTGGAGAACATAATTTTGCAGAAAGTTTGAAAAAATGGGTGGAATTCTCCTTCTGTCAACAGTCTTTCCATCTGCACAGTACGTGTTATTACTAAATAAAATAACAGCTGTTATTACAGCAACACCCAATTACACACTGACCAGCCTCACCATTAAAACCACTTCCTTCTGTCCACTGTATCAGCTCCACTGACCATACAGGAGCTCCACTTACAGACTGTAGTTCATCTGATTCTCTGTATACTTTATTACTCTGTTCTTTAATGATCAGGACCCCCACAGGACCACCACAGAGCAGATACTATTAGGCAGGTGGATCATTCTCAGCACTGCAGTGACACTGACGTGGTGCTGGTGTGAGTGGATCAGACACAGCAGTGTCACTGCTGGACTGAGAATCGTCCCCCAGCCAAAACTATCCAGACAGCAGTGTCCTGTGGGCGGCGTCCTGTGTCCACTGATGAAGAACTAGAGGAACACAAACTGTGCAGCAGCAGATGAGCTACTGTCTCTGACTTTACATCTACAAGGTGGACCAGCAAGTAGTAGGAGTGTCTAATAGAGTGGACAGTGAGTGGACACAGTGTTTAAACACTCCAGCAGCACTGCTGTGTCTGATCCACTCACACAAGCACCACGTCAGTGTCACTGCAGTGCTGAGAATGACCCAACAACCAAATAAAACATGCTCTGTGGTGGTCCTGTGGGGGTCCTGATCATTAAAGAACAGAGTAATAAAGTATACAGAGAATCAGATGAACTACAGTCTGTAAGTGGAGCTCCTGTATGGTCAGCAGATATAAAAGGGAGTAAACATATTGTCACTGTTAGCATGTTAACTAAATCTGTGACATCACAAAACTGACAGGGAAGCTGGTGCTGTGAAAGAAAGATAAAAGGTTTTGTCCCCAGCGACACAAAAACAGATACGAGTGCAAAGTGTAATCAGATTCCACTGAAAGAGTGCTGTAACGTGTTATTACAGGCCTATGCTGTGTTATTACGCTGGAATAAGTGGTTCTATAAAAGCAGCGTCACAAAGCAGGATTAGCCGAATGTTTGTGTATGTGATTAAAGGGCTGCAGATGTTTATTCTGTGAACGTCTGTCTTTTCTTGACTTATCTGAAATCAAAGTGTTGTAAAAATCACCCGCCGATAAGACCTGCAGCCTCGGGAGCGTTATCATTACAACCTTATCTTAAAGACTGAGGTGTATGGCAGAACAGAAAGGCTCGAGTGGGTCTTTCTGAGCAGGACGTGATTAAGAACAGTGGAGAACAGCTCAGCAAGATCACCAGATGAGAAGCACTCTGAGAAACAAAAGCTGTTTAGATATTCCAATAATAGATTTTTAAAATCCACAATTTCTTTACACAGTTCAGGTAATAAGATGTGAACTTTTTCACAGTGGTAATGAATAGAACCAGACGTTTAATCACATGTAACTGTAACACCACCTTCACCTACCTGTGTACAGGTAAACTATAACACTACCTTCACCTACCTGTGTACAGGTAAACTGTAACACTACCTTCACCTACCTGTGTACAGGTAAACTGTAACACTACCTTCACCTACCTGTGTACAGGTAAACTGTAACACTACCTTCACCTACCTGTGTACAGGTAAACTATAACACTACCTTCACCTACCTGTGTACAGGTAAACTGTAACACTACCTTCACCTACCTGTGTACATGAAAACTGTAACACTACCTTCACCTACCTGTGTACAGGTAAACTGTAATACTACCTTCACCTACCTGTGTACAGGTAAACTGTAACACTACCTTCATCTACCTGTGTACAGAATAACTGTAACACTACCTTCACCCACCTGTGTACAGGTAAACTGTAACACTACCTTCATCTACCTGTGTACAGAATAACTGTAACACTACCTTCACCCACCTGTGTACAGGTAAACTGTAACACTACCTTCATCTACCTGTGTACAGAATAACTGTAACACTACCTTCACCCACCTGTGTACAGGTAAACTGTAACACTACCTTCATCTACCTGTGTACAGAATAACTGTAACACTACCTTCACCTACCTGTGTACATGAAAACTGTAACACTACCTTCACCTACCTGTGTACAGGTGAACTGTAACACTACCTTCACCTACCTGTGTACATGAAAACTGTAACACTACCTTCACCTACCTGTGTACAGGTAAACTGTAACACTACCTTCACCTACCTGTGTACAGGTAAACTGTAACACTACCTTCACCTACTTGTGTACAGGTAAACTGTAACACTACCTTCACCTACCTGTGTACAGGTAAACTGTAACACTACCTTCACCTACCTGTGTACAGATAAACTGTAACACTACCTTCACCTACCTGTGTACAGGTAAACTGTAACACTACCTTCACCTACCTGTATACACGTCAACTGTAACACTACCTTCACCTACTTGTGTACAGATAAACTGTAACACTACCTTCACCTACCTGTGTACAGGTAAACTGTAACACTACCTTCGCCTACCTGTGTACAGGTAAACTGTAACACTACCTTCGCCTACCTGTATACACGTCAACTGTAACACTACCTTCACCTACTTGTGTACAGATAAACTATAACACTACCTTCACCTACCTGTGTACAGGTAAACTGTAACACTACTTTCACCTACCTGTGTACAGGTAAACTGCAACACTACTTTCGCCTACCTGTGTACAGGTAAACTGTAACACTACCTTCGCCTACCTGTATACATGTAAACTGTAACACTACCTTCGCCTACCTGTATACACGTCAACTGTAACACTACCTTCACCTACTTGTGTACAGATAAACTGTAACACTACCTTCACCTACCTGTGTACAGGTAAACTGTAACACTACTTTCACCTACCTGTGTACAGGTAAACTGTAACACTACCTTCACCTACCTGTGTACAGAGAAACTGTAACACTATCTTCACCTACCTGTGTACAGGTAAACTGTAACACTACCTTCACCTACCTGTGTACAGGTAAACTGTAACACTACCTTCACCTACCTGTGTACAGGTAAACTGTAACACTACCTTCACCTACCTGTGTACAGGTAAACTGCAACACTACTTTCGCCTACCTGTGTACAGGTAAACTGTAACACTACCTTCGCCTACCTGTATACATGTAAACTGTAACACTACCTTCACCTACCTGTGTACAGATAAACTGTAACACTACCTTCACCTACCTGTGTACAGGTAAACTGTAACACTACCTTCACCTACCTGTATACACGTCAACTGTAACACTACCTTCACCTACTTGTGTACAGATAAACTGTAACACTACCTTCACCTACCTGTGTACAGGTAAACTGTAACACTACCTTCGCCTACCTGTGTACAGGTAAACTGTAACACTACCTTCGCCTACCTGTATACACGTCAACTGTAACACTACCTTCACCTACTTGTGTACAGATAAACTATAACACTACCTTCACCTACCTGTGTACAGGTAAACTGTAACACTACTTTCACCTACCTGTGTACAGGTAAACTGCAACACTACTTTCGCCTACCTGTGTACAGGTAAACTGTAACACTACCTTCGCCTACCTGTATACATGTAAACTGTAACACTACCTTCGCCTACCTGTATACACGTCAACTGTAACACTACCTTCACCTACTTGTGTACAGATAAACTGTAACACTACCTTCACCTACCTGTGTACAGGTAAACTGTAACACTACTTTCACCTACCTGTGTACAGGTAAACTGTAACACTACCTTCACCTACCTGTGTACAGAGAAACTGTAACACTATCTTCACCTACCTGTGTACAGGTAAACTGTAACACTACCTTCACCTACCTGTGTACAGGTAAACTGTAACACTACCTTCACCTACCTGTGTACAGGTAAACTGTAACACTACCTTCACCTACCTGTGTACAGGTAAACTGCAACACTACTTTCGCCTACCTGTGTACAGGTAAACTGTAACACTACCTTCGCCTACCTGTATACATGTAAACTGTAACACTACCTTCGCCTACCTGTATACACGTAAACTATAACACTACCTTCGCCTACCTGTATACACGTAAACTGTAACACTACCTTCGCCTACCTGTGTACAGGTAAACTGTAACACTACCTTCGCCTACCTGTGTACAGGCAAACTGTAACACTACTTTCACCTACCTGTGTACAGGTAAACTGTAACACTACCTTCACCTACCTGTGTACAGGTAAACTGTAACACTACCTTCACCTACCTGTGTACAGAGAAACTGTGACACTACTTTCACCTACCTGTGTACAGCTAAACTGTAACACTACCTTCACCTACCTGTGTACAGGTAAACTGTAACACTAACTTCACCCACCTGTGTACAGGTCAACTGTAACACTACCTTCATCTACCTGTGTACAGATAAACTGTAACACTACCTTCATCTACCTGTGTACAGGTAAACTGTAACACTACCTTCATCTACCTGTGTACATGTCAACTGTAACACTACCTTCACCTACCTGTGTACATGTAAACTGTAAAACTACCTTCACCTAAACTGTAACACTACCTTCACCTACCTGTGTACAGGTAAACTGTAACACTAACTTCACCCACCTGTGTACAGGTCAACTGTAACACTACCTTCATCTACCTGTGTACATGTAAACTGTAAAACTACCTTCACCTACTTGTGTACAGGTAAACTGTAACACTACCTTCACCTACCTGTGTACAGGTAAACTGTAACACTACCTTCACCTACCTGTGTACAGGTAAACTGTAACACTACCTTCACCTACTTGTGTACAGGTAAACTGTAACACTACCTTCACCTACCTGTGTACAGGTAAACTGTAACACTACCTTCACCTACCTGTGTACAGGTAAACTGTAACACTACCTTCACCTACTTGTGTACAGGTAAACTGTAACACTACCTTCGCCTACCTGTGTACAGGTAAACTGTAACACTACCTTCACCTACCTGTGTACATGTAAACTGTAACACTACCTTCATCTACCTGTATACACGTCAACTGTAACACTACCTTCACCTACTTGTGTACAGATAAACTGTAACACTACCCTCACCTACCTGTGTACAGGTAAACTGTAACACTACTTTCACCTACCTGTGTACAGGTAAATTGTAACACTACCTTCACCTACCTGTGTACAGAGAAACTGTAACACTACCTTCACCTACCTGTGTACAGGTAAACTGTAACACTACTTTCACCTACCTGTGTACAGGTAAACTGTAACACTACCTTCACCTACCTGTGTACAGGTAAACTGTAACACTACCTTCACCTACCTGTGTACAGGTAAACTGTAACACTACCTTCACCTACCTGTGTACAGGTAAACTGTAACACTACCTTCACCTACCTGTGTACAGGTAAACTGCAACACTACTTTCACCTACCTGTGTACAGGTAAACTGTAACACTACCTTCGCCTACCTGTATACATGTAAACTGTAACACTACCTTCGCCTACCTGTGTACAGGTAAACTGTAACACTACCTTCGCCTACCTGTGTACAGGCAAACTGTAACACTACTTTCACCTACCTGTGTACAGGTAAACTGTAACACTACCTTCACCTACCTGTGTGCAGGTAAACTGTAACACTACCTTCACCTACCTGTGTACAGGTAAACTGTAACACTACCTTCACCTACCTGTGTACAGGTAAACTGCAACACTACTTTCGCCTACCTGTGTACAGGTAAACTGTAACACTACCTTCGCCTACCTGTATACATGTAAACTGTAACACTACCTTCGCCTACCTGTATACACGTAAACTATAACACTACCTTCGCCTACCTGTATACACGTAAACTGTAACACTACCTTCGCCTACCTGTGTACAGGTAAACTGTAACACTACCTTCGCCTACCTGTGTACAGGCAAACTGTAACACTACTTTCACCTACCTGTGTACAGGTAAACTGTAACACTACCTTCACCTACCTGTGTACAGGTAAACTGTAACACTACCTTCACCTACCTGTGTACAGAGAAACTGTGACACTACTTTCACCTACCTGTGTACAGCTAAACTGTAACACTACCTTCACCTACCTGTGTACAGGTAAACTGTAACACTAACTTCACCCACCTGTGTACAGGTCAACTGTAACACTACCTTCATCTACCTGTGTACAGATAAACTGTAACACTACCTTCATCTACCTGTGTACAGGTAAACTGTAACACTACCTTCATCTACCTGTGTACATGTCAACTGTAACACTACCTTCACCTACCTGTGTACATGTAAACTGTAAAACTACCTTCACCTAAACTGTAACACTACCTTCACCTACCTGTGTACAGGTAAACTGTAACACTAACTTCACCCACCTGTGTACAGGTCAACTGTAACACTACCTTCATCTACCTGTGTACATGTAAACTGTAAAACTACCTTCACCTACTTGTGTACAGGTAAACTGTAACACTACCTTCACCTACCTGTGTACAGGTAAACTGTAACACTACCTTCACCTACCTGTGTACAGGTAAACTGTAACACTACCTTCACCTACTTGTGTACAGGTAAACTGTAACACTACCTTCACCTACCTGTGTACAGGTAAACTGTAACACTACCTTCACCTACCTGTGTACAGGTAAACTGTAACACTACCTTCACCTACTTGTGTACAGGTAAACTGTAACACTACCTTCGCCTACCTGTGTACAGGTAAACTGTAACACTACCTTCACCTACCTGTGTACATGTAAACTGTAACACTACCTTCATCTACCTGTATACACGTCAACTGTAACACTACCTTCACCTACTTGTGTACAGATAAACTGTAACACTACCTTCACCTACCTGTGTACAGGTAAACTGTAACACTACTTTCACCTACCTGTGTACAGGTAAATTGTAACACTACCTTCACCTACCTGTGTACAGAGAAACTGTAACACTACCTTCACCTACCTGTGTACAGGTAAACTGTAACACTACTTTCACCTACCTGTGTACAGGTAAACTGTAACACTACCTTCACCTACCTGTGTACAGGTAAACTGTAACACTACCTTCACCTACCTGTGTACAGGTAAACTGTAACACTACCTTCACCTACCTGTGTACAGGTAAACTGTAACACTACCTTCACCTACCTGTGTACAGGTAAACTGCAACACTACTTTCACCTACCTGTGTACAGGTAAACTGTAACACTACCTTCGCCTACCTGTATACATGTAAACTGTAACACTACCTTCGCCTACCTGTGTACAGGTAAACTGTAACACTACCTTCGCCTACCTGTGTACAGGCAAACTGTAACACTACTTTCACCTACCTGTGTACAGGTAAACTGTAACACTACCTTCACCTACCTGTGTGCAGGTAAACTGTAACACTACCTTCACCTACCTGTGTACAGAGAAACTGTAACACTACTTTCACCTACCTGTGTACAGCTAAACTGTAACACTACCTTCACCTACCTGTGTACAGGTAAACTGTAACACTACCTTCACCTAAACTGTAACACTACCTTCACCTACCTGTGTACAGGTAAACTGTAACACTAACTTCACCCACCTGTGTACAGGTCAACTGTAACACTACCTTCATCTACCTGTGTACAGATAAACTGTAACACTACCTTCACCTACCTGTGTACATGTAAACTGTAAAACTACCTTCACCTAAACTGTAACACTACCTTCACCTACCTGTGTACAGGTAAACTGTAACACTAACTTCACCCACCTGTGTACAGGTAAACTGTAACACTACCTTCATCTACCTGTGTACAGATAAACTGTAAAACTACCTTCACCTACTTGTGTACAGGTAAACTGTAACACTACCTTCACCTACCTGTGTACAGGTAAACTGTAACACTACCTTCACCTACCTGTGTACAGGTAAACTGTAACACTACCTTCACCTACTTGTGTACAGGTAAACTGTAACACTACCTTCGCCTACCTGTGTACAGGTAAACTGTAACACTACCTTCACCTACCTGTGTACATGTAAACTGTAACACTACCTTCATCTACCTGTATACACGTCAACTGTAACACTACCTTCACCTACTTGTGTACAGATAAACTGTAACACTACCTTCACCTACCTGTGTACAGGTAAACTGTAACACTACTTTCACCTACCTGTGTACAGGTAAATTGTAACACTACCTTCACCTACCTGTGTACAGAGAAACTGTAACACTACCTTCACCTACCTGTGTACAGGTAAACTGTAACACTACTTTCACCTACCTGTGTACAGGTAAACTGTAACACTACCTTCACCTACCTGTGTACAGGTAAACTGTAACACTACCTTCACCTACCTGTGTACAGGTAAACTGTAACACTACCTTCACCTACCTGTGTACAGGTAAACTGCAACACTACTTTCACCTACCTGTGTACAGGTAAACTGTAACACTACCTTCGCCTACCTGTATACATGTAAACTGTAACACTACCTTCGCCTACCTGTGTACAGGTAAACTGTAACACTACCTTCACCTACCTGTGTACAGAGAAACTGTAACACTACCTTCACCTACCTGTGTACAGGTAAACTGTAACACTACTTTCACCTACCTGTGTACAGGTAAACTGTAACACTACCTTCACCTACCTGTGTACAGGTAAACTGTAACACTACCTTCACCTACCTGTGTACAGGTAAACTGTAACACTACCTTCACCTACCTGTGTACAGGTAAACTGCAACACTACTTTCACCTACCTGTGTACAGGTAAACTGTAACACTACCTTCGCCTACCTGTATACATGTAAACTGTAACACTACTTTCACCTACCTGTGTACAGGTAAACTGTAACACTACCTTCGCCTACCTGTGTACAGGCAAACTGTAACACTACTTTCACCTACCTGTGTACAGGTAAACTGTAACACTACCTTCACCTACCTGTGTGCAGGTAAACTGTAACACTACCTTCACCTACCTGTGTACAGAGAAACTGTAACACTACTTTCACCTACCTGTGTACAGCTAAACTGTAACACTACCTTCACCTACCTGTGTACAGGTAAACTGTAACACTACCTTCACCTAAACTGTAACACTACCTTCACCTACCTGTGTACAGGTAAACTGTAACACTAACTTCACCCACCTGTGTACAGGTCAACTGTAACACTACCTTCATCTACCTGTGTACAGATAAACTGTAACACTACCTTCACCTACCTGTGTACATGTAAACTGTAAAACTACCTTCACCTAAACTGTAACACTACCTTCACCTACCTGTGTACAGGTAAACTGTAACACTAACTTCACCCACCTGTGTACAGGTAAACTGTAACACTACCTTCATCTACCTGTGTACAGATAAACTGTAAAACTACCTTCACCTACTTGTGTACAGGTAAACTGTAACACTACCTTCACCTACCTGTGTACAGGTAAACTGTAACACTACCTTCACCTACCTGTGTACAGGTAAACTGTAACACTACCTTCACCTACTTGTGTACAGGTAAACTGTAACACTACCTTCGCCTACCTGTGTACAGGTAAACTGTAACACTACCTTCACCTACCTGTGTACAGGTAAACTGTAACACTACCTTCACCTACCTGTGTACAGGTAAACTATAACACTACCTTCACCTACCTGTGTACAGGTAAACTATAACACTACCTTCACCTACCTGTGTACAAGGTCAGTTATTAATGGTGTTGGAATTATTTTATATAGGCACATACTGAGTTTCAACCCCGCCCAGGTTCAGGAGCACTGCCCAAGTCTGGCTAATCCCAACCTTAGGCCACAATCTCTGTTGAGGTTGAGGTTGAGTTTAGTTTAGGACTGGCTCTAACTGGATATCATCACTGTCCAATGAAAAACAAGATCTCCAACATTCCAACCTTAAAGAACAGAACAAAAACCTTCTTTACTGTTAATGGAAGTCAATGAAAGTCATGTTTTTTCTTTGGGCAGACCTCAATATCTCAGCCTTCTTTATGGCCTGTGAGAGAATCTACCAGTTTAGTCCAGCCCAGAGTCTCTCAGCTCCAGTGCTTCAGTCCAGCTGCACAGTTTTTGAGCTAAAACAGGTTTTATTGCAGGAAAACACAAACCTGTGTAGTGCTGGACTGAAGGCTGCTGTTCGTCATGGAGCACCTAAAGGCACCAAACTAATCCCCAAGTCCTCATTACATCAGCTTACCACAGATAAACACAGCTACGAAACCGCAGATGTGGTCAAATATTACAAAAAGTCGTTTCGTTTAATCGATATCGATGTATTTCTTATTTATTTACTTTTATTCGGACTTTTATTTGATATCCAGGAAATCCCTGCGACATCATCATGGTTGCCAGATTCCCGTTTTTCGATCTTTTTTGGGAAAACAATGATATAGAAAGAAAACTCACAGCAAAAAGAGACATTAAATGCTTATTAACTGTATATTTTCACCCTCAACCACCTGAATGTAACCAGTAACGTTAAGATGAACGGAGCAAATCGCAATAATACAACAAGCCCAATTAACTATGGAGCTAACGTTAGCCACCACAGCCGCTACAAGCTTAAACGTTAATGCTGAAGATTTTTTATCATCTTCTTCACGTTATGCAGATAATAAAGGGTTTAAGAAACAACATTGAGACATTTTAGCTTCGACACGCTTGTAAAAGTGTTATTTAGACGTGTTACTACTAGGTCGGGGCAGCTTTCAGTGCGCAGGCGCAGCACAGACGAGCAAAAAAACGGTGTGGTGAATTTACTTAATTTAACTGTTACAAGCCAACAAATCACTAAAAGCGGTATTTACTTTGTTTTCCCACAAAAACGACTGAGCTGCCCGTTTCACAGACGTTTTGGGGGGTAATTTATTTGTGGAGTGGTCGAGCTCAGCTCTCCTGCCGGATTCCAGGTTGCGCAACGCGAAGCACTCTGGGAAATGTAGTTTCTGGTGAAGCGCGGTCGTATGGGGCCCCCTGGCGTTGGGGCAGTGGAGGTTTTTGACCAGCTGTCTGACTGCTTATGCAAAGGGCAGCACTTATATATATATTAGCATTAGCACATACACAGCATGTGGTTGCATAAAGGGGACATGAAAGGGGAATTCCACCCATTTTTAAATATTTCTGATTATTTAATTACTTTAAGTTCCTTCAGTATAAGAAACACACTGACTCTGATTTCTTTACAGTGGTGGTGATGGGAACCAGGGGTCACCGTGTCTACCACTACCAATAGAGACATATGTTCTTATTAGAACCCTGTGAACGTACATGTGTCTTCTGCGCCTTAAATAAATATTTAAAACAATTTTAATGCCAAAATCTTCTCAAAACCATCTTAAAACAAAGTCTCAGGTGTCAGGCAGCACATTCCTACACGTTTAATACAATAACCTTCCGTGAGTGAGCTTTTAAAGGGGACGTCCACCAAATTTTTTAAAACCTATTTTAATTGATTTATTTGAATCCACCTGTGGTGTAGGATACATGCAGGGTGCTGTGAGGCAAAATAGTCCCCAAAGAAAATCTATTATTTTCATCACATATAAACACTCACTAGACACGTGTAGGTTCACTGCAGGTTCTGATAGTAAATAAAATGTTTATATTTGTGTTGTAGACATGGTGACCCCAGGTTCACCACCACTGCAAAGTCCAAGTTTGTCTGCAAAGAATCACTTCACATCCCACCAGACGGAATGACTCACAGAATGACAGTAATTCCACATCTGTAATTCAGATGTCTGGTTCCCACCTGGATTACTACTTTTAGGAATCTGGTGGACTTCCCTTTTAACTATCCATCTCTTATAATAATTATCTTTATTTATTAGAGAAGCTACATGACTTAGAAATACATTGCAGCCCCAAAACCATATACAAGATGTGCAAAGTTTGTTTACCAGCTTTCTGTGGGGAGCTTTCAGAGGCAGTAAACTCTTAAGACGTCTGGTTCCATTCATAACTAAAACAGGGTTTCATACCAAACCACTCTGAACACTGGCTGTGTGTGTCAGAATTATGTATTAATTTAGGAAAATCATTGGGACTATGTGGGTGGGCAGGAACCAGGTGTGCCACAGACATTGCACGGCACTGGTGATGCAGGCAAGGTACTCAGCGTGATACCTTTTGGACCAGTTTGGACACAGTCAGCTGCCATACTTGCTTAATCAAGCTGGATATTATGAGCAGCTTGTTAATAAAAGTGACACCCCGAGTCTGAGCCCAGAACAGAAGCGGTGACACAGAGTTGTGTTATTCTTCATAATAAAAAATTTAAAAAGTGGATAAATATAAACAAACATACCACCTCCTCGCTTCTACTGTCTGTACTGACCATATAGGAAACACTTTGTAGTTCTATACATATAGACTGTAGTTCATCTGATTCTCTGTATACTTTATTACTGTTTTTTAATGGTCAGGACCCCCACAGAGCAGGTACTATTTGGGTGGGGGATCATTCTCAGCATTGCAGTGACATGACATGCTGCTGGAGTGTTTAAACACTGTGTCCACTCTATTAGACACTCCTACTACTTGCTGGTCCACCTTGTAGATGTAAAGTCAGAGACAGTAGCTCATCTGCTGCTGCACAGTTTGTGTTCCTCTAGTTCTTCATCAGTGGACACAGGACGCCGCCCACAGGACACTGCTGTCTGGATAGTTTTGGTTGGTGGACGATTCTCAGTCCAGCAGCACTGCTGTGTCTGATCCACTACCACCACCGCCACCCCATCAGTGTCACTGCCATGCTAAGAATGATCCACCTCTATAACACCACCTGCTCTGTGGTGGTCCTGATCATTAAAGAGCTGCACGTTCAAGTACAGCCTTTTTCTATTTGACAACATCCCTTCGAACCAAACTACCTAGTTTCTGTCTATTCCCAGGTTAAGTTGGACTTCAATCGTTGGCTACTTGGCACTCCTAAAGATGGCTCAGGGATTATTTAGTAAAAGGAAATGGTTCTATTCAAAAGTTCTATATAAAATCATTTCATGGATGTTTGATAAAATGTGTCTTCAGATTGATGGAGACGGTATTGCATGTGGTTCTAAACAAAAGAACCCTATTTGGTGCTATGAAGAGCCATTTTCTATAATGCCAAGCTTGACATTGTAACAATAAGAGAAACTCAATTGCAACAAGGTTCTATACAGAACCCAGCAACCATCTAACAGTCATTTACTGTACCATTAATTTCAAGTATGCCCCAAATCTGTGGGATGTCTTTACATGGCAGGAAGCGTCCTCACCATACAAGCCATGAGACAGGATTTGCCTCAACTGTTTATAAAAAGCAGCAAACTGCCTTAACTTACAGCATCACCAAACCCAAATGACTGAATGAGGTTGAAACGGTCATCATGACATTAACCAGACACAAAGATCTTTTTTGGGTTGTTTATTTAACTATACAAAAAGACCTTAACATCTCAGAGAGGAACCTGGAATAAAAGAAAAAAGAAAGTGTGTTAAATAAAAAAACAAGACTACAAATTACACAGTAAACAGTCTGCAGTAGGACAAGGAGAAAACAATCACCTCATTACGCCTCCTTCTCTGGTGCAGCCTCATCAGTGCCCTTGGTGTTACGTGTGTAGATCACCTGGGCCCTGTGCTTTGACACTAGCTTGATCATACCTTCAGGGGGAAAAAATAAATAAAATGAGAAGAGCTTTAGATACTGAATAAATGGGAACCAAATGTATTCTGAATTAAAGTAAGCATAAGCTTGGCAGAGGCCAATATTCCAGCACCAGCAAAGTAAAGGAATATCTAAATGTACACAATCCTCCTCATCCAACAAACGAAACAATTAGACGAAGACCAGGGATGTAACACGTGCTATGTATCTTAAAGGTGGAGCATTAGATCAGCACATTTGACTTTAGCAGTGTGCTTTTATAGGTCTTCATGAACGTCGTACCACCTCAGACTAGCTGCCTAACCTTCACTACAGACTCTACTGAAATTAACATGGACTCTAGTTTACACTAACCTTCTACCTTTAACTGTCATCATTACCATGACTGTTCTTCATCTGTACTATAATTCAACTTAGTCTTGGCTCCTCCCAAGGTTTCTTCCTCCAGTTCTGTCGCCTGTGTCTTGCTCACTGGGGGGGGTTCCTATGTTTTTTTTCAATGATTTCCTTCTGTTTTATTTTATTCTTATGCTCATTTATGCTCTATTGAATTTTTCTTATCACTAAATTCCTGTAAAGCTGCTTTGTGATGACATCAGTTGTTAAAAGTGCTATACAAATAAATTTGATTTTAGTGTAAACAATAACAACCACCCCAGACTTTTACAACATACTATATTAAACTATGCATTTTGTTCATTGCTACACCCTCAGCCAAGACATGCTTACTTCAAGTTTTGCAGTCAATTTACAACCCAAATCACCCTAAAAGATATTATAGCTTCGGTGCAATCAGCAAGCTTTAGGCAGTAAAGACGTCCATCCCAAGCAACGTATTTTAAACGTGAACGACTCTTTTCACATAACATCTAGCGACCACACAGCAAGAGCATCGCCTACCTTTGCCAAGCAGTTCAAGAAGGGCTGCCCTGGCAAGGGAGCCTCTGATCTTCAGCCTCTCGGACACAACTGCAGGTGTGATGAGCTTGTAGTTAGGGACTTCCTTGTACAGCTTGTCATAGGTGGCCTTGTCGAAGAGGACCAGGTTGTTGAGCTTGTCCCTCACCTTTCCTTTGGACCACTTCTACTCCAAACAGAAGAGAGGGGTAAGAAAAGAAAGACATTTCAGAGAAGGACCCAAATACTAGTCCACAGTTCACATTCTCACCCCGACAAACATATGAACTTACACAGCAGTTAATGAACGCATCACACTAGGTGTTGGGTTATGAACCAAATAGAGAAGGTTAGTTAAGCAGTGACTTACCTTCTTTTTCGCCTTGCCTCCAGACTTGTTGACGGGATCCTTGTCCTTTTTGGACTTGCCCGAATCCTTCTTCTGCTTGCTATCCTTGGGCGGCTATAATAACAAACCATTATTAATACACATTACACAGTAATCTGATAGACACTAGTGTCAGTGTAGGATGAAGACTCAATATAGATTAGTAATAGACTGTCTTAGTCTAGTCTATAGTATTTAAGTTTTAAGATTATTTCCCATTCGCACAACACGTTAAGACATCCATGCATTGAAATGCTTGTATATATACACACACACCCCACTAAAAACTAAGTAACTGAAATAATAATATACAAAAATGGACAGAAAATCTACAGGAGGAACCTCTCTATAAACTCTAGTATACACAAACATGCTAAGGATTCATCACAGTAGCTACAAATGAAGCATTCTTTACAGAAATTATAGATTATAAATATGTTTAGGTTACTCAAAGTGTCCTTTTTATTATTTTACCACCATCTTATGGCGAAGCTACCAGATTAAACCTAAGGTTCGGCACAAAAGCCAGCCCACAACATTCACGTACAGCACCACATGACTGCTTAAATTACTAAAAGTAAAACGCTTTTCTCAAAAATAATCTTAATACATATTTTCACAAGTACGAGCACAAACCCAGATGCATGTTAAACCAAATATTAGCAGGTTTAATGGCGAATCATCAGCTGAGCTTAAAACGTGTCCAAGAAAACGGCTTATTAATACGAATAAGCAGCCACCAGCTACACAAACGTGGCACAAAATATAACTTAAACACATTATGTACACATCTAGTTCACTAAAACGACACATTGTGGCTGTAATTTAAGTAAAACCAACACGACCAGCAGAGCGAGCTCAGCTCGGGCCTCCAACACGCCGCGGTCAGACTGTTAGCACAGATGCTAACAGCACACTAACCGACAAAAATACTCAAATAAACACAAAAATAACCGCCATTTGTCGGATTTCATGTTTTTCTGAGTTAATCTGAATCACACGCGAGCACGTTTGTTTAGCTACACCGCGTTATTGAGGGCGTAAAAGTGTGTTTAGTGTGAGAAGCGCGGCTCCGGTACGCACCATGCTGAAGCTCGGAGAGAGAAAGGAAGGAGACGCGGAGCCCACACAGCTTTGGCCCTGCGCTTCTTCGGCGCGCCTCCCTCCGCGGCCACACTGCCCCCTACAGGCTCTCAGTGGAATAACAGCGAGCTTCTCATTACCAGAGGCTGAATCTCACTAGGCTCCCCGCTCCCTTTGTAGTGCACTATGTAGGTAATAAGACAAAGGCCTACAGGCTGCATCCTAAACCGCATACTGTCTTATTAAACAGTATGTAAAAAAAGAATACACAGCAGACAGACGTCCATTCTTTAGCACATTTCTATGGAGATATGGACTTTTATTGGCATTGTATTGTTTTTTTTAACATACTTTGCAGATGTGGACTCATTATTAGAGGCTGAATCTCAATCGGCTCCCTGCTCCCTATGCAGTGCACTATGTAGGTAATGCAACAATGGCTTATACACCTAAATAGTGGTGTGGACGCCATACTCTGTGTCCTAATGTGTGTGCTGTGTCTGCATACTATCAAACTAAATAGTATGTAAAAAAAACACAACTGGCAATAAAAGTCATTAACATAGTAATTGCCCCCCTGCCCCCTGCTCCCTATGTAGTGCATTATGTAGGTAATGAAACAAAGCTTGTACACCTAAATAAAGGTGTCCTAAATAGTGGCATACTATCAAACTAAATATTCTGTTAACACTGACAATATTCTATTTATTAGCATAGTAATTGCCCCCCTGCCCCCTGCTCCCTATGTAGTGCACTATGTAGGTAATGAAACAAAGCTTGTACACCTAAATGGTGGTGCAAAAGCCATAAGCTGTGTCCTAATCTGCATACTATCAAACTAAATAGTATGTTAACACTGCCAATATTCTATTTATTAGCATAGTAATTGCCCCCCTGCTCCCTGCTCCCTATGTAGTGCACTATGTAGGTAATGAAACAAAGCTTGTACACCTAAATGGTGGTGCAAAAGCCATAAGCTATGTCCTAAACTGCATACTATCAAATTAAATAGTATGTTAACACTGCCAATATTCTATTTATTAGCATAGTAATTGCCCCCCTGCCCCCTGCTCCCTATGTAGTGCACTATGTAGGTAATGAAACAAAGCTTGTACACCTAAATGGTGGTGCAAAAGCCATAAGCTGTGTCCTAAACTGCATACTATCAAACTAAATAGTTCGTAACTAAATAATACACTGCTAGAAGAATGTTTTTCCCAACTGGCCAACAATACTGGTGGTCTTCATTTGTTTCTCATTAGGAAACAAAACCAACAGGTCTTAATCTTAATGGTTGTAATGGCTATATAAGGGCTCTGCAGTAGTGAGCAAATTGAGACTGCACTAAAACTTTGACTACATATCTTAAAAATAATTACTTGTTTACTCAAAATACTGAATTGAATTATATTTCCTGTCCTATCTGCTCGCCTTGATCTGCTAATCATGTGGCTTCATATGATTCACATATCAGTCTGCTGATACATCCAAACAAGGTTTGAGGCTACAGCTGAAGCAAAGTCTGATATAAACATATAGTATATACAGTATATACACTACCGCTCAAAAGTTTGGGATCACAGTGAAATATTCTTGTTTTAATGGAGTATCTTCTTCCTTAACACAACAATGGACTGACGGGTCTCTAAAGAAAGTTGTTTCTTTCTGGTCATTGTGAGTCGGTCAGCAAGCCATCAACTGCTGATCTTCAGATACTAAACTAACCTAGAATGTTGTTCTCCCTTTTATACTCACTTATTAGTAGAATGTTTTTCAGCTGTGATCACAATTGATCAAGAGTGTCCTAACAACCAATTAGTCCAATAACATCCTTAACTTGGATTGGTGGTCGTACCAGGAGATTTAGACAGAGGACTGAGAATTACTGATAATAGACTATATGTAAAATAAGCCTCTATACAAAAATAGACTTTAATACAAACATTTTTATTATTTAAAAATCATCTGATACACTTACATTAATTGTGAAATGGACAATATTGTTTGTGAATTGCATGAAAATTGCATGAAATAAAATTCTAAAGTGATCCTAAACTTTTGAGCAATAGTGTATATATATATATATATATATATATATATATATATATATATATATATGCTATATGTACATATATATTATTACATTAGTATATTAGTATTTTTTTTTATCCCTGACCAATTGACCACTGGGATAGGCTTTAGCACCCCCCCTTCAACCCCCAACCAAGAAGGACAGGCTTGAAAACCTAATGACTGAATTAATATTATTGTATTACTAATATATTAATAACATTTATAACAATTTATAAGACACTGCCATATGTTTTTCAGAATATGAAAAAAGTTATATATAAAAATAATCCTGCATAATTAAGTAGTCAAGATGTAAACTAAGTCATGAGTGGCTCAGTCTAGAGAACCGAGTCAGAACTGGCCACAGTGGTGATGAATGGAACCAGACGTCCACCTCTAAAACCTCCCTCACAGAAAGTTATTAGATGATATGGTTATAAATACACTGTCTGATGTCCGAGACGTCGTTTTATGGTAGTTTTAAGATTCTGGTTTAAAATAAGTTTCATTAAGTTTCTATTTTATCATCAACATCACATATAAAAACTCATGAAGCTCCTCTGGTTACCATTACCACCCATGTAAAATCTCTACAATCAACCAAACCCCTCTAAATATCTCTGTGTAATTCTTAACAGTGTGATTACAAAGAAATAATAATGAAAAACAAATCAGTGGAATTCCACTGTAAGGATTTCTGTTGTCTGTAGAGTCTCATGTCACAATAAGACCCCGTTTAAGACCTGCAGTGGACAAAAAAGCCAAGAAACAGGATTTTGAAAAACGACTCAATTTCTAAATACCAGCTCTAAGAAACCAACCATATGAGAAACCCAGTTTAATGTGCCTTATACTTGTGTAATGTATAAATTAATCCTGTAAAATCCCTGTAATTTGCTAACTTTTGCCCAAAACCAAGAAAGACACAGCAACGAAACAGCATCTTAATATCTGGATTAACTTTAATAGGAAATAAAAACAGCAATTTTACATGTACAACATTTGTGCATCACTACAAATGATAAAACCTGTTATTTAATGTTTTAGATGTTTGTGAAATTTCACAATTAAAATTTAAGGACATATATTTGAATTAGAGAGATGAAGAGATGTTAGTCGTGTGGTTCCAGCCTCAAAACACAAAACCTGTATTCCAGTTCTGCTTTGAATAGTGAATAGCTTCAAGTGATCATAACAGAAAAAAGTAAATGTTTCTGTTTTCATGATTCAAGTCAACGTCTCACTTTAGTTTTTAAACCATTACATGTAGACCCACATATAAAAAGCTGTGTATTGTGTGTCCAAACAATAAACAGCTCTTGAGCAGGATGTGAGGTCACGTTCTCAGGTAACATGACCGTGCAGTAGGTTGTACAGGACGAAGGAATGTGCAAATGAAGTGTAGCATATTAATAATTTGCATTCTAGCCTACATAGAAGGCAATTAATGCAGTAACTATAATGGAGCACATTGTGTCCAATGACTGATTATGACGGTGAAGGACAGATGAGGCTCAGCTAATTCGTTTCTAAGCAAAAACTTTGGCCTGAACATTCAGTCGTACGCAAAAGTTTGAATCAAATGACCCGTCTTGTTGATTTTCTGAAAGTAAGTTAAGACAGCACAACTAAATATGTTATTTTCTGCACATTTTAGTGCAATTTTTCAATTTTTCTGCTGGTTTTAAAGCTGCACTATGTAAGATTCTGTGATTTGGAGACCCCTATGGTGAAAATGTGTAATTGCAGGCGATTTTCTAACGCGGGCTGTGCTTCTCTGTAACTTATTTTCACTTAGAAAGGCATCAAAACATGGAACTCTCTGCATATGTGTACATTCACCATCCAGATACTGTATTATAAATATAAATACTTAATGAATAATTTGAACAAGGGCAGCAATTTATCATTTCAGAACCATTATCGTGATACTGTAACTGATTGTAGTGCTACAATTTACTCCCCTAATTAATGTGTTACGAGCATCCTGACCAATCACAGCCCCAGACTGGTTTCTATGCGTGCTGTGCTGAGAAATATAAGCTAATTTCTCAATTCTGCTACACCACTGTGTTAAGCATGTACTAATATTTAATTATTAATAAGCACTGTGCAGCCCTAATCCTGACTGACTATCAGATTTAAGGTGGATCCACATGTTTAGTGTCCAAACGTTGCTTCAACGTTCAGCACTGGAGCTTAGGATCCTACCATTGCCCGGAAACACTAGAAGTCAATAGTCACCGAAATCTGTTCAGTAAACATATGTCTTAAAACTTCCCTCAAGCTGCTCCAACCACATCCAGCTCTTCATATTAAGGTGTGCAGACTTGCTGGTGTGGGTTATGACCCAGTATGACTTACTCTGAACTATAAAAAGTGTAGCCAAACATTGAGGTCAGTGATTCTAATGGCTTCTCACAATCCAACGCCCCTTTACAGACACTATGTTCATAATTTCTGATGTTTCTATCTATAATTGTATGTCTTCAGTTTAAAAACTAAAGATTAACAGTTAATTATAAGCAGAAACAATGTCTTATAGTAACTCATACTGTGTTTTAAACCATACCGACAAGTCTGTATGAGCCAGTTTGGGGATGTATGTACAGTAAAAATTTGGGTGACTATTGACTTTCATTGTAACGTTGGCCCTGGAGCTAGTTTGTTATTGTGCAAATCTGCTTATCTGTCCTAACACTGCTTTACATGTATTGCTAAGATGATTAGTAGTATTATTAAGTCTTCAGCAGCCCACCAATGTTTAAAGACTTCAGCTTTCCTCAGTGAAAGTGTGTGTGTTGTGTATCTACAGTGATACTACAAAGCAGTGATAATGTAACTGATGGCTTTTCGGTGCTGAGCTGTGTCACATTGTCAGGGTCCATGAGATCCTTCGGAGGAGATCAGTCCGTCTTCTTGTGCACTCGTCCCATTTTCGTCCGCATGTTACGGAGCAGGAAGAAGCAGACGGTGGTCAATGCGCAGACCACCTCAGCCACCCAGAAGGCTGTATCCCAACTGTAGCGATTGGCGATGGCGCTGAACGGCAGGCCGGCCAGGAAAGCACCAACTGGATCAAAAACATTGAAACATTTATGAGGCGTTACAAACATATTTCAACTCCTTCACAGCAAGCCTTATTCACACTATTTGGACAAAAGTATTAGGACATATTGCATCTACAGAAGCTTTTATGATGTCTAAAGCATTCTAAACCCATAGCCATTAATATGGTGTTGGTTCTCCCTTTGCATCTGTAACAGCTTCCACTCTCCTTGGAAGCTTTCTAGAAAATTTTGGACAGTCAGTGGGGAATCTTTTGTCTCAGAAGAGCATCTGTGAGGCCAGACACAGTTGGAAGCTTCAACTGTCCAATGAGTCTTGGTTTGCTGGAGAATTAAGATTTCCCTTCACTTGAAGCGAAGGTCCTTGGCCCACCCCTGAAAAACACCCCCATAGCATCATCCCTCCTCAACCAAACGTTACACTAGGCACAGTGCGGTCAGGTAACGTTGCACCCTTGTGCTGCTTGTTAATGTTGGAGTGAAGCTAAAAATGGATTACAACACTGCCATCTAGTGGTCAGAGGTTTAAGCACAACACACACTGATTCACTGTCTGCCAGAAATCTGTGTATTGATAATGTGTTTTTGAGAATCGATACAGTATCACCAAACATAATATCCCGATATTCAATATTTTTCAATATTTTCTTACACCCCTACCCAATACCTTTGTCCATATAGTGTATTTATTAATTTACTTCTTACAAAACAAGGCTACAAGGCTAATGTAGCTAACACACAGCTAACTGCAAATTCAACTGGGGTTAAGTCCCCAGTATATACTGAAATAATAAACATGCTGTACTGTACAGAACGCTACAGTTACATTAGCTACTGTATATTTGATCTGTCTGCCTAAACTTTGCTTTAAAATTAATTTTCTGTCAGCTTACCGTTTGCCATGAGGGCTACGATGGCATGTGAGGTCCCGCAGTAGTTCGAGGGAGCGCTCTCGTTGGCAATAACTCCAAACAGCGCGATTGGGCCGTACGACGAGAAGCCAAAGACAGCGCCGAGAGTTAAGATCCAGATCTAGACAGCAAGAAAGAAGAGAATGTTCTGTTATTTACGATCTAAAGAACTTCGAAATTCAGGAAGCTGTTCTGTTTCAGAGACGTGTGTACCTCTTTCTCAGACAGGCCGGTCAGGACCGAGACGGGATGGAGAGCGACGACCCAGAGAGGAGCTTCCTACAGATAACCAAAATGAATACAGTTACATAGCAGGGGAGTGGAAAGACAGTAAGAATTTCGAATGGGACAACACTGTCTCATCCGATGTTAATAACACAGTGGGTGGATCATATGAAAAGGTGGTCTGAGGTTACCTACGGCAACGTTTTTTCATTATTTTGTACTCTCGGAAGGTGTAGACGGTTAGAGGAGATCTCCTCAAGCCTGTCCGGATCGTCATTTCTAACGAGTGTTCTGATTCAGTGGTGTATCCTGTTTACTGAAGTAGTCTAGTATCAGCATCTTATACCATCAGCTACTGAAACACATCACACATACCGTTCAGTATATTTCAGTATATTTACTGTTTAAATGCTGAACTGAATGAATTATTTACAAACTTCTAATAAATGTTTTTTACTCACTTTAAGTAAAAAACAGAATACTTTTGAAAAAAAGATCATCTTAAAGTGTTTATTTATAGAGAAAGTAAATAAAACATGGGTCTTCTTGTTAACTCAGCTTCACAGATTAACATGTTGGTTGTACAGAGCGGTATTCTCTAAAACTAGACGAGCAGGTCCATTCCAGAACCGTTCCTGTTAAACACTCAGTTCTCTCTGTTCACTTTTCTGTTTTTAGAGCTCCTTATTCTTTCTGACTCGCTTTAGTCTCCAACTGCTGCTCCTCGCTTCGTACCTCGCCTGTGTGCGCGCCCCATGCCCCAATCTGAACAGATCTGATTGGCTGAGGAGCCTTCGGTGATCTTACAGTGCACTTGATTGGTCTCTAAGTTCACTGTGTCGTAAAGCCTGTCTACCGTAAAAACTACAAAAGCTCCACCGCTTAAAATAAACACAGTCTAAATTCAATCATTCTCAGTAGTTTATCAGTTTGGGTCCACATTGGACAACGTCTGGGTCTGGATCCAGACTGCGGTCCACCTATTAGTGACCCCTGTTCTAGACAGAGAGGGGAAAAAAAACAAGGGGTCATAAGAAAATGTCTTTTTTCTCTAAAACAAATTTCTGTAGGTTCTGTCTCTCCGTCCAATAAATGAGAATCTGTCTTGTTGCTATGACAATTCCTACTGTTAGAAAACAAAACTCTTGTTTTATTAATTGATTTCAGTTTTGTCTCCAAGAAGACATAGTCTTAGTGACACTGGGACAAGGCCGGATCCCTAACCTTCAGGCCACGACTGCCCACCTCAGAGAGCTCAGTGTGAATGTGTGAGGCTATTCCACTGTAGACCAAGTGGACATAAGCAAATATACTAATTGAATGACTCACAGAGTGAGGAATTTAAAAAGGAAGCTGTTTTATGACATACTATTCAAACACATACTACTAAATTGAATAATATGCTTTCAAACTTTAACAATGTTCATATATTATAAGATAGTTTTACTTTTTTAAAAAGGGAGGACTTTTAAAATTGTACTTTTGTCAATTATTATTATTATTAGAGATCGATCTGCGTTTTTGAGGCCGATTTTGATCGAGGGCGGGGTATACGCCACAGCAGATCTACAGATCTACATGTAGTTATTAGTGCAAGCAAGTAATGAAACATGGTCTAAACTGGTTTATTGCCATTTTTAATGATCTCATGTGAAACAGTGTAATATTTTAAACAAAATTAACAGTAAATAAACAAAGTAAATCAAACAAATATCCCCAAAACTGCAATCATTACATTTAGACCCTTAATTTAAAACTAAAAAAAGCTAATTAAATAAATACAGTAAAAACTGCAGTCGTTAAACGCAGACTCTGTTATTTTAAACTAAATCTGTAATCATGAAATGTAGAATATTTAATTGTTGCTGTTGTTCTGTTAGTACCGGTCAGATCTGGTCTGTATGGTGTTCTGGGTTATTAGTTTTGTGTTAGCTGTGTGTGCTAGCTCCGCTGTTTGCTGATACTCACTGTATTCAGCCACGTGGTGTTCTCTTAAAACTGTATCAGTTTAGTTAGAATTAGAGTTAAATGTCTTTGGTTCCTACGAGACACGTTGATTTTACAAATTTTAAAAACGTTGGTAAAACACTGCCAGACGGACGACATGGTTTCTATCAGCGCATGCTGTTCTCGCGAGGCCGCTGCTCTAGTTAGTCTGTGGAAAATGAAAGGGTATGTATTTCCACCTAGTGGTTCAGATAGGAATTGCAGGGAGTTGGCCAGAGGGGGTTCTTCTCTTTCTGGATGAAACACTAGCTGGAAAAACAGAAATTAGGCTCATTTGTTTAACGCCATCAATCGGCTCTCGGGATCGGCTAAACTAGAGAAATATCTATACCGATACATAGCCGATCGATCCTTCCGTCTCTACTACTGAGTATTTGAACATACTAGCCGCGCTCGCCTACTGATTTCACTACTGAGTAGTAGACAAGTAGGCGATTTCGGACGCATCTGAAGACTCCAACTACTAACATGGCTAAGACCAAAGAGCTGTCCAAAGACACCAGAGACAAAATTGTAGACCTCCACAAGGCGGGAAAGGGCTACGGGGCAATTGCCAAGAAGCTTGGTGAGAAAAATGATTTCTCCATGATTTCTAAGTGGAAGATGTTCAAAGACTTCTTCTCCTGACTGTATGTATTAAACATTCCTGCAACTTGACAACACCGTAAACATGCTCATCACCTTGGGGACCTCGGCTGTGATGGTGACCCGGAAGAGATACATGGACACAGCCATGCCCGCCATCATGGTTAAGAGGAGGCCGTGCCGAGGGTTGCCGTGGGTACCCAGCCCATGCTGTCCGAAAGCAGTAAGAGGTTTAGTTCAGCGTGATGCTGTGCCATGGAGATCAAACATATTCATCCAGAAGATGAGCGCGTGGAGACTTGGCTTTATACTCACTCGTGCGACTGCCCTGTCCGACAGGAAGCCTGCCGCAATGCTGCCGGCAAAACCGCCAATCTCCAGGGCGCTCATGTACGAACTGCCTGTAGGGAATGCAACCAGGAATATCTATTCATAATCGATCATATACGAAAAATAAAAAATATTGGGCATATTAAGTTTACTAGTTACATCGTAAAATACAAATAAATGAAATTCTAGTTCTTTCATTTCAAAAAACGGGAGCAAGATTCTGTTTTCCATGATATGAGCCCTTTAAGACCAAAATGCATCTCTGTCTAAGTCCACTAGGTGGCGCTGTCTCCTTCTGGTGTGAACAAGGTTTCAGTCAGTGGAGCCCGGAGGAGTTCCACTATGAGATTTCAGCCACTCCGGCTTACATCACATTCACCTGGACTTGCTATAAAAAGACAAGAGTGTTGTTTGTATCCTATATGAACAAAAGCAAGAATGTAACTGCCCCATAATAAGACCTACCCATCATAGCAGACTGGCCTTTCTCCTGCATGAGGAACAGCTGCCCCCAGTCAGTGCAGGCTATCTTCACCCCAAACACCACCAGGTAACCCATGGACAGCACCCACAGGTACGGAGACAGCAGGAACTCTTTAAGAGTACTCTCGTCGTTCGGGGCTTGTGGGAGATTTAACACAGTGTGGATTAGCACAGTAAAAAAAAAGAGCTGGAAATCTTTTACATATACTCACTGGCCACTTTATTAGAAACCCCCCTTATAGCTCCACTCAGGAGGTTTATACTTATAGAAACGACTGCCTTCCTCTGTACATTTCAAGGCAATTGTGATCCACGACTGAAAGGCCCTTGAGCGAGACACCTAACCCCTGAGTGATCCCTGGGCTGTGTGTGTGTATATGTGGGTGTTTCACTGACCCCTAGTGTGTGTATATGTGGGTGTTTCACTGCCCCCTAGTGTTTGTATATGTAAGTGTTTCACTGCCCCCTAGTATGTGTATATGTTGGTGTTTCACTGCCCCCTAGAGTGTGTGTTTACTAGTGCATGTATATGTGGGTGTTTCACTGCCCCCTAGTGTGAGGGTTCACTAGTGTGTGTGTATATGTGGGTGTTTTACTGTCCCCTAGTGTGTGTATATGTGGGTGTTTCACTGCCCCCTAGTGTTTGTATATGTAAGTGTTTCACTGCCCCCTAGTATGTGTATATGTTGGTGTTTCACTGCCCCCTAGAGTGTGTGTTTACTAGTGCGTGTATATGTGGGTGTTTCACTGTCCCCTAGTGCGTGTATATGTGGGTGTTTCACTGCCCCCTAGTGCGTGTATATGTGGGTGTTTCACTGCCCCCTAGTGTGTGTATATGTGGGTGTTTCACTGCCCCCTAGTGTGTGTATATGTGGGTGTTTCACTGCCCCCTAGTGTGTGTATATGTGGGTGTTTCACTACCCCCTAGTGTGTGTATATGTGGGTGTTTCACTGCCCCCTAGTGTGTGTATATGTGGGTGTTTCACTACCCCCTAGTGTATTGGTTCACTAGTGTGTGTGTATATGTGGGTGTTTTACTGTCCCCTAGTGTGTGTATATGTGGGTGTTTCACTGCCCCCTAGTGTTTGTATATGTAAGTGTTTCACTGCCCCCTAGTATGTGTATATGTGGGTGTTTCACTGCCCCCTAGTGTGTGTATATGTTGGTGTTTCACTGCCCCCTAGAGTGTGTGTTTACTAGTGTGTGTATATGTGGGTGTTTCACTGCCCCCTAGTGTGTGTATATGTGGGTGTTTCACTGCCCACTAGTGTGTGTATATGTGGGTGTTTCACTGCCCCCTAGTGTGTGTATATGTGGGTGTTTCACTGCCCCCTAGAGTGTGTATATGTGGGTGTTTCACTGCCCTGTAGTGTGTGTATATGTGGGTGTTTCACTGCCCTGTAGTGTGTGTATATGTGGGTGTTTCACTGCCCCCTAGAGTGTGTATATGTGGGTGTTTCACTGCCCCCTAGTGTGTGTATATGTGGGTGTTTCACTGCCCCCTAGTGTGTGTATATGTGGATGTTTCACTGCCCCCTAGTGTGTGTATATGTGGGTGTTTTACTGCCCCCTAGTGTGCATGTTTACTAACAGTAAACTTAAACTATAAACTATATGTAGTAACCTGTATCTAAACCAGGTGGTCAGTGTATGGTGGTCAGGGGTCTCTGATAGAGCTAGATGCTGAGTGTAGGTAGTTTATGAACATGTAATATGTCTGTAACGTCGTCCCGTTGTAACCAGGTCTTACTGTTTTTGTTGCCTTTGCCCTTCTTGCTCCCAGCCTGTATGCTGGGCAGCCCGACGTCGCTGGGCTCGTTCTTGACCAGCAGCACGCAGACAAACGCGAAGCTCATGCAGATCAAACCAGACACGGAGGTGATGGTCCTCCAGCTGTAGTACTCGACCAGCACGGTGGTG